>VWZS01003937.1:2059195-2132382 GCA_013397075.1 Rhabdornis inornatus | reverse complement strand
AAAAAAAAAAAAAAAATTCTGTGCAAGCAAAGGCTGCCCATGTAACACAGAACAGGGGAGAAGGAGATCCAAACTTGGAGCCAGGGCAGGCTTGACTGGGAAGAGACTTTTCATCAAAATAAGCCCTAGGGTAGAGCTTGGCAAATGCTTGTGGTTAAGTGCATTACTTGGCCAAGACAAAATACCTCAAACCAGCAAATGGAACAGTTAGAAGTATCAGTGAATTTGATTTGTGATTATTAGTTTGGATCAAAATAAGGAGGAAGATAGCCTGCAAACGTTCATGCTTTGGCACTTCTGGAAGGAACTGCTTTGATTTTGAAGCTAGATTCAAGGGTGGATTTCCAAAACTGACAAGTCAAGGGTGGCTGTCCTCTGGCTTCTCGGGTGTCAGCAGACCCAGGAAGGATAGAGTGGGACATGGTTCAAAAGCATTTTCTTCTGGGAGGTAGACAGAGGCTGAAATTAGGCTTCCCAACCCGTATTTATCAGGAAAATGCCCTACCAATTGAGCCATAGAGAGGTCTAACAAAAAGCCCTTTTCAGCATCTCTTTGTAAAAATATTTGACTTCTGCATGTGGATAAGCACAAATTGGAGTGAAGGCTAGTGTCCAGCTATTCCCACTACTTGAGCCATCAGGCTACCAAATGGCTCAAGCTTTTATTTTTTTTCTATTTTGTCCTTAACAGTTTTGCAGGGAATATCTATCTCTAAATGAGAAACACCCATTTAGCACTCCCTTGCCTGTGCCCACAGCTCAGAGAGCTTGGATGGGATACTGAAAGTTTGTGTCCAGGATTACAGACCAAGAATTCAGCTCAAATAATCCTTCTGCATAATTCTACCCTACTGCTTCACTCACTCACTCACTCACTCACTCACTCACTCACTCACTCACTCACTCACTCACTCACTCACTCACTCACTCACTCACTCACCAATGTCCCCTGGAAAGGCAATGGTTTATTTTCCAGTTTCCTTCATAGCAGAAAATACTCAAGGATTTCCTAAATGAAATCTGTAACTTGAGCCATACAGCTTTTGTCTTTTCAATTTTTGTCTTTTCAATTTAGTGGCTATTAAAAAGCAGATAATTTGTTATTATTTCAGTGATGTGGTTTATACTGCCTGTCTGGCACTGAAATGCTGGTATGATGAAGCAAGACTGTTTGCTCACTGTCTCCTTGAGCCTATGGTAAAGATTGCTCACAGCAAATGAAATGGAACAAGAAATAAATGCATTGAAGCGAGTCAGTAATTTTCTTTGCAGGCAAGTAATGGTCAACACAGGTAAACATACCTCAGTTTAGTTTTCCCATTAACACTACTTCATATTTGGTTCCTTATCTATAATAAGGTTTTGAAAATCTTTTAAGAGCACCTCTGCTCTCTTCTATGTGAGCAGAAGTCAGAATATGGGCAATGGACTTCATTCTGCTGATAGGATGACCAGCACTGTATTCCCATTCACAGAAGCCATTGAGATTCTTTATTCTAATTATTTCTGCCAGAAGACAGATGCAGAATCTCACTCTTAGGATGAATAGAAATCTTCTGATTTTCCTCTTCAATTTATTCATAGATAATTTATACACATCTATTCTTATGCCAGTATTGTTCAGCTCCCAGATCTTTTCTGTTTCCTGGCTCATGGAAAGAAATCATATCACTCTCAGGCTTAATTTAGCAAAGCAAACAAGCGAAGTTCTTCTACTTCTACTTCTCTTTCTGTAAGAGAAAGGGAAAGGGACTTTTACTTCTCTGTGAATCCTAGTAATCCTTGTTGCCACATGTTTCACTTTGAATCTGTGGTCTCTCAAGCCTGACTTCCAGAACTACTGCAGTTATTTCAGTTATCAGCATCTCAGGATCCGGGACTCAGATTTTCATAACTCTATTGGAAATATCTTACTGGGAAACACATAAAATAAAAGTTAACATTTTTACTTTTTCATTCTGCAGGCTTCTCCATTTGTCATTCTCAAGTGGTGAACTTCTGTGTCAGGATGAAAATTCATGTCATTAATCTACAGTACTTTCTACAAATGAAATTCAGCCACTCTTGCTATTATTATTCTGAAAGGCATCTACAACTCTCTGGGTGATATCCGGATCCTGCATTAATCTTGGAGTGACCTTAGTTTTGGGTCACCTGAAAATTTTATCAGTACATGCTCTGTTTTGTACTAATTAATTTTGAACCAAAATCATCCATAAATATATTAAATCAGGCCAGTTCACTTCCATAGAATGGTAAAGTGGGAAATGAGCTACTTACATCTGTTTTTCTACTCTATGCACAATCATGTCTGACACTTTCCTAACACTTTCTTTTAAGGAGTTGTTAGTCCAGTTAAGTTCAGACATCTTCCCATGTGTTTGCTTTACTCTGCTGAGGCTGCAAATTATTAAGGGTTTTAAAGTTCTTGGCTTAAGGACACAATAAACTTATGTTTAAACCACTGGGCTGTCCAGGCCACTTGGCTTTGTTAGATCATTCCTACACACTTCTCAGAGTTTGCACTGGGAAACAAACCACTTCAATGTGTTTTAATTTCTCTTTCATTTAATGAGTATCTCATGATTAGTTCACTAACTCCACAATTACTTTCTAAGAGAGGCCTGTCTGTAATATCTTCACTAGTTATCAAAACTACATATAAAATGTTATCATTTTCTCATTATTACGTTTTTAGTGATGAAAGTTTTTGGCTGTCATTCTAGGAATAACTAGACATTGAATGATTAGCTCTGCAGTCTGTAGCTGGAAAGATAACATTTCTATAATGATGCTGAGCATGGTTAATAGCTCTCACTCTAATATTGCAGAGATGTCTATTCATACTCCAGCCCAGAGCTTAGAGATCTGATGTGGATGTGAAAGACTAATATGCAAAACCTCTACTGCTGTTCTTTCTCCAAATGACTTTACCAAAGGAAGTTAACTTTACCCTTTATTTCTCACGTTCCTCTAGCTTATGACACCATCAACACTCATTACTTGCTAGCTTACCATACACATTTTTACCTCTGTGTTTTCTGGACAATGCAGTCTTGTATTCAAGCCACAGTTGCTGGGTTTTGGTATTAATTTATTTCAGGAAAAATAAAGCCTGAGAGGAATATGAGAGCAATAAAGCTAAAGCAACCTATATAGGAAATACTGAATTATATTCTGTTCTTTACAAGCCTACAAGAAAAAAATCTTCAGAAAAGGCCGTTGTGATCACAATTTTGTTAGTGAAAATATCAGGTTCTAAGCAAGGGAGGCTGCCTTTACTGTGTGTCTGCACTTGGAATTCCCTGCATTTGGTTCCTGGACAAAAGAAAAGCACAATGCTGAATGGAAAAAGATCTGGCAATCCCAGGATACAAAGATTTGAGTCTGAGAGTGGCTATTGATGCATTGATTAGTAGAGCACTTAAACTCAGGATTCCGATTGGTTTTGAATAAAATACTGGCCTGACCAACGTTAGGCAGGTGCTCTGTTATCTCACAAAAACAGAGCCCCCATGGGAATAAAATAATAAGAATAAATTTGTATTGCTCAGCTATCTGTTTCCAAAATGAAGTATAAACAGAAGAATAAGAAAAAGTACTTCTAGCTCTGCTACATGCTTCCTAAATGAAGGGTATAACAGCCTAAATATCTTTTAGAGGCAATGATTCCTGATTTAGAAATATTTATTGTGATGCTTGAGACCTCAATTAGGAGTACAGGAGGTAAAGAAAAAAGGAAAATATAGGCTGAGGAAAACAAGAATTTGCTGATGTTCTATTTTTGTAAGCCAAGAGCAAGCAGAGGCTTTGGACTCGCTGTGAGTGTGACCCAGGCAGAATACTTTCAGGAGGTCTAATCTTTCAAAGGGCAGTTTGGGGGGAAGTTCTGTAGGTCGAGCTTTCTTTGAAGTATTTCCAGTTAGCACTCTGGGCAGCTTAGCCATTTTGCAAAAGGCCCATTATAGCCCCATGGTCTCTTCTGCAGGCATACTTCTGCATTTCACTTCTAGGCTCTTAGAAGTTTTTTTTAATATATATATATATATTTTTTTTTTTTTTTTTAAGAAAGAAAAGAAAAATCCCAAGAGAAAAGTATACTCTTGCTTTTCTGGATGATAATTTTTGCTCACACCAGTGAGCTAGTAAAGGTCAAATAGCATCTGTCTTTGTCATGAGTTACTAGACACTTGGAAGCTGTCCTGTAAATAATGGGTTCAACCCTGTATTTCAAATGCAGACTGAGTACAGAGTGAAATTTGCCTGCTAAAGCCCTGTGGGATTTGACCAGCAAGGAACAGCTGCAATAATGAAGAGAAAACTTGTTAAATGTTTAACCAAATTAACCAACTGCACAACGTGGTGCTTTCCAGCTCCATCAGAGTGTCTCTGGGAGAAAGCAGGGATACAGAATTTGCAGATGTTTATCTGGGTGACTGAGATAACCCTGCAGAATCTGGAAATGAGAAAGACAGCTGACTAGGGAGTCCAATGGTGTCAGGGGTTGTCATTAGTTGCAGGGACATGCTTCTCAGTTTTTAAACACTGCAGCAAAACAACTTGCTCTTCAAAGAGCAGCGAGTGTGCTGGTGTTGGGTTGCAAATCCCCTGCCACCCCTGCTCCAGCATATGGTATCTCACTGGGATTACCAAGAAACTTAAAAGATGTGCTTCTGTCATCTAAAACTGACAAGTGGGCTGAAGGAAAACATTTGCTCAGAGTGTAGGCTTAATGAGGCCTGATGTTATCTTTGAGACCAAATGCCCAGCGAGCGTTCTAAATGAGCATATGGGCTGCTTTAGTGCCTGCTGCCTGTCCCTGATGGTGAGTAGGTCCTGGCAAACCAGAGAGGACACGAAAAGCAGAGCTGCAGGGCTCTGTGGGAGGGCTAGTGAGCAGAGTCCATGGGACAAAAGCAGTTTTGGGGGCTCCCTCACATTCAGGTGACACGAGAACAGTGCCCATGCCCTACTTTGCCAAACTGCCCCTCCCTGGCTGATTATGGACTGGGATGCCTTTTGCTCACTGAAAGCACAGCCCTAACAGTTCAACAAAAGTGGGCTTCTCATCACCTCTCTATTTCTACTCCATTCCACATTGCCATGGCCAACCAACCCCGTGTGTTACTTGGGGGTGTAGTGATATGCCCCTGAGCAGAGCTGAGCTGACAAGGGAAGGCATCTTCCCCTGACAGTCGTGTTCTGGGAGCAGGATAAGGAGTGAGACAAACATGTCACTGTCAATTAGTTAATGTTTGTACAAGGGATGGTTGAATCCCATGGAGTTTTGTTAACCTTGTGGCCTCTTTATAAAACCTGTCTGAGTTCATGAACCTATCCCCATTTGTAAATTAAAGCCATACATTCTGCTTTGATGTGCGGTTAATAAAAACATGCTTTTAGTTAAGAAGAGTATAATGCTGTGCATAGGGGTAGAACATTAGCTTTCAATTTAGGCAGACAGGTGGTCTGGCAGTACAAGGGCTGTACATTTACTTCCATTTATTTTTCCCTTCCTCCTTTGCTTCCATTTCACAGCTACTTGGAAACTGTTTTTCCACTAACTGCATTTTCTCACTTGATTTCTTTGCAGTAGTTTGTTTTGCTGGCAGTCTCCTGAAGGTGACAAGGCCCTCATGTCTTACCAAATCTAACCACAAGAGCATATTCAGGTAGGTTTTGAAAACAGGCCAAATGGATTCCCTGCTCTTTTGAGAGCAGCTTCTATCAGCACAAAACATCAAATGCCACCAGTATCTCCTGCCTCCAGCAGAAGAGACTGTGAGGATTCCCTTTGCCTGGACAGTTTGACCATGGGTCACTGTCTCTCCGTTGCTGCTGCTGGTGCACAGCACCTGCATCCTGCGAGTACTGTGGACCACAGGCCCCTGACCTACTTGAGACTTCATCCCTCTGTTGTGCTAGATTATGAAAAGTATCCAAAAATGGACAAGTATTAACTACTTTTAAAGGCGAGACTCATTTTGGTCCAAGTCCAAGTCATTTCCCTCACATTAATAACGTCAAGACAGTATTTCAGAGTATAACAGTTAAAATCATGTTATCATCTAAACATCTCACTATAAATTCAGTGCTCACAGGCAGGCTAACAGCTCTGGGATTGGCATCAATCCGGAATTAAAATTTGGTTTCCAGAATACAGTACTTTTTTTAATGTAACATATTTGAGTGGGATTTTTAGGATGAGGAGGAGAGGCTAGCATTTATGATGCCTTATAGCTTCAGGAATTTAACTTATGTAGCATGTTCATGTTTTATTGGGAAGCATCCTGAAATTTCAAATATAATTATAGGTAGTATTTGAAATTACAATGTTTAAATGTTTTAATACAAATACATAATTTTGGATTCATGCTGTAAGTCATGTTAGAGCAATCAACAGAGCAATTCAAACTTGACCCTTCCCATTTTCTAATGCAGGAAAAATATAGAAGGAGTAATTTTTAAAATCAGGGTATAGAAGAAGTAATTCTAAAAATAACTATTCAGCACTTTGGTTTTTTAGAAGATTTACTCCTCACTCACTTAATCTTATCAGACAACATAAATTTATATATACAGACACAATCTGGTAAGGTTTTTTTATTTATTAGTGTGCTAGCTGGCTTGTGTGCCAATGCTGATTTGCCACACACGCACACACAGAAAGAAAAAAGAACTTTTGAGAAAATGCATTTAATCACATGAAAAACCACTTTGTTTTACTGGTTTGCCTCACTGGATTTGGAAGCCTGGTGACATTTTATTTAGTTCCCAGGTCACAGAGCATTTCTCTGACATCACCAGCCTGCAAAAAGAGATGTGCTTTATACTTTCCAATGTGTATATCATAACTCCTTTCCCTTTCTCGACACAGATTTCCCATTACATTCATACGGCTCCTTTTTACTTTTTTCCTACAGCAGGCTTCTTTCTATAGCAAAATGATGGCACATATTGGTGTCCAAAGCAGTATCTTCTTCCAAATTTGTTCACCGTGGCTGTGAATGTGTCATCAATGTAACCATAAGCAGGACTGGACTGGGTTTATCAGCCAATTCCACGAGGGTCAGTGTTTGGTTTTTTTGGTATCCATGACATGTGACAGAGATGTCAGCAAAACAAAGTCAGTGGGCAAGTTTCTCTTGAGCAGACTATGGTACACAAACCTTGCCACCACCACTTGGCGTTATTTTTGTCAGGGGGCAGGTATTGGGTGCTTGAAATGGGTCTCTGGGCAATTGAGAACATCCCTGCAGAAGGACATGTTTCTTTGGAGGGTTTGAAAAATCATGATGAATGTTGCCTTTTTCTGCCAAACTCCAGCAGGCTTTCCATGGATTCGCTGGGTGATCTGTGTGGAATCTAATCTGTCCTCTTGTGCCTTCAGGTGATTGAATCACAGAGCTGTACTTGTTCTGGGGTAAAAGAAACATTGCACTCTCATCTTGTTTCCTGAGGGTTTCCTATAGATACCAGCACTGAAAGTAAAGTGCTTGCCCAGCAGGAATAAAACCTTAGGAGCCCCTTGCACTAAGGAGAGCTGCAGCTGTTGTGCCGGAGCACACCCAGGAGCACCAGAGCCTCCTGAGCAGGAGGTGAGGGAGAAAAGGGTGTGGCGTCCACGGGCTGTGGATCCACCATGTCATGTACCTGGTGTGCTTGCTAATAGAGCAACCTCTTTCCCTTCTCGTCCCAGTTTTCTTTCATAAATAACAGTACAGGCCTTATATTTACTCAATCCCTACTGTGCTTTGCAAGTTGGAGATCCATGCAGGAGGTCCCATCGTTAGGTGCATGCAGACTATATGCGTGGAAATATGGTACACTGGGGCTTTTAGAGAGTTATCCTGCTGGAGTCAGCAAGTCACAAAGCCCAATTACTGCTGCTTTTACCATTGTGGCACTGACACTCCCCATAAAGTTATGAGTAGCTACTTCAAGATTTGTAAAAGCCCTTAAAAATAAAAGCTGGGGCCTAAATGTCTCAGCTATAGTAATTCAGTTTTCAGTTCTGCTTGGTGAATATATAACAGAAGAAAGACAATTTCTGGAAGTCGAATACAACTAGCGGTAATAAGTAATAGAACTGTACACTGTTCTTGCTCCTATAATTCCTCAGCCTGGCTTGCAATGCAGAGGGAGAGAAATGAAAGATAATCAACAAAGTGTAGTGTGGAGTGGTCTAATCAGTAAGTGGGAGTCTCAGCCTAAGCTGAGTGCTAAATAGTGTCACAGTCTGTAATGTCATTGGTTTCACGACCTGCTTTTAGAGGCAAGAGCACCAACTAGATTGTAACAGGATATAATACTTTACAGAGTGAAGAAGATTTACAGAGTGAAAAAACATCCTTTTACCTATCCTTGTGGATAACAATTGCGTTTTTAGTATGGATAGGGATAACAATCATGTTTTTAATCTTCTCCTCTAATTCACTGAGTTTAAAATCACGTACAGGTGTCCTGATTACTGAAGGAACACAAAAAGCCAGCTCCATCCTGCATAGAGACTATTTATCCCTGAATACACATTCTTGGCCTCTGACACTGCTAACAGTACATTGAAGGGAAATTTTGCCCTGACACCTCACCTATCTCTCTGCATAAAACTCTGTCTTGAAGCCCACTCTAATAGCTAGGTATTTTTGATAAACAAAATATAACAAAGCCATAAACTCTCCAAAGGGAGCCATTTGATGCAGTTTAATGCTCTTGAGGACTCCAACATAAAGACAAAGTGCAGCAAATGACCAAATGGGGACATCAACTGAGCTATGGTAATTGCAGAGAGACATTCCAGTTAAATTGCTGTGACGTGCATTTGGGGTAGGCAAAGAACTTAAAGGCCAGCCTACAGAAATTTTTGGAACTACCAGAACTTCATTGTGAGTCTGTGCATGAAGTGAAAACCCTTTAAAATGCCAGTCCTGGGAGACACACATTGGTATTGCAGTGTGTGCTGTGCAAGGCATGATATTCTCAACTGGGACAGGATAAGAAAGGCCTCCATGGTCTCTGACAAACACCCAAGTGCCTGGATTTTTTTCGTACACCTGACAATGGCTGTTAAATTTTAATTAAAGGTAGCATGAACAGATTCATCTAATGGCCATGCCTGTGCAGCGTGTAGGAGTGTGTCCTGCTTTTTGTTCCAGTTCATTCTTGTCTGCTTTCATTGGGGAAGGCCATTCTCCACACAGTGACAGATCTGTAGGTCTGACCATGAACCACGTGTATTTTAGTCCTTCATGGAAATAGGCTAAAGGAAACTGGGCCTTCACCTCAGTAGTGCACATTAAACATCTCAATGAAATTATTGACATGATTTCAAGAATAATGAAGATGAATTCAGCAGTCTTCCATTTACAGAGAATACAGCTCCAACATTGAAATTGCATGAGAAGGACTTTGGCACTATATCAGTATCCATCCACCAGGATCCAGTGGAGTCAGTTTGGTCTTCACATTCATTGAGTGTTGAACTTTCTGCTGAATTTATTGACAAAGGGTGGAAATTGCAGGAGCAGTTTTTTTTAAAAAAAGGTTATCTCTTTCTTGACATCAGGACAAGATCCTGTGACCTCACAGATCCTTGAGAAGTCTCCAAATGTTAGTGATTTTTACTCAGGCTCTCTATGCTCTGAATTAAAGACAGTTGTCTAAAAGAAAAGTATCAAAATAGAGTCCAAACTCTGACTTTGACTGAAAGCTGTAATGGGCTGCCTTTGCAGTAGAAGTTCCCTGGAGCTCCTCTCACCAGTCAGTTGGGGTTTTTTGGTGTTAGCTGATGTGGCCAGCTCGGAAGCTGCTGGGTCAACATTAACTGTAAGTTACACAGAAAGGAACACAATTGCCAAGGTCTCAAAAACAATTTAGCACAGGATTTAAGGTTTTTTTTTTAAACAAAGCAAACAGTCAAATGCTTGGCTGCCTGACCTCCTGCTGAGAAAGTTCTCTTACTCGAGTGAAGGGCCATTCACAGCATTTCAGTCAGACTGAAGAACAGCTGTACCTGCTGAATAAATAGGAAAAAACTCAACAATGTGTTGCAGGATGGACTTCCTCCTCATCGGGAGCTAATTACTCCTTCAAAGGAGGAAAGGCTTAGCTCAAGGTTTTTGTAAAGAACTGGAAAAGCAGGGATGGGATCAGAACCGAACTGGCCATATACAGAAGGCAGGCTGGCTTAGAAGAGTATGTGGACCCACCTTTTGCATGGAACACATTTGCCACTGTAGAATGGGCACTGTTTTAGCCTTTCAGATCTGATGAAGAAAATGAGGTTTCCTATCTCTAGTGGCTGCTGGTACAATAGAATATTTTACTTTAATTGCACCACTGTAAGAGCAGATCCAAACTCATCTAGACAAGTTGAGATTTTTGAAGGGATAATAGAACTTGCAATACTGGCATTTCGGATCTTTTGACATGCAACTACTTTAAAGAATGTGGTGCTTTTATGTTTTCAAGAAAGTTTTTGATGAAATGTTCTTATTAGTTGGTCAGCTCACTGACCCCCATGCTCATGGATGCAGAAATTCACTGATTCTGACATTTTCATCCGGAAAGGAACTCAGGGCATTCTCAGACAGGGTATTAAATAACATAGCACCTGTTTTAGGGTAGAACCAAAAGTCAGCTCTAGTTGTAACCAGCACAACTTCTATGAACACGTGGGGACTTTAAACCTGGAGCCTCACCATCCGAGATGAATGCCTTAGACTTGGGAATGTCGTGGAAGGAGACTGTCTCTTATCAGAAGTGAAAAATTTTGATCTGACACACAGCAGGAGAAAAATGCAGACTTTCAAGATTTGTTATGTGAGAGGTAAAGCATTTCTTGCCCAGGTGTGATGGGAACATGGTATGACCCAGTTTCTTGCCAGAAGACAGAGCTGATTCCAGCAGGGCCTCAAATGACAGGTGATCATCACCATGGTTTCAAAATCCTGGTGTTGTAAATGGAGCCCTGGAATCACACACTTGCACGGGCTCTGAATGCAGAGCTGATCCACATTGCAAACAAACAGGGAGTGATGAATTGCATCTAAATATTTTTGCAGCAAGAAGATCAAGAAAAGGAACAGAAAGACCATTCACAGGAACAGAGAGAAAAGGAAAAGATTGCAGATGAAAATAAATTGTGTTATTTGCCTTGCACTGTCAGATCAAGCTTTAGCACACCCTTTTCCTCCTATTCCTCCACCCAGCCCTATCAATGGACCTTCTCCATGAACTTGAACCTTTTGAATCCGCCTGCTGCTTTGGAATTTCTGGTAGCTCTGCACACAGAGAGCAGAAATTCCATTATGATGCTTTATTTTGTCAGAAGACTATCATAATTATTCCTGGTCACTCAAAAACACACTTCGGTCACAATAGTGATTGAATATTCAGTCACTATTCAGACTATTCAGACTATTCAGTCACAGAATATGCTCAATGTATCAAAGAGAGGCATAGAAGAAAAAAATTAAACCAAGTACAACAGTCTTTCCAGTTTTTTCACTTTGTTTGCTCTAGTCTCACTGAGTCTTTAAACTCTTTGAAAACCAGCTGTCCTTTGCCATGTGTATAGAGCACTATGTAGTGATGATGGTTAATGAAGAAATGTAACACTTTAAGGGGCAATACATTGTGTTACTACATTAAAAAGCACCATGAGAGATCTGACATGCTGTTTTTGCACAGAGGAGATAAGGCAAATGATCAGAGTGTGAGGTGCTATGGTTATTTGAGTATGCACTGTTCCTCACAGGCTGTACAATTACTGTAATTCAGTCTGCTTATTTCCATTCAAGGTCTGTGAGTCAACCAAATGGGGAGGTTTTCTGACCATGACATGTAGGCTTCATACTTAAGGTCAGTTGCTGACCTAGAATGTAACATGGCACTTAGGGACATGGTTTAGTGTTGGACTTGTAAGTGCTGTGTTAATGGTTGGACTCGATGTTTTTAGAGGTTTTTCCCAACCTAAATGACTCCATGAATTTATGCGCCCATTCCAACAGAGTTCTTGCATTGAAATAAAATTTTCTGATTCTATAAGGGAAGTTAAAAGGCATGGAGTGTACAGACCTGCTTATGGTGGCAGGGAGAGGAGAGAGGAGGGCATTGCTTTTAAACCATCCTCACTTTTCTCTGTTGACCCTATAGAAATGAATTGACATTTAATCCACACCTGGACAAGGTATATGTCAGGTGGGTGAAGGCTGCTCATAATACTTGCCCTTTGCACTTGCAAATTCATGGACCTTTTGTAACTATTTTACATCTGTGTGGATGAGATTAACATTGTCAGCACTTCTAGAGAAAATGCTGAAATCAATAAACAAGGTGGGCAGGTGGCAGGAGGGAGTAGGCTTAATGCACATCTTAATTGCCATATATCTTCATATTCCTCATAAGCATCAGGCACTTCATGTCTGAAGTAGAATGCATCACAGCAGCTCACAAGAACTCTATCAATTTGTCATCCAGAAATATTCCAAGGAAATACTAAATGCAGGTTGTTTTTTTTTCCTACTCCACACTTGGACAAGCAGAACATGAAAGCCAAACTCTAATCTCCTGCTGAAGATCACAGTAAGCAATACTGCAGATTCCATAAGTAACACAGGACTAACAAAACAGCCTACACAGTTCAAACACATTTCAGCTCAGTGCCCTTGCTTTCTTCTGAGCTGAGAAAATGATGCCATTGGTATCAGTGCTGCTTTTTCATACCAATTGTGTGTGGTGCCTACAATGACTGTTTGGGCTTTTTCATCCCAGTTTGCAAGACACAGGGAATAAGAAAAACAAAACTCTGACAGCTTATATGGCAAGAAGAACTGTTTTGCTGTAACATGAACATTACCAGTGAGCTACGTAATAGACCTTGAAAGATACAGCTTACAAAGCATTTTAATCCAATTTTTGCAAGCACAGTTATGTAAATCACCAAAAAGAGATTTGAACTGGTAATGCTGAGAGTTGTTTAACTTCAGCAGTGGTAGCAGGAAAGGGATATGGTTGGACAGAGACAGGGAGAAATGGATGAATGGGATATTCCTTGGCTATGCTGACCAAGCATGACTGGATGCATGACTGCAGCAGCTAATGTTCATATCCAAGTAGGACAATTTCCATATTTGTAGGATGAAGCCAGAAACTGTGGAGCTTATTACTCATGAATCTTTCAAGCCAGACATTAAACACTCTGCTCTTGTTTGGATCGTATGAACACTGATTCTCCCTCAGCACTTGCCCTATAAGTAAAACCTTTATTCATCAGCCGTGAGCTGAAGTCTCTACACTGCTGGATTGCATAGTGAATATTTAGCACTTGCACTCTGTACTGTGACTACATCATACAATGAGATGTGATTACAGAGTCTTTGAGATGAAAACTATTGTATCAATACACTCTCATGAAATATGGATTGAAAGTTCATTATCATTTTGGATATAAAAGTTTTGAGAGCAAGAATGGTAATTTACTACACATTTCCATATTTCCTATGACAGTTGGCCCCTGACTCAGCCTTTGGCTCTCTAGGAACATCATAACACAAACAATAGTAACAAATCTGAAGGAAAAGTTTTTTTGTGTTATTAGCATTGCTTCCAGAGATATAGTGTGACATTTTGTTGCTGCATAAAACCATGGAGCCCTGGATGATTAGACTAACTTTCCCAATCAGGGCACTGCTTTACAGAGAACTAAAATCCATTTTCAACTCTATACAATTTCCCATAAGACCTGTCATGACATCTCCTATATGTCAGCTGAGGTTTCAGTAGGATGCAAAAGTCTGTGCTCTGCTATAAAATGATTATTGTACATTAAGCCACTGACATTTTCATATCTGTTGTACATCACATCCATTGCACTTTAGCGATTAGATTTCTGTACTCAGGCTTGCTCTGAATCTGTTTCCAGGATGGTGTGACTCCCAGTGTTGAGCTACTTCAGCCTGTTTCCCTTTATTCACAGCACTCAATTACCTTCTGTGGAGTAATTTTGAACCTGTACAGCCTGAGTATGAGAGAAAAGCACTAGTCCTGCTCCTTTGAGGAAAGTGGTGATAAGGGCAATTCTTTTTGGCCCAGTGAAAAGACCTCATGAAATTGATTTTTGCACAACTACCCAACTCACTGGATAGAGAAAGCATGAAGGAATATGTGAGTGGATGGCTGGAGCTATCCCTCTACTCTTCTGATAAAACATTGTCCCTGTGTAACTCACTAAACCTTTTAATCTACTCTCAACACATTTTCTCCATGTTTTTCCCGGGATCTTTTAGTATAGCTCTGCTGCTAGGATTAGACATCTGCTTTTTCCCCAAGAAGTACCTTGCCATGGAGCAAGGGACAGAAAGCTTTGGCACGGCTCAGCTAAGCCTTGCTACCCTTCCTGTTTCAGCATAGCTTTAGAGACATGAAACAGAGGGCCAGGGTTAAAATTCAGCTATGTCATGGGAAATGATTACATATAATTTTTACTGTACCCTGAAATGAGGAGAGAAAAGAGAGGGCAACAGGGAGAAGGATGTTATTAAAGCCAACTGCCAGCTTAATCAGGCAAGATTCAGAACAAAATGAAGTGATGGCTCAAGCCAAAGAAGCCACCACAAATGAGCCAGCCACAGCAGAGTGGTCAGTTTTTCTGCATGTGCAGGACGTATTGGCAGCCTCTGCTTGGCTTAGGCAGGATGACAGAACAGGAGAACATTAGTAACAGCTGTTCCGGCTTCTGCTTCAATATTGCCTGGCTGCCATCAATTTGCCATTAATTCCCTTCAGATGTACTGGGCCTGCCTCACTGCTTTTCAAAAGCTGCATGCTGCATGGCACGAGCCTATCACTCTTCCCATCAGTTTGATAATTGCACTGAGCTAGAGATTGGCAGTTACAGGCATTAATGGGGGCATTACCAGCATTATTAATGTGTATCTGCTTTTCTGCTTCCCCTGCCTGCTCAGCTTGCAGATCTGTTCAATTGCTGGCAGTGGAATGACCTGATGCACAACGATACAAGAAGGAGAAGACATAGTTACAGCACTTCCTAAGTGTAAATCATCTTGCATGACACCAAGTTCTATTGCCATGTGTTACATCCTCTGCACGTACATCAAGGAAGGCAATATTCAGTACCCTGTGTATGGAAACAAACATACTTTATGTATGTTACTCTCCTCTTTCAGGTGCAGTACTTGGCAGTTGCACATGACAAGATTGTGTTCTGATATGGTGGTTTCCAGGATAGCAATGTGCTCAGTCTGGGGACACCTCTGCATCCATTCCTATTCTCACCCACAGTCAGGAGTCTGTTTAAGTTCACTAGGGCAAGGTCATCCCAGGAGTGCTGACTATCAGACCACAGAGTGACACCAGGGGTGGATGTGCCATGTTTTCCTCACTGTCACTCTGCAACACAGCTCAGTGTGCAGCTGGAGTTCTTCACACCTTCATGGCACTTGCAGAGCTTCCTGACTTAGAAAAAGGTGTGAGGGCACATCACAGATTTTAAGTAAAAGGATGATGTTTTGGGTTGATTTGTTTTATTAACCATGGAGCTTTACGTTCATGTAATGAATTGGAGCTCATCCTAAGAAGACTAAACTGTATTTAGGAATAGCCTGAGCAGGCAGTGTTGCTAATGCTGCCACAGTGAGCACCTGCTGGTTTTTAGTTCCTGTCGGTGGTGGATGAACAGCTTTTACATTCTTATAGTAACAACAGCTACCAGGAACACGGCTTGTTTTGCAGCTGCCATGAATGAGCATGCATGCTGCCAACAGCACTGATTCCTGGGAACAAAGTCTGCCTGCCTTTGTTTCCAAATATTAACCTCCTACAATAAGTGCCAACATACTTCACCTATTTTAACACATATGAGACCTCTGGAGAGGGACCTGGGAAAGAGGGTCTGGAGAGGAGGAGGGTAAGAGGAAGAGTAACTGTCCTCCTGGAATTTCTCTTGTCTGTGAACAAAGGGCAGAAACACTCTGAAATATTTAAACTCCACTTTCAACATCTCAAGGAAGTGCCTCATCTTGGCAACTTTCCCTTTTTCTCCAATATTTATTTCCTAGTCTCATCATCTACTGCGTGAAATAGTGGTACTGAGTCATTCTTGCAAACAAACATGTTCTCTGCTGTAGGAGGTAACACAGATTTGCCCAGCTTCTCTGAGCAGATTTCAAAGTTAAAAAGCCCAGTTTTATGCTAGCAGAGTCTCTGCCTAGGCAAATGCCATAATCAGAATATTGGCAGAGGAATGGAGCAACAGATGCTCACCTGAATGGAGGGATATGGGTGTGCATCCAGGATATGCCTCAACCATGACCCAGTGCATGATCTCAGTTAGATGCTGCTCTGCACCTTTCCCTATTACTCATCTGCTTTGGCTTTCAGGGGCCCAAAACCTAGTACAAGGGCCAGCAAGGAGACTGCACTGAGTTTCAGGGGGTTCACGCACCCTATTCTGCATGAGAAGGATCCTGGGTGAGCCAGCA
Organism: Rhabdornis inornatus; assembly: GCA_013397075.1. Classification (NCBI taxonomy): domain Eukaryota; kingdom Metazoa; phylum Chordata; class Aves; order Passeriformes; family Rhabdornithidae; genus Rhabdornis; species Rhabdornis inornatus. The sequence goes on along the minus strand of VWZS01003937.1, from coordinate 2,115,880 downwards.
GCATGCTTGTTAACCTGGTTGGATGTCCTTGTTGTTTGGGGAAGCTGGAAAAGCTGTTACCAGTGAGGCAGGGGACTGGAAGAAGCTGTAAAATACAAGCTGAAGGCAACTGAAGACTGCTGTGGAGAAATTTCAGCTCCCCCCAAGTCTGGGGCCTTGGTGTAGTGCTAAGCTAGTCCCTTCAACCAGACCTCTGGCACATGGTTGTCAACTGGCATACTGACTAATAAGTTTTTTTAATTTAGGTTTAACAACTTCTTAACGGTTTTAAAAATAATTTTAAAGCAAGATTTCAGGTTGAAATAAAAAATTGCCTTTTAAGATCATAAAAGAACAGCAAAATGACTTTTACATCCAAAAGCAACAGCACAACAAACACTATGCAAAAAACGTTGCTGTTTCAAATCCATATCTTTCACAGAGAAAAATGGGGTAGACACCCTTCTTCAGGCCCCCAATGCCCTATTCTGACAGGGATTGTTTACTTTCCATTTTCTGATTTCTGCCTAAAAACCCTTCAGTCTGATTGGCAGAAGTGCTGATCACTTAACACTGCAAATGTAGTACATGGGAAACTTTCTTCCACATCATCTCTTTTTGCCTTGTATTCCTTATATGCAGAAAGGTGCTGAATTGCTTTTCATTTATAAGAGTTATTGCGAGATGCTGTTTCTAAACACCTGTGAAGAAACTCTCTGCTGACTGTAAATTTTGCAGGAGAGCTCATGAAGAAATGAGTGATTCTTCCTGGAGTGGTGGGTAGTAAATAAGGTGAGGGTCTGCACAGGACCAACATGGAGGCAGGAATGCACTGCACAGCTTCTCCCTAAGGGAACATCATCCATTGAGTCCAGGGGCTGAGGCAGGGTGAGCACAACACAGATTGTGTGGCACTGGGAAGCTATGGACCACCACGGAATCTAGACTCTCAATGGGATGAACTGAGGGTGTGTGGATTACTTTAATCTGGGCATTTCCTGATATAAGCGCATGAGTGTGCAACCTTGAAAACATATTTTAATAGAAGGGGTCTGTGTGCACTAAACCTGGTGCAGAATAAGTGAAAATCCATGCCTTTAACCAGTTTTGTTAGCAGCAGTCTCTTCTAAAGGACAATCCCCTTCTTTGGCCCAGTATGGAATCCCAACATTTTTCCCTTTTTGACCAACTAAAACAAAAAGCAAGGACAAGTCAACTCTAAAAGCTCATTCTTACCAAGCTCATGTTTTTTAGGCAACAGTCATTTGGATACATTTCAGATAAGCAGCCAGCCTTGTGCATGCTTAGCCAAACCCAAACCTCTTACAGTGTTCTCTCCCTACTATTAATCTTACATCCTATTAGGATTTCTTGTGATTTTCTTGGTGGCTGGTGCTGTATTTTGGCTGGATGTGCGTGACCAGCTCTGGATGATCAAAAAGTTAATGGAGAATTCTAAACATGTAATTCACCTCAAACTTTATGTCCCCTATCAGGGCTTTATTATATCATTGATAGTAGATCTAGTTTTATATTAAATGAGTTAGATAATAAGAAAACTCCTCTCAAGACTTGGGGGACCCTTTCTCCTGTGGAGCTAAGAATCTTTTCAGTTGAAAAGAGCATTTTTATAGAGACTATTTGAACTTGAGGTGTACCAAAGGTTCCATGTATTATTATCACACACATTACAGGTGTGTGATACACAGATAATATAAATCAGAGTATTTCTGTTGACTCCAGCTGTGGGGAAAAAAGAAAGGTATGAAACCACAGTCTGTCTGGATGCATAATAATGTATATAGTTAACTGGTGCCCAGAGCACGAGACAGGGTGTAAATGCACACATTCTTACAGCCCAGAAGGGAAATGCTGCAGTGGCACTCCCTCCACTTTGCAGGATGAGAAGCTGGGATGCAGGACAAGCCCAGGAAACAGATGCTTCAGGTGGTCTGTATTTATGTGTGATATATTCCCCATCCTTCCTTGTTGTACCATGCTGTCAAGGCAAGGAGGTGGCTCAGTGGAAGAGGCAACTCTTCTCTGGAGCTGTTTTGCCTGTTCTCCTTGAGCAGGGTGCAGCAGATTTTCTTTCAGTGGGGAATCATAGCACATGCCTGTGTGAGGGAACAACCTGCAACTTGTGCATTCCAGAACCAGCTCCTATTTAGAAGTACACTTGGAACTGTTACTATTTAGAAGTATACTTGGGATGAGATGGTGAAAGACAGCCAGTAGCATTCAAAGAAACAAAAAATCCCCTTCAAAATACACAGTGTGGGACTGTTTCCTGCTTAGTGCAATGGCACCACCATTGCCACTCTGTGAATACAACAAAGCATGAGTTACTTCAAGTGCCTGTGGAGCGAAGGAGCCCCTCTCCCTTTGACCATGCTCCTGCCTTCTGTCACTCCTGCTTTAATGAGTGCAGCAGTGAGGGACTGGTGGTAACATATCCCAGGTTTGGTATGCTCATCTGCTCTCCTCCTCCCACCTCGTGTTCCCTCAGGCGACACTTGCACTCTGAGATTTGTCTGGCACCCAAGTGAAGTCAGGTCAGCCTGCCACAGCAGAAACGCTGATGCTGAAGGGAGGAGAGTGGGTGGTTAGGAGTGATAGGCAATCAGCCCTGTACAGAAGGTGTTTCCTTTTTTTGGTTCTTCAAAATAGAGGTAGCGGGAGAAAGAGGGAGATGCTCCAAGTGGTGGGTGGTTTTAAAAAATTCATTCTGCAATGCTCCAAAGTGAATGACTTCAGCACAACATGGAGGGCTGAATGCTGAATGAGCACAGCCTTAAAAGGACTGAGAGGATTGGGAGCCACTCTTTGTCCCTTCTGTGGGTCCCTCCAGATACAGTTCTGATTCACACTTAAAAGGCAGGAGTCAGGGAAAATCATAAAGACTGAAATTCATATTGCAACACATATTGCTTCCTTGAGGTGGTGGGTTATTTTGTTGGTTTTTTTTTTAAATCAACTTCGAGACATTAAAAAAATTAACATTTCAAAAGTATGTGTTGGCATGCACTTCCATAATTCATGAGGGCTTTTAAAGCATTCAAGAGGATCCAACAGTGCCGAAGTCATGGGACAAATCCCTAATCACTCTGACTTTATCCTCTTACACTTGGACCCAATCTGTTCAGTGTTAAAGCACACAAGACATGGTAACAGAAGAGAGAGCCCAAGGTCACTGTGCCGTGCAGTCTGGTCTTTATCACTCTCTGACTGACTTTTGAGAGAGATTAGACCTCCAAGGGTTGCAAATCCGCAAAACTTGAACAAATAATGTCAGCTTCCAGAATTTCACTGAATTTTCAGTGAGTTGGCTGCTTCCATGAACTAAATTTTGCCCAGGTACCTCTGTGAGAGGAGCCCAGCTGACTGACCCCAGTTACAGGATTTGGGCCCTGGATGTGCTGACATGTCCTGCCTTAGAAGTGCTGAGGGACTCTAATCTCCATCATGTGGCACAATATGTATATCACTTCCTCTGAGTTATTTTTGGAGGGGAAATGCCCATATTTTAAAAAACCCAAAACTGTAGTAGATGAAAGCTAATTTAATCAAGTGCATCTTATATAATTACTTTCATATGAACAACAATGGCTGAGATGAATTATAGAGACAGGAAGAAAATGAATACTGTGAGATGATGTAACACCAGTGCTCAGAAATTTGTAGTCAAGGGGGAAATGTGCCAGATGTTCTGTAGTACTTAAAGCTAATGAGATGCCACATTAATCACTCTTTAAGGCATCCTTTCATGCTTACACAGTGGAAATTGATATCTTCTTTTTAAATTTCACGTGTTTTATTTCATCAGATTGAGTGTCAACTCAAGGTCATCACACTGGTATCATACCTTTGAGTGTGTCAATAGCCCTTGACCAGACTGAGATTTTTACGCTTTATGTGTCCAAGGGGTTTCCTTGGACATTTATTGCTAAGTCCTGCCAGAGCTACAACATATATTACAGCTCCTAAATTGGCACAGTTCAAAGACCAGGTATAGGAACTAGCTGCTAAGAGTTGTATGTTTAATTACACACATTACACACTCCAATTACCTGAATCATTTATAGCTGGTCCCAGGGAAACACTTAAGTGGTCCAACTAGGAGTTCACAATATCTCCATTAATTGCTCTTTGTACCAAAATAAATTACCAACTTGCCACAGCCATCCAGAAAAGAGAACCTGGGAATGACCGCAATAATCTAAGACCTAGCCAGTCTGGAGTCTGTCCTGTAATACAATGCCAAAACAAGGAACAGAAACTGAAACAGACCCAGCAGACAAGTTGTTTAGCTGACCAATTTGAAAACACCAAATTGAGGAATCAAACATCCCAACTAACAGTCAGTCCTATTATCCCAAGGTGTTAATCAGGAGTTGTCCATTCTCAAAGAAACACTCCTACATGTGCAACACTTGGTCTTGAATTAACTATTTGTCCACCTATTAATTTTCAAGACAATCCTCTGAAAATTGCCAAAATTTTTAGAGAAAATGAAGGCTAAGATCCAAACACCAAAGGAGGCAAATACATCCAGAGAATGGAACTGTATGTGAAAAGTTGTTAGGATTGGAAGGGGAGACATATGAGATCCGTCTGGCTGAGAATAATCCAGGAAAGTCCTGAGAACTGCTGCAGAATTTATCTCTGCAGACCAAGCTGGGAAAAAAGGCTGTAAATCTAATGCTTGCTAAGCTGTATCTGTTGAAGTGATGCCATGGTGTACGCAGTGATTGAATTTTAGCACATTAGTATTACAGTCTAAGTTCTCTTCCACATTGACCAATTATTTTTACAAGTTTTAGAAGCTTAGCAAATCTTCTGAAAGGGAAAGAAGCTGTCCTAAGGAGATTTTAAAGCTCAAAAGCATTTCCTAGGTCTTCCTATTACCACTTGAAGCGCCAGCTATGCATCCTGACAGCAATTAGATCAGACCCTGTAGAAAAAGCAATTGAAGAACTAAATTGAAATCTTCACATAGCTGTATCCAGCACACAGCATGCATGAGGCAGAGTAGCCTGTACCAGCTACACAGTCAAAAAAGAGAGATAACAGGATGCTCTTGCCAGCTATTTTATGTGAGGGGTTTTGAGAGGCTGATTGTTGCCATGAATGAGGGCACAGTATCCCCCAGAATGATTGCACTAGTCACAACACTGACCCACTTGTATGGAAACATCATCTGGCAAGGATTCCAGCAAGCATCCTCTGCTGCTTCCGCTGCTTGCCAGAAATAGTTGTTTGTCAGTCGGGGAGAAGAAAAGGAATGAAGTGTGTGAAGGGAAGAACAACAAAGTGGCAATAGGAGCCCAGGAGTGCAGGGAAAAGGAGGAACATTTGAGCAGGGATCTGGCTCCTGCCGAATTCAGCAACAAAGTGCTTAATTGGCTTCTACAGGGCCAGAATTTAAATCCTGATGAAGGAGAGTTTTGGTGTGTAGGATGAAAAGCACATCTGTGTGGAAGAAGTGTCTTGGCTGTCCAAAGCTCTTGGATAGTTTCAGCTAAGGATATTTTATCCTGCATATGTTTGTAGAAATAGGCTGGACACGATCAAAGACCTTTGGGTGGTTTGAAGTGCTCTCTCTTGGTATGGGGGTCTACAGAAAGAATAGCTAGAGCCATTAAAACTCAACAGGGTGGTCACATCTCTTAATGGTACATAAATGAAAACTGTGGGTTACTCCTGTGAGGGGTCTCCTTTTTCTTTCCCCAGAGTCAGCTACTTGGGGAGATCCAAGAACAATAATCGATGAAGGGAATGACTCTTCACAAAGGGGGGTGACACAGACAAGAGGATGCCTCAGAGGCTCTAAAGTCAAAGAGCAAGTGAGGGTTTGCCTGTGCTAAACTGATAGAATAGCAATAAGCAGATGAAAGGCAGAATTTTAAAGTTGCTGTATAAGACATGTTGGACTTGAAGCATCCATTAGATCCAACCTTCTGGCAAAACATTAGTAGCACTACTGATGCTGTCAGACATCATGTGTGCTGGAGGCAGGAAACTTGCATGGATATGCATCCAACAGTTACATTTTTTTCCCCAATGTAAAGGCTAAGTGGGATGTAGAAAGCCAGTGGGAGATGCTGCCTCTCAGGTACAAAAGGAGCTACCAGGGGACAGGGGACACCTTGTTTCTGGGCAACACAATTCACCATGCTGCTCCTCGGTCCTGGGGTACTTGGTTCTGACTCATCCCAGGCAAAAGCTTGCTGCATGTGTTCCCTGTGTATGACCAGCCCATGCCCTACTGTTTTCTTTCTGGAGTTTTAGCAGTGGATTCTTTTTCCTCCTGAACTTCAGCGGGTCCAACTTGCTTTCCAAGTCACTTCTGTCTTCTGGTTAGGGTTTCCAAAATCTGTTTTCCCACCCAGGAGCAGCAGGGTCATCTAGAGAGCCTTCTGTGGGGCAGGGTGACACGTTGCTGCAGACAGGTAGCCTGGGGCTGTGACACTCAGTACAGTCATCCCCCATTACTTCCCTCCTTGGGGCTGAGCACAACAACTGGGGAATAACCTCTATTCCATGGGGGCTCCATAATAAGATGGTGAGAAGGGGCATTTTAAAGGAAGCAGCTGGAGTGTCTTGTAGATGATTCCACCCTTAAGATGGCAGGGGAAATGCTCACAGGAACGGGAAAAGGCTGTCTGTTGGTGACTTTTAAAATAATATTGGAGTGAGTCCTAGAAAACAGTGTGGGGAACATCTATGTTTTGGAGTAGTGGGTTAATTAATTGCTCAGAGAATTTTGAAAACCTCCCTCATTATTTGTCATAATAAACTCTCCTTCTTCCTTGAAAACAGACTTTCCTCTTAGTTACATCAGCATGAATCAGAAATCATTCTATTAAATGCAAAACATTACAGCAGCATAAAAGGTAAATCAGGCATTCAACTGCTGTTTCTTCTGGATAAGTCAATGATTGCCCAGGTCTTGGACTAAATTTTGCTATTAGATTCAGAAATTTACCTCCCATGTACTTCAGCTCCTGTGTACAGAAAAAGTAGAGCAGAATTTGGCTAGCTTGATTCTATAAAAATTAAGTTTTCATTGCCCAGTTCAAAGGTGATTAAAGCTGGTCATTAATTATACTTCCATGTAATTTAGATGGCCATAGCTTAAGTGGTACCCCATCTCAAAGTCTATCGTTTCTAGATGGTAAATAATTCAGGCTCAAGAACTTTTCATTACTTAGAGACCAACAAAAGGAACTTAGGAATAACTTCAAAAGATGAACTTCCACTGGTAATTTAAGTTAATAGCCAACTATCTGTGATCACTATAAAAATAACACCACATAATATAATGAATATAATATGAATTAAAATTACAACCTTTGATTGCATCTACAGACCTCTTTTGAATGAAGAGCTGAATTAAGTTTATAGGAATTACTATAAAATTACCTAAATGTTCACCTTTTAAAATTCTTATCATGTTATGTATTTTATTTCTGCACTCTTCAGGACTTATATTTCTGCAGTTAAAAGGGCGAGAACCTTAGGGAGGTCATTTAGAGCTCCACTGACCACTGATTGTACACTATATTTGTAAAACTAGAGGGTGTATAAATCTACCTTTCACTACTTGAGTCTTTTCAGATGTCGTAAAAGTCTTACTGCATCGACAAAATTCATCCCAGAGGAAGTGGCGTAAAGTCTGATGTAATAAAATGCATCTATCTCAATATATGCATTCATTAGTGTGTGCAGGAACACCCCTCATCAGTCACTGGTGAGGACATGTTTACTGCCTGTCTTAAGTATCAGCTTGGGTGGGTTAGCAATTTTTACAAGCAAGAGCACTGAGTATAAGAGTGTGAAGTGAAATGTCTGGTGGCTATCTTTGCTGAACACCTAATTGACTGATCAACACAGATGAATGAAGAGCTGGGAAGAGACAGCAAGACACTGAATTCAAGAAAAATTATGCGATGACTTAGGGTGAGCTGACTGTGTGCAAGAGCTCTGCAGCTAGAGAGGTAGACGGAATAGGAAGGCGCACAGCCAGGTTATTACTTTGCTGTAGGCTATGGGCTGCTAATTAGAGCTTCGACTTCTTTTCCAGCTTCAGTCCTTCTTTGAGCTTTAACAGTTTGACTCTGTATTTCAAACTAAAGCTTGGTAAGTGAGAGCAGGTTGCCGAGTAATACACAGAGCCAAATATTTGAAAACGTGCTCTCCGTGCTTGTGGATTCCAGCTTCACACAGCAGCAGAAACGCTGCTGAAATGGATAGAGAGGCTGTGCCTGAGGTATTCCACCTGTGCCCCACAATGCTGATGTGTCAGGTGTTTCTGTTATTCAAAATTCCCCCGGAAGGATTTCCCTCTCACCATTATGACCTCAGGAGAAACCTGTGCATTGATTGCCAGGAGCCAAGCACCTTGCACTCACCCTGCTGCCTTCATGATCTGCAGCATTGCGTGCTTCAGCTACCTTGCTGCTGTGGTTGGGCTGTTACAAGCCAGTGTCATGTCCATGGGGCCTTAAACATACAGGGCAGTTTATCCCACCTGGGAGTCAAAGATTATTACAGCCATTTCACAGGTGGATGGCAGACACAGGTTACATGAACAGTAAGGACATACCAGAAAAATTTGTGGCACTACAGGAGCAGGAGCAGCCTGCTCCAGCATCTCAATCTCCATGCAGATGATGGAGTTAACAGCAGCTCTGGATCAAGAAAAAAGAGTAGAGCAGGGTGGATACATCATCAGGCTTGGATTAAGCCACTTCATAAATATGTTTTTAAGGAATTGAAAGGAAGTAAGGATGATGATATCAGTTAATATGCTGAGGACTGAAGAGGAGGGAGCTTTTAGCTCATTTGCCCCCTGTACAAGCTCTGTTTTGCTCACAGAACAAAGGCAAGGAAAGACTCTCATGCTGCACAATACCACACCTTCTCATGGTGATAACAGATCCACAGAAAAAGGTGGCAGCCTTGCAAAGATATTCTTGGCACAACACTCCCAGGGAAAGAACATAGCTCAAGAGGAAAGATGGAAGTTGCTACTTCACTCTGGGAGTAATAGATAATTTTCTCCTAGGTGATGTGGGTCATCTCTGGATGGGCAATGGAGTGTATTTCTATACAGTTTTTTTTCTAATTCCATCATAACAACAGAGTATTCTACCTTAAGAATATATGGGGATGATAGCCTGAGACTGGATAACCTTAGGTGGTTTTGTCTGAAAATGTTTGAATTTTTTGCTGAACAGAAACAAGGACCACACATGGAGTTTTCTGGGGAATGGCAACCCTCTAAGTACTGGCTGTGCTAGCCTAATTTGATGAGAGACAGGAGAAATCAGGTATTTCTTATCCCAAACACAGTCTGGGCTGTGCTTAGGGCCTAAGAGACCAGCAATAAAAACCTTTGTAAATGAGAGGAATTATGCATTCTGTGGGTTAATTTCTGCTCTATTGCATCACAGTCCTTTCCAATTAAAATCTCAGTGAAATTGGCCCCTTTTAAAGAAAAAATAGGATTCCATGACATTTGAGCCATAAGCAAGGTCGCAGTAATAGTTACTCCTTTTTCAGATTCTCTTCATCTACAGAGAAATGTTGAGGTGGCAGAAATCCACTGCAGCTGCTCGTGGTCATTGTTCCAAGGTTTTTGGCACTTTCCTGGATGCAGAGTTGGCCCTTGGAGGCCCTTCGGGATAGTTGTCATGCTGTGCTCTGCTAGCTGATTGCTGTCTTGAGCCAACTCTGTGAACCTTACTCTAAAATAAAACAGGAATAGGCAAAGTCTGTGAGAAGGAGAAAAAAGGGGCTGGACTGAGAAATCCCTGATATCCTTCTTGTGATTTTTAACTTTCAGCCACTCCCTGGTAAATCTCAAAATAAAATATTTGGAGGTGGAGTAGAGTAGTAGTGCTAGTTTGCCTGGATAAAAAGGGTGGAGAACAGTCCCACTCCTGACTTAATGGAAGNCTTCCTTCCTTCCTTCCTTCCTTCCTTCCTTCCCCTCATTCCATGTCCGCACACTACCATCACCTCTTCAATATGAGATTGCACAAAACAGGTCTTCCTAAATATGATCTCTCTTTTGGAAATTATCTGTAGCCAAGGCATATCTTCACAAAGCCCCACATTCATACATGAAAACTAATAGTGTCCTTTTGGCCTTGGAAACCCCATTCTGCTCCAAAAGGCTGCTCTGGCAGGGAGCAGTCATCAGGCTTTTGCCCCAGGTGTGGATATTGGGCTAACACATCTGCCTAGGTGCTTTCCCACTTCTTTGAAGGTCCTAACTCCATGGGGGACTTCTAGGACAACTTGCCAATGGAAGCAGGTGGTCCAAAACACTGTTCCCCTATTTATCCTGCAAGAGCCTGCAGTGCAGTGTCTGCATCTCTTGTTTTTAGCAGCTTCGTTCTTCCTATCTAAGTCAACTTTTTCTTTTGTAGCTACCCTCCGAGCATTGTCAAGGACACATTTGTTTTGAAACTTTAAAAGGTAAGGGGCTTTTTTCTTCAATGTTTTGGTTTTTGTTTTTTATTTTAATGAAGTAACCTCTACCAACGTAATATTTTTAAATTCTCTGAATGTCCCAGTGACATTGCAAATTATTGCTTTTTAGGCTGCAGTTGCTTTCCAAATTGGCCAGAGCAAGACTCTGACAAAAAAAAAAGAAAAAACAAACAAGAAATTCTGCAAATAGCTTTTTAAAAGCAGCTATTATTAGGAAAAAGAAAAGCAAAAAAAAGGAAAAAGAAACCAGTAGTTGGGAGATACAGTTGAGTAATATTTAAAGAACTTATAAAGCTTGTAAAATAGAAAATGACCCATGTTTTAGAATATCTTTCCACTTACATAGCAATCCATTAGATGAGCAATGCAAGTAAATGTCATCTGTGCTTTTACAGCTACCTGGAAGGCTTCATTCTGACACAGGTTCCAGATGAAAAAGTACTTTTTCAGAAATTACGCTTTGGAATCTTTTTTGGTAGCAAACTGAAACAAAGAAAATTGCCAGAAGTTTGGGCTTCTAACTCTTCTAAATCTTTTCAGGTGAAATGCTGCAGTTTCTGCCTGCAGTTGGTGCAAAACACATGCAAGGTGCATTTCAAATGCCAAATACCAGTCTTCATAAATGTAAGACAAACCTGTTTTCTTCTCTACAGTCTGCAAAGTCTGTTTTTTCCTGCCAGTCAGACATGCCCAAGTACTCTTAGATATTGTAATAATTGCTGAAGGATACACCAATCCCGACATGGAAAAAACATATGGATGTTTTTCTCTCATTCTCTCTCTCTTTTTCCTTGCCTAAGATAATCTCTCCTGTTCCCCAATGAAAGCAATAGAAAGTTTTTCTCGTGTACTTCTCCTGTGGTCACTTGTGGGTGGCCAAAAATTAAGTTATTATTGCTGCTATGCTGTTCCCTCGAGGGAGGGATTAAACCAGATTTGAAACCAGGAAAGGTCAAGCAAAGGAAAATGTGGCACCTGTACATTAGCTGAAAGTGCATGCTGACCTTCCACACGACATGTCAAACACCAGCTGTGCTGTACAGAAACAAATCCCAGTTCCTAAGCACCATTCAGCAAAGGCTCAGGGTGGATTTTTTTATGCCAGTTACTTTTCACTTCATTGTGCAATGCAGTATTTACTTCCATAGCCTCACAGTCAGCTGTTTTCTAATTCTGTAATTCAAGGTAAGTCAATAAATGGTTGTTGGAGAGGAAAATCATTACAATTAAATAAATGCTCTCTTTCAGCATGTATAGATGGGCAATGGCTTTCAAGAGGGAGAGCGTGAACAATAAAAGCAGATGTAACCCTAAAATTAATCAAAAAATAGGCAGTAGAATTCAACTTTCTCAGTTAAAGTGCTCCTTTACATGGGGATTTAGCAAGGTCCCTGCATCTGAAGCATCTCAAATTCCTGCAGAGACCTTGTGAGCACTGGAGCCTGTCATGACCTTTCTGGCCCCTGCCAGATCAATAAACCTAGTTTTATTGCCTCTGCATCTTGGTGTAGCTAGAGAGCCAGATCCCCTGCAGCCTCACCAGGCTCCACAGGCAGTCATGCATGCAGCCCCCTGCCCTGGAAACCAGCCCTCTCCCTCTCTAATCTCCTCATCTTCCTCAACATGGGAAGACGTTAATAAAACTTTTTAGTACTAAACCATGGCATTTCATAATTTCCAATTCTGTCCCCAGTGTAGTGACTGCTCTGTGACAAGCTACATAATATGTCCAGGCCTTATTCTGCACTCTTGGCATTTCTACAGAGACTCCTTTTGAGGTGGTGAAAAATACCCACATCACTACCTCTGCAGTGCTTTAGATTAATTTTCTCCCATTATAAATGGCACTTAGAGGTGCTGAATAAATGACATTTGTCACCTTCTATATGGACACAATGAGGTTTTGATCTTGTTCAGGTTCAATTGCTCACATGCAAGATGTCATGGTATCTAGAGTTCTTCAATAACTCAATTTCCTCACATGTTCAAACAAAAAAAAAAAAAAAGGAAGAGAAATATTATTCAAGGCCTACCTATATACTTCAGCAAGACATCCTTTAGGGTGGATCTCAACCCTTTCCTAGATTTTCTCATTGGCTTCCAAAACTGTAAATCTGTTATACTCTACTGAATTAATACACAATTAACTGGATAAATAGCCCCAGCCTTCTTAATTCCTACCTCTCAGAGTTACTTTCAGACAGTGGAGAACATGTGAATTTGCTTTAAACGTGACCTATGATTTTAAACTAATCACCTTGTCATCTGTCTGATCAAATTGATTCCTTTCTTGTGTGTGTATGCATATTTTAAAGCAGGTAATTCTGTGTTTTAAGGAGAGAGGAAGGATATACTATGTTCACTGATGGGGCTATCACCTGCCACTTCATAGCTGGTCTCAGGTGACCTCTGTAAGACCTTTCTGCCAAAATACTTTTCTCTTGGCAGTAAACAGGCTTTGCTTCTGAGTTCAGCAGAGCTGGAGCTAGACCTGATCCTTGTCATCATTAAAGTGCCTCTAGAACAAAATTTTAATATCCTTTGGGCTATTTCTGCACTTGTATTTTGCAACATGATTTCCATATACATCAGCTCATAAAACAAACTCCATAAAAACATGCTTTCAAGGAGATTTGTATTCTCAGGCACTCAACTGCCAGAACACAATTTTAGGAGGGATACAATGTAGATATCTTTGTCAGAAAAGTGCTTGACCTGATTAGTTTATGTCCTGGTTGGAACTTGCACAGTCCAAAGTTGAGCTTGGTGCTTGGTTTCGGTCCAAACCCAAATCCCTCCAAATTTCCCCATCACTCACCTCCCCCTTCGCTTTGGTGTGGGTGATTCAGACTCCCGTGGACTGGCCCCCTCCTCTGAGTATTTAGCACATGTTCATACGTAACTAGGTGGTACTTCTTCCTCCATCTGAAATTTGCAAGTAATGCATGTCTTTTTCACCGTGGTCTTCACATATGTTCTTCAGCTCTGGCAGACACAATATTTTTTCCCACCATAGCTCGTGTCAGTGATGTATCATTACCATCTGCAAACTGGCTGCAGAGGGGTCTGGGCCAGGCTATCATTGAAAACAGTGGTAGAGTTCAAATTCCAAATTCTATAACTGTGTAAGTCAAATTATTATCATGCTTTCTACACTAAGAACTTTTATTATCCTCTTCACTGCCCAAAGGTGTTCATATTTCATTTACTTGGCGTGATAACAAAGTCAGGCTGTGTTATCTGAAGTAAAATGATGCCAATCCATGGCTGAGCAACAGGGAAAGCAAAGCTGCCTTCTGATTCTCTGGGTGAGTGATAAGATAGGGTAAAGAAACTCTCTTTAGCTCATGTGTTTCCCTGTAGAGGCCTGCCTACCCTGAAAATCCCTGATGGCTGGTTTGAGAGAGCAGGCTGAGTTGCCACAATAAAGGAATAAGGTGTCAGTTCTCCTAAGCAGCTTTAGAAATGCCCCACCGATGGATCCATAGCTTTGGCACTTTGGCTTTTGCTCAGCAGCTGCTCTAGGTAGGCATCCCACACTGCACACAGGGGTAAACCTGGCAAAATAGGGATCACTGTAATTGTAGCACAGCATGGTGCAACAGCTGAGCCCAGTTCAGTGGAGTGTGTGCATCTAGAGGACACCTCCCTGCACAGCACTGATTTTCTTCCTTCTCTTTCACACGTGCTCTTTGATATCCCACTTAACTCCTGACACCATCTCTACCATTCATTCACTGCATGATCTCCCCTCATATATATTTAGAAGTCTTGTCTGAATATATCTTCCCAATCGTTTTCCAGTGATTTCCTACTCTCAGCAAGGCTTTTAGAGCTGGGAGTCAGACTTTCCCCTCTGGCATCAACAAGGGCAGAGTCCAGGAAAAAGCCACTCAATCAGCAGTTTGCAGAGTATCAGCAAGGCAATTAACCTAATGCCAGAAACGATAATATGCCCAGCCCTTGCCTGTTCCACCCATGTTTTGCTCCCGAAGAAGTGGCATAGCATTCATTGCTAAGTAGTTTACTGAACCTTCACTTAATCCTTATCCCTAGCTGAGGCTTCACAATATGCAATTTCTTTCTATCATCTTCTTGGATCTGCAGAAGTTAATTACATGAGCAAGCACCAGTGACTGGGATGAGCAGCATGATACAGCTGACACACAGCCCATCCTGATACGAAGCCTGTATTGCCATCTCATGTCATGAGTGGAGCTTCCTTTTTAGTGGCCCACCAGCTAGCTCTCCTTTCCCAATGCCCTTCACACAGCTTTTCTTTAGGGAGGCTTTTTTCCTAAGCAATTCCTCCAAAGAGGAAAACAAGAGGAGCTGCAGCTCAGGTCTGGGTGTTGCATGCTGAGGGGAAGGCAATCCATGACACTGGTAGGGACTGTGGGGCAGCAGAGTGTCTTTGACCCTGTCCAAGGAGACCAGTCTTCCTCCTGCTCCCTCCCTGTCATCTTTCTCCCCTGAGGAGTCATTTCTAACTGTTCTTAGCACTTTGCAGGGAGAATACAAGGTGATGAGCACACACTGACTGCAACTTCCTCTTCAGTCCCAAAAGCTCTAAAGGAGGCATGGCATTAGCACCTTTTTTGGAAGGGGGAAAAAAACCAAAAAACAAAATAGAAGAATATTGTGGATGACTGTGATCCCTGAAAAACTCAGCAGGATCTATGTCAGAGTCCATCCAAATGCATAGGGATATTTCAATTTCAAGTGCCTCACACAGGTCTGGGCCTAGCTAAGAAAGATATGTGGAGACATCATCTAAGAGAAAAGTATTGTCTAACTGAAAAGAATATTTAAAAAGTGCTTCACAAATTTCCTTTTCAGCAATTACTATGAGATTCTAAAGTGGCAGTTCCTGAGGGAATGAGCATCTACAGAGTCTGGATGTAAAACTCATCATCCCTGTTTTTTACAAGCGAAAGTTCAGACACTTCTTGGTTTTTATTTGGCAGCAATGAAGAGATGAGGTGACTGAATAGACAAAAATAACTATCAAGCCACTAGAGAAGCTGCAGGTTAGATTGTGGTTCCCACTGACGTGAGAAATCCGTGCTTAATTTCTGTAGACAGTGCCCTTGTACCACATGCAAGCAGCAAATTCTAGTGCTCTCCCAGCACAGAATTAGAGAATCATGGAATGCCGGCTTGGAAAGGACTTCAAGGATCCTCTGGTCCAACCTTTGTAGGCAAAAGCACGGCCTAGACAAGGCAGCCTTGCACCTTGTCCAGCTGAACCTTAAAGTTTTCCAGTGTTGGGGAAACCACCACTTCCCTGGGGAGCTTTTTCCAATGGCTGATTTTTCTCACTGTGAAAAATTTTCCTCTTGTGTCCAATCAGAGTATTTCCAGGAGTATTACCAGTATTCCAGTATTACCCCGGTCTTTTTTATGGTATTCCTTGTAAAAACAGAGTCTCTATGTTCCTTGTAGGCACCCTTTAAACAGTGGAACACCCTTAAACAGTGATGGTTAGGTGTCCTCTAAGCCTTCTTTTCTCCAGGCTAAACAAACCCAGTTTGCTCAGCTTTTGTTCACATGGTAAGCTTCCCAGTTCTTTGGTCATCTTTGTGGACCTTCTCTGGACCCTCTCCCACCTATCCACATCTTTAGTGTTAATTCTCAGCTCTGGAAGGGCTTTTCCTGTGACTAACCTGGCTGTTTTTCTACTGATGTAAAAAGAGCTCTGCAGAAGAGTGTAAGGATCCTGACCACACAAGCTCCTACATAGAAGACAGCATTTGCATCTCATAATCTCAAACAGATGTGACTATAACCTTTCTGTTGAGGTGCCTGGTTAGGACACCCCCCCCCTCCAAAAAATAAAATAAAATAAAACAAAAAACCAAACCAAACCAAAAAAGTATTTAGACTCCATTTAAAAAAATCTCTCTCTCTCTCTCTTCCCCTAATGTCCCTAAAATGGCCATCATCATTTACCATGTTTTATTAGCTAGTTATACTCACATTGAATCTCACTGGTTTTCTGTCCAAGAAGTTAAAATTCTTTTTCTGGTTCTTGGACTGCATTTGTAGGGTTGTTTTTGATTTTTTTTCCCCCTAGACCAATTTTAAATATGCTTTATAAAATATTTGATGCTTCCAATCCTTTTTGAGAATACAGATATTTTTATCCTTGATTTTGGATAGAAAAAGAAAGGAGACCACTAGGGTTTAAAAACATCATCCCCTCCCTTTGCTCATTCCTTTGATATTTTCCTATTTCTAGCATGTGTCTTTCCCCTCTAACAAGGTATTATTTTTAATATATTCAGCAAGAAGAAAAGAAAGTCTGAAAATTACCAGAGCAGCTGCCTGAACCTTCTTAGATGCTAAAACTCCTTAATGTTTCAGGCTTGCTGTGGACTTAACAAAGATAGCCATGCTTTCAAACAGATATACTTTCCAACTGCATCTGTTTGCCTAGAAGAAAAAAATTATGAATTATTCTCTGTAATCATACTCCCATATTATGGCTCCTGTCAGTTTATATTATATATGAGCAACAAACCAATCTCAGTCCCACAAATTTTAAAGGAGAGCAAAGTGGAGTATATATATAACACTAGCTGAATGGAACCAAAATAACCTTCCATCTAGCTAGAAGGAAACCACATGTGATGTAGGGCAAAGGACTGCATTCTACTTGATCTGGAGATTAAAAATATATCATATCTAATATGAAACCAAAGCAACACCATCCTCGGTACAGAGGGGGAAACTACAGCTTTTAGAGTAAATCTGAAAGAATAAAGGAGTTACTAAAAAAATCATGCGAATATGAGTCCTTGCTAGTATTTCTACACTTGTCAGTCTACTATTTTTCATAATTTTTAATGCTTCTTTGCTTGCATCTTACTCTGTACCGTATATATCAGGGCTCCTTAAAATATCCTGTGGAAAATGTTGGCACAAAAGACAATCTCGAGACAATGCCACCTTCAGCTCTCTGCCCACCACTCGTGCTGCGTGTACCACCCCAGCAACAGATGCTTCCTCACCACCAGGGTTCCCTCCCTTATTGAGTGTGTGGTGTTTAATCATGGTGTGTAATCATGATATTACATGCAGTGTGAGTGCAGTGATGAGTGCACAGGACAGGCACAACCCAGCTCAGCCACTGAGAGATGGAGAAATGGGTCTGGCTGAAAGATTTTCTGCCAAGGTTAGTCTCTGGGTGGATTTGCTCTGCAGGTGATCGTGCAAACAGTCCTGCACATCCGCAGGGAGTGGATGTATAGCTGAGCTCTGTGAGACAGGGAAACCATTTTCAATTATCTTGTCAAACTTCACACATTAGGTAGAAGCACATAACACACAGTCTTTGCAAAGGTCTCTAACACAAATTCACAGAATTTGAGGTGATGTAGTCATAAACAAGTTTCAGACCGAAAAAATAATGCAACCTCATCCTGTCTCCTGCTCTAGTTTCCTCATGACTCTGAGCTATTGCTTAGGCCTAGGTCAAATTTTCTGAGAGTCCATTCTGTTCCCTTCCCTGCTGCATGTGGTTTCTTTTATTCTTCTATATTTACACATAGTCATCTGTAGTTTTGCCTTTTTTCTATCAAAAGTGGCTAGAGAGAAGTGTTTTCTATTATTGTCTCTCTTTGACGCCTCCACAAGATTCACCAGGCATCTCTGGTGATGCTGATGTGAATTTAGAAATAAAACACTGTGAAGTACACTGTGAAAATACTCAGTTCGCCTTCACCTGGAGGGACATGGAACTGATTGTCCCAGGGTTGTAAGCAAAGCCCCATGGACTGATCCAGGCTGCACTGGAAAAGGGTGAGGCTCCAGAACACTTGCAGTACGTTGATGACATCATTGTGTGGGCAACAGAGCTGAGGAAGGTTTTGAGAAAGGGGAAAAGATAATCCAAACCGTTCTGAAGACTGGTTTTAACACAAAGCAAAGTAAGGTCAAGGGACCTGCCCAGAAAATTCAGTTTTTAGGAGTAAACGGCAAGATGGATGTCATCAAGTTCCAATGGATGTGGTTAACAAAACAGCGGCTATGTCCCCACCAACCAGTAAAAAGGAAACACAAACTTTCATTGGTGCTGTGGGTTTTTGGAGGCAGTGTATTCCAGATTACAGTCAAATTGTAAGCCCTTTCTATCAAGTGACTCAGAAGGAGAACAATTTTAAGTGGGGTCCTGAATGACAAGAAGCTTTTGAACAAATTAAACAGGAGGCTGTTCATGCAGTAGCCCTTGGGCCAGTAAGGACAGGACAAGATGTGAAAAATGTGCTCTACTATGTGGCCAGGGAGAATGGTCCTTCATGGAGTATCTGGCAAAAAGTACCTGGAGAGACTCGAGTATGACCTCTGGGGTTCTGGATTCTGGATACAGTGGATCTGTGGCCTGCTACACCCCAGCTGAGAAGGAGACACTGGCAACTCATGAAGGGGTTTGAGCTGCCAGGTTATTGGCACTGAAGCACAGCTGCTTCTGGCAACCTGACTACCAGCACTGAGCTGGATGTTCAAAGGGAATGTCCCTTCCACACATCATGCCACTGATGCCATGTAGAGTAAGTGGGTCGTGCTGAGCACAAAGCAAGCTCAAATAGGAAAACCCAGTTGCCCAGGGATCTTGGAATTCATGATGAAGGCAAGAATTTTGGACTATCATCATTGTCAGAGGAGGGAAAGGTGACACATACTGAGGAGGCTCTACCATATAATCAGCCACCAGAAAATGAAAAGCAATATGCTGTCTTTACTGGTGGTTCCAGTTAGGATAGCATGGCATGGTCAAGTATTGCTGGGGCTCTTCTGTGTGGTGGGTACTCATGTGGGAATTGTTTGCCTTTCTTCTGCACTCTTTTATTAATATCATTGCTGTGACTATTCATTTCTTATTTCATTGCTGTTTCCAGTACATTTTTCTCTTCTCAGCCTGTGATCTTTACCTTTTGTGCCCCCAATTCTCCTCTCCAGCCTACTGCCAGGGGAAGGAGGGAGTGAGTGAGTGAGTGGCACATGGTTTGGGATGTTTGGGTGAGAATACTAAATTGGGGAATACCATTCCTAAACCATGACAGCAAATTAGGGGAAGTCTAGCAGGAATACATGCAGAACTTTCTAATCAGCCCTAAGATGCATTAGTGTTGTCTGACAAGAACATTGTCTTTTGTTTCTTGAAAAAGGGGGAAAAAAGGCACAAACAGACTCTAACTGGTATTTCCCACTTCCATGATCTTTGCCAGTGGTTTTTTTTTTTTTTGGCCGTCAAACAATTAAGTCTCAGTGGACAACAAAAAGGTTTTTGATTTTGTATGGAATTTGAGTCTTCTATGAACTCCAAATAGCTCAGCAAAAAGTAAGTTTCTACAGGACCATCCACCTTCATAATGCTGGTGGAAGCTTTCTTTCAAGCTTCCATACGACCATTGCATTAACTAAGCTGACTGGAGATGTGCATATGCTGTGCTATAAAGGGAGAGCTGGCACCCATGCTCTGGTTATGTTAAATTGATGTTTGATTTACTATTAATAGGCCTTTGAAAAGAAATTTAATTATGAATCCTGTATATTGGTCTCAGAGTTGCATATTTCTCATGCTGTAACATTTGTAGAGTGCTCAGAAAAGTCAGACACAGGACTACATTTGTATCCCCTTGTCTGCTCCAGCCAGCACAGTATGAGAGTTCATTAACTTGATCGAAAACAGAAGTGCCTTCTCTCCCCAATCCATTAAAGAGATACAGATGTGAACTGGCAGAAAACCTACACTGTACCTGCTCAAACAGCCCTCTAAATCTCATCCTCATCAGTGACTCAAAGCAGTGGAGTTAGACTGCAGCTTCTATGAGAGCAGTTTGTTTTTCAGAAGTTGCAAAACTCATCCTTCAGCCTCTTGAATTCGCAACAGGAGGTATTTGGACAGCTTGTGCTGCAATGTCATCCTGAAGCACCTGCCAAGGGGTCTCACCCCCTGCAATGGGCATGATTGGAACCAACAGCTCAGTCTGCTGAAGCCTGACATGAATTGTGCTTAATCAATCCCTCAGAAAATCCCTGAGCTGCTCCTTAGACCTTACCAGGCGGTTTCTACGAAACATGAAAAAAGTCATTTGAATGGAAGCAATGGTCAGGTTAGATAAGCACAGCAAGATCTTGCTGCTTTTTGGCTTCTTATGCCCCACTTCACATGATATGGCATGTAGTAGGGAGTAGGTGGGAATGGAAGTAGGGAAGGCTTGGCTAAAATGTATTTCCCAAGCTTGCTGCGGTTCTTTGGCGTATCAGGCATCCTTTTCTGTGTCTGCCTGTCCAGCCCACCACTCCATGCTGGACCAGCTGGTGGGGTGACTGGGCTTTGCAGGGCAGCAGCCTCCCATCCCTCTGTGTGCTGCAGTGGAAACAGCACCCACTGCCTGGCAGCTGGGGAAGCCTGGCCAGGAGGAAGGAACAACTGAAGCACCACAGAGTTGCTGTGTCTCTCCAAAGATGCCTCCATGAGGCAGAGAAGGGAAGGCAGCGACTTCCAGTTACCATGCTGTGCAGCGACTTGCCAGCTTATTGAGCAGGGAATGGATGGTGCCTGGCTCTCCACAGGAGCTGGGGAGTTGGCAAAGGCAAGAGGAGAGACAGCTCTATTTTTCCATGGCTAGCCAAGGGAGTGAGTACAACTTCACTGTGACTCTTTTACTGTACCATAGACCACCTATGAAAAGGTGCTGCATTTTGCATATCTTTATGTGTGCACAGCAGAACATGAGCCACCTCTTGGGAAAATCACCACAGGACATGAAGAGCCGTCTACATCATAATGGCTACAACTGCAGTAACAAGCTGAAATGGTCCAGGACATGGATCCCATCACTGGTACCAGAGCATCTGCAATGTTTAACTGCTGATGTATTTATTGGCACAGGTTTGATCTGTGACAACAATTCCAGGCAATGCCAGGGCATGTTTTGATGCTGAAGAATTTTCACCATTGATGAGTTCCCTTCCTTTTTGGGGGAAGACAGCTTCCTTATACAATTGTAAGCTGTGCCAGCTACTGTGAGGACTGCAGAAGGAGCCCTGTCCTGCTTTATTTGCTGGTAGAGATACAACCATTGTGGGCAGACCCATCTATTTACGTGTAAAATTTTAGAATAATTATTGTAACTGTTTTTCATAATAAGCCATAGCCATGCTACTAAGATTAGCAAGGAGAATATATGAAAATGCATTTTTGGACACTTGTTAAAATTGTGAAAGAGTAAGTCAGATGTACTGGGTGCTTCATAGCAGGTCTGTATTAGCTTTTACATAAAAATACCTGCCAAATGCTAAATTGAGTAGCTTATAAAACCAATCTCTGCCTTTACACATTTTATTTTCTTGCCTGTCAGACTCTAGAAGGTTGTCTGCTTCTGATCTGGAGCAAGCAACATTTAACAGTGCAGCAGTCAGGATTGATCAAAGCTACTTCAGCTGGAAGTGCACTTTTTGCCCATGATACCAAATGTTATTTGCTGCGGTGCACACCGCCTATGTTGGATCTTTTGCTCCAAAGGGATGAGTTCTCAGTGAGACACATGGCACTGAACAACCTAACTGTGCTTGTTGTTTACAATATCTGCTCTGAGAAGAGGCTCTATCATCAGTGGAAATGCTGCCAGGGGCAGGCAGATTTCCTTAAAATGTCAAAGTTATCATTATTCTCACTTCATCAAAGATCTCATTGAGACAAACTGTGGTGACATTCACCCCTTCCTGGTGATTCTGCTTGTCATGAGGCTAATTCCTCTGTCTCCCAAGCCACACATCCCTGTTGCATGGCAGGACATGAGTCTGCCTCAGTTTCACACGACACATGTGATGTGCCTCTGCTCCGAAAGCCACAGGGACATGATGAGCAGAAGGCAGAGACAGCATTTCTCTTTCCACTTCAGATTGGTACCTGTGAGGAGTTCCCTGTGAACATCTACAGAGTTTTAATCCCTATTTAAAACCCTGTCTTTGTGGTGATGCTTGTGAAGCCCAATTCACAACATAGTCAAGGAGAAGGTTCAGCAAGTCGAGATAAGTGCTCCTCAGGTCACTGTGATTCCATCAGGCACCCTGTCCTCCCAACAGCCTCCATCAGTGCATGATGCCCAGTGCCTGAAGCTTTCAGAGGAGTTTTCAAGAAAAAAAGACCCCCTTCTCTTCATCAGTGAAGACAGTCTAGTGAGGCAGGTCTCCCTGGGTTAGTCACTCTTAAGGAGTTTTTCCTTCTTTCCCTTCCCTCCACCCCATTTCCACAGTAAGCATCTCAGTTCCTCAGCAGGCTTTAAATAGAAATCAGCAGGAAGGGCAGGCAAGGTTGATCAGCTTTGCACACAGCAGGAGGTGCTAGTGCAGTCATTAAGAATTAACACATCAGTTTCAAACGAGGGACAGAGAGACAGCAAAGATGATATACCACACACACAAATTGCAATTCAGCATTGCTGAAAAGGCTCCAGGAAGCAGGGCTCCATTGCAGGTGGCACAGTGGTGCTGCCTTCAAATCAACCATTCCAGATTTATATCCATGCTGCTCTTTACATCCCTTCTTCCAAAGGAAGAATGGCAGCCTGGGATTAGAAATTCCCATTTAATATGGAAAAAAAAAAAAGGTCATAGTAACAGATCACAATCACCTGCAAATCATTAGGAAAAAAAGAGCTCTTATCAACTTGAATAAAATAATGAAATAAATTCAATATATTATTTATGAATAAGCAACTGGGGTACTGGCTGGGGATATTCTATGGTAACAGAAGCTAATTATCTCATTTTACTGACACCATTAAAACCCAGGGAGCCTTTTCATTGACTAGCTCATTTTCATTTGTTCCAAACAGCTAAATGGCAACAGAAAACTATGTAGCACAGCAGTGACACAACAGAGTAATTCTAAAGACAGATTTTACAGATGGAAAAGCCAATAAAGGTTCTTGAGTCTTATTTTCCTCCAACCAGTGTAC
The DNA here is from genome assembly GCA_013397075.1 of Rhabdornis inornatus. NCBI lineage: Eukaryota > Metazoa > Chordata > Aves > Passeriformes > Rhabdornithidae > Rhabdornis > Rhabdornis inornatus. The sequence continues at coordinate 2,092,427 of VWZS01003937.1, read as the reverse complement.
AAACTTGCCTCTATCAGCCATCTCCGAAGCAAAGGCAAGCTCTTGGGGCTGGTGGTGGAAGTCATAATTGTAAGTTTAACAAATCTCTGTGTGTAAATCTGATGTGTTATTTATAAAGGTCTCCCATGTAAATATTGATGAGCCAACTGTTCAGCTAGGTTACTCAGCATACATGCAGTGTGTTTGTGAACCAGAAACCTAAAAAGCCTAGCCAACAATGAAACTAGCTGGATAAGAAAAGACATCCTTTGTGGCCTGGATGCCTGTAGTTGCAATTCCCCAACTGAAGAAGTATCAGTGTCAAGCCTGATCTCAACAATCAATTCTTTGTTTCCTACAACTCTACGTCACACCTTTACCAAGATTATTTGCATTTTAAAAATATAAACATAGATGAGTGCTCAAATTGGCTGCTTTCTGCTAGAAATCGTGATGTCTCTCTAGTGTCATTCAGTTTTTGAGTCTGAAAGCCATTGGTTCTTATGTTCTTCTCCAAAGTCCAACTGCAAGTAGACTATAGTCCACAGGTTTGTACCTTTGTGTGCCATCCACAAAAATCATATAGAAGTCAAAGCCAAAAGAACGAAAGAACAGAGAAAGAAAAAAATAAAAGGTGTTTTGTGGCCTAAGGAAGAGCTAAAATTTTCTTCCCATTCTGTAAAACTGCAATATAACATTGGGAAAACTAATTCACAACCTGCAAGTGTTACATCTCCTCCACATAAGTCTGAGAGGCTGTTACAATTTGCATTTATATCTCTGCAATAGAGAAATTAAAAACAGTAAGAAGTTGAAACTCTGCATCAGGTCATTAGTAATTTTTTTTGACCACAGGTATGTGAACAGTCCAAAAGGAACAGAAAGTCTTAACTTAAAGGCAGACCATATCTTGAGCTCCAAGTTTGTGGTGACTGAAAAGGAAGACTCTTCAAGCTGTGCTTCACCATGGTTGGTGGCATGATACTATTTGCAATCCTATCAGCTTAAAAGTGAAGGTGATGGAGTTGTATAAACAGTTCCAGATGAGTAGAGGAAAAGTTGAGATGCAGTATCAGATAATTCAGGAAGCCTTTTTTGTTTAAAACCGAACTACAGTCATGGGAGTGTGGAGATGGAGAAAATGGAGCTGTTAAAATTTGCCAATTCTCCAAAACCATTACATTCTGCAGAAATAGCTTCATTTTTCATGAAGTTTTGGCAAAATTCAACCTTAAGTTCAATTGAAATGTGCCTTTTGTTCAAAGTGTCTTATCTGGCTCCTAGCTGGACCATCTCTTCTATTGTATGGAGGACAGAGAGCCCAGCACCCAGTGTAACCTTCAACCCACCCTTCGTTCCTTTCTGAAGCAAAATAATTTTCCTTTCCTCCCTTTGCCTTTTTTACTAAATTCTTCTTCACCCCCCAGCAGAAATAGTACACTAGGACTAATACCAAATAAATTGTTAATGATATGTCTCCTGACTTCTTTTTTGTGGAAATGCAGAAACAAGAAAATTCCTCATCTCTCTGATAGTGCCACTAACTTTACATAGTTTTCTCACCAGTGTGTAGCAGCAAGTGGAAGTGCTCTGATAAATAAATGGGATTTCACCCTAGTTTTATAGGGGTTTGATGTCAGGACCTAACAAGAACTACTTGAATGCTTCAGATACTTTTTCCTTTCTCCTTTCTCTCTTTCTTCCCTCACCATCTAGCCTATGCCTTGTGATCACAGTAATAGAATGATACCTCTCTTGCACTCCCTCTGCTACCCTATTTCTCCCACTCTGCAGGGCTTTTCTGCAAATTACGATGTCTTGTGATAGTTATTTTGTTTACCACATATCAGAGTTAATATTAGCTGTGTATACACAGTATTTTACTAGTATCTGGTGCATCACTGTTTACTATTCAGTGACCCTCTGCATAACAGAGGCTGTTAAATGCAGATCTGGCATTGACCTTGCCTTTTTCTAAACAATCTTTGTCCTTCCACTAAACTGTTTTGAGGATTTCAGTTTTCATACACCAGCTTGTTGTCTTTATTCCTTTCATAGGCACATAAGAGAACACTTTTTTCTGCTCTGTTGCCCCAGCGCTCAGGCCCCTGGTCTCCATTCACACCTGCAGTGCTATTGCAATCTACCTATGAGGCAGCTGCTTCCCATTACCTTCACCTGGGACACTGAAGACCTGCTCCACAAGACTGGATATTTAGTAGCATGCCTATATCTAAATATCTACTAATTATCTACTAAATATCTAGTAGCAGATATTTAGTAGTAGCAAAAATCTAAAAGTAGACTTTTACCTTCCAATGCTGCAATAGTAGAATGGACAATTCTCCAGTGGTACTACTCCAATGGACTACTCCATTGCCTTTTTTCAAGAAGCCTCTTCAGCAGAACTGTACTACAGCTTTTGTGGCAACTTTTGTGCAGAGATTCAGGAAATTAATTTCATTTCCTTCAGTGGAGATTTTGGCTTATCACAACAAAGTCAAATCCTGCGGGTTTTCATTGCATTAGTCCTGAGCAGTAAAACCCCAAACAAATAACAGTTTAATACATTACACAACAGGCAAGCAGGCATTGCCAAGGTCTAAAATGCAGAATGTTTGCAACTTTATTATTGAGACTTTCTTTCTCTTATTTATCACTGAATTCTGAAGACTTCTCAATAAACAAAGGGACCGAGCCAGACCAAAGGGTACCTTTCCTCCAAAACAGAAGATTAAATGTAAATGCTGAATGGCAGATCCTTAAAACATGGAGATGAGATTGTCAAAAGACTTACTAGCTATTGTATTTTTATTTGTTCTAGGCTTAAGAGGAAGAAGGTCACTTGTCGGGTAAATTAATACAAAATTTCCTACTCATGTTATGTTTAAAATCATCTTAGTCTCCCTAATTTTGAGGATTCAATTTCCTTCTGATTGAAAATTCATTTCTTCTCTTGTTCTCATTTGCCAGTATTTTCTACAGAGGAATGCAATACACCTTTGTATATTATGGCGAAGGAAGGGCAATACATATCCTACTGAACCCAGATTTTATGGGCTTGGAAAGTTGGGCCTTAAGGTGCAACTAAAATAATGAATCCATTGGCTGTCAGTAATTAGTATATTCATAATATATTGTTGCATGGTTGAGGCAGTAAAAATCCAAAGATTGTGCCTTCACTAGAAAAAACAAGTATTAGAAGGAAATCATTAGTAAGCCACATGTACATCACTTAAAATCTGCATAGGGCCTAGGCACCTTTAGATTTTGTTATTAGATAGGTAAATAAAGTAAGTATTGTGTCCCAAACTAGTGGATCACACCTGACACCTAACTGACCTTGGGAAACTGAAGTGAGATAATCTACGCTAAAATTCGCATCATGCTGGCAGTTAAAACAAAACCCTGAGTAGGACACAATGAAAATAAGATACCAAATTCTCATATTTGTATGGGGAGCCTCTCTGAACTGCACCTTGGTGGACACAAGCTGATTTGCCTGGATGGCAAACAAAGATTTTTTTTTTTCCCCTTTCTCCCCTGTGCTGCTCCAGAGCTGGATTCCCTTCCTGATGTGATCTCCTGAAGGGGTCCAGCTCTTGGATAGTCCCTGCTCCCAGAGGAGGGGCATTCCTACCCTTCATCATCCATGGGCAGAGGGCTGTGCTAGAGGAGCAGCTTCCTCATAGAATCACACAAAGGTCAAAACAAAGCCAAGGTACTTATTTTCTAAAAAATAGTGCATAATGTCTTAGATAGAGTGTTAAATGGTATAGATTTAATTCTTATCTTGGCAAGCAGCTTCAATTTAGATATGTAAATACCTGCCTTTGATCTGGAGCAATAAGGCAGGGGTGCTGGTTCTCTTGGTGGGGTGATGTCATGCTTCAGCTTACGTCCTCATTTCCTGTTGGTGCTTTCCCAGACCCGGCACACACTGAGTCTGACTATTGTTAAGCTCCATGAGACTGGTGAGCAAGCCAGCCAGAGACCAGGCAAAATTTCTATTTCTGTTTTGCCTTCTCGAATTGAGACTGACACACTAACATAAATAAGCACAAATATTTCCAGAAAGCTGCATTTTCAGGGCTTTTCCTCCTAATACAAAGAGCAGCAAGTTATTATCCTGTCACTGAGCAAACAAGAACACCCACAGCCATTTGTTCAGAGCAGCTTCCTGCCACAACCATGCAGCACATGCTCAAAACGACAGCCGAGCTTGAGGATGTAAGCACAGAGCCCAGAACAGCAGCTCCTGCTTCCAGGTGGATCTGGCAGCCCAGCAGGACACCAGGGCCACACTCCCCAGCTCCCCCTCTCCTCCACCCCTCTTTATCCATCCCCCCGTCCCTGCAGGTGGATGCAGCGGGCATCCAGCCAGTTCTGAACCCAGAGTCAGGAAACAATTCCTTTGTTTACACCTGCAGAACCAGGCTAATCTGAAGCATGCTCACCTTTGAAACTATCAGGGAGCACAAAGCAGATCCTTTACGGGTCATAGAAGAAAGACCTCCAAACCCAGGGAAGAAAATAATTTTGTCTTCAAATCCATAGCATAGAGATGAAAAAAAATTAGAAAAAAACTCCCAGTGTTAGTGTTCAGCCTCCCCTCCTAAAGATAAGTCAGGACAGTGTGCATCTCCCTCCTGAAGCTTTGCTAATTTGAGTAGTTTTGCTAGCTGGAGGACTTGGAGAAAGGGAGAATAAGCAAATTCTGCATCTCCACTGTGCCAGAAATTTTCCTAGAAGCAGAAGACTTCATACCATATCCTCAGCTTGATAACATATTTTAAAAAATATTATGTGGCAAACACAATCAAATCCATGCACAGTGCCAATAGATGCAGAGAAACTGTTTTGTAGATGCAAACGTGTTCATCAGTGTGCTGCAGTGCCAAAAACCTTTGAGTTGTGTGAGAAGGGGGGAAAATCAACTCTAGAAAAGCAAAATGGTTGCATATTGTCAGCAGTCAGTGCTACTCCAGTCTGTCCTGATGCAAGTTTTCTTCTTCATGAGAGGGCAATGTAACAGAAAATTCGTATCTGGAAAATAGAGAGTAGAAAGAGACCAACTGGCTTGTGCCTGACAGGAATTTCTCCAGCAGCACGGAGAGACTCATTAGAATTTTTCCCATGACACACCACAAAAGATGGCTGGAGAAAACAAAGTGAGGTGCTGGAGCTCAGTATATTTCTTTGTCCTTGAGAAGCCTGGCCCTGCTGAATCTCACGGGCTAATGCATGCATAATTTGAGGCAGCTGATTAAGTTTATTGTGTTCCTGGCTAAGTCGAGAGGAGTGAGGGAGGGAGGGGGAAAAAGAAACAGAGTTGGCTTTAATTAAAGCTCTGCAATTGTCTTTAATATTTACATAGTGTGCTATCATATTTGATCCTGATTGGAGGCTTAAGATGCACAGAAGAAAATGACACACTGGAAGTCCCCAGTTGAGGAAACGAAAAAAGGGGCAGCCCCTTCCCCCATCACTCCCAGCCAAACCAAAAGCCCCGGAAGAGGGATTGTGCCTGGGCTCTTTATAAAGCTCAGAGCTCTGCACAGAGCAACACAGGTCCCTCCATGCACCGGTGAGCTGTGAGAGGATGGATGCACCAGCAGGGACCAGAGCATCCTCTGGCTTCACATGCCTGCTCAGATGTGAGCTGCTCCTCTTGTGTGGGGCTGGACGCACAGAAGAGGCTGGGAGAGCTGCTGCCCCTGCTGAGGCTGCCTGCTGCTGTTCCCTAGGTTTGACTGAGAAGTTCCCCATGAGGAAGAGACCACAAGCTCCACAGGAGAAGGAAGCAATGGCACCACAGAGGAGAGTAATCGTTCCTTAAGATCCACTCCACCACTGTCAGTTGTAAGGAGCTCTTCACATAGGAGTGCCACATGTAGTTCTATTGGAAATGATAGAACTGTCATGGTTTCTCCAATTTAAAAAGAGTGAGAAGTCTAGATCTGAATCAAAGATGGGAACCTCCTACAGCCTGGGCTGTTTTCCAGTCTGGGTCCAAGTGCTATATTTTAGAGCCCTCTCTACAGTGCCCTGGGCTGCAGTCATAGGTCTCCTGATGGTTGAATGCAGATGCTCATAACTGCTTGCCCGTGCAGCATAGGTGGCTCACAAAGAGATGTTTAAAGTGTCCGTGTGAGGTCCCTTTTGATTTGGGATTGCAGATATTTTGTTTGCAACCACATGCAAAGGCAGGCACCGCTCTGTTCTCACTGATGCTGCAACCACTTGGAATGGAAAATATGCATTGCAGTATCCCCCGTGGAAAACTCCCTTCAGATTTCTCATAACTTCCCTCACAGAAAATAATAAATGACAAGAGTTTATGATTTACCAGATATATTGATTTACCAGACCTTAACTTTATGTTTTTATTGTTTAGCTTTAACTTCCTAGTCACAGCAGAACAGATAAACCAAAAAGAAGTTTCTGTCCCTCCCTTCAGAGCATAGCTATGACTCACAAAGTTCATGCATTCACTTGGAAATATGGTGCTGAATCACTCTCACTCTTACAACAGCAATAACATACAGAAACTGCACTGATGCTTCAGGCATCAGATAACCTATTTACTGGCAGGGAGGGCCTAAACCTGCACGGCTGTTTCCACTAGCTCTTGACTCAGAATACAGCAGGGACCGCTGGCAGATTCAGGAACTACTAAAAGGTTTAATACTCTGGTCCAATCCATCATTTATATTCTTTTTTCTTCAATGTAAAAACTATAATGCTAGAAGAGCATAAGCATCATTAGATATGCAAGACACTACAAAATGCCTAGGAAACCATTTGCAGCATCTCTTTAGATGCTGTACAATATCCATTATGACAATATCCAAAACAGTGTAGTTGTTGATACCAGCAAGAACTTTCTGCCAGTAATCGTAGCCTGTGTAGAAACCAATGCTGGTATAAAAAGAGACATTTTCCTAGATGTTAATACCACTGAGATTCAAGAACAAAAAAAATATTGCTTTTCTACTTCAGATATTTCAGTGCAAACAGTCAGGGATAGGTTTCTCTGTGTGAGGTCACCCTTTCACCCATGGTGTAACCAGAGCATAAAGATAACTCACCAGGAACATGAGCAAATTTTCAGGAGAATTGCCAGGAGGGACATGAAGAACTTTGTGGAAAGAGCATTTCTACCCTAACCTACACTGCTGATTCTGGAACAGAAAGTTGTACAATTTCATGTTTAGCATCGGCTGATGCTTTATTCTGGATGTAGGCACCCACTCAATTCTGCAAAGGAAAAGAGCATAAAACAGGTTGGAAACAGCACTGTAGGTAGGAGTCAAATTGTAGATGGAAAGGGATATTTTCTCTTCCTTTTTATTGCTAGCAGCAGGTTTTATCCTAGCAGTTTGTATTTGGATTACATTTCCAGACACATAAAATTTATGTGGGAATAAGGCAACTGAAGAGGTGGTCCTTTTTAAAACTCTTCTTTTAAAATGGTATTTTGAAGTGAAGATGAGCACTGGTTGAGGTAGAAAGTCTTTCTGCAGCTTACCATCTGCCATTGCATGCGGTATTACAACACTTATTGGCTTTACTTAACAGTTAATGAAAAATTACCATCAACAGCTGCCATCACTCCCACTACAGATTGTAATGAACAATAGCCCATTTGGCTAATAGCCCTCATTCTCCTGCTCTAGAGCTAGGGATATAGCTAGGGAGTCTGCAAAGAATCAGTAAAATTGAGGGACAAGAGAAGATGGCTGGAACTCTGTGATTGATTTTACTTTGTTGGAACTGTGTTTTGCCCAGCCTTGAAAACCATCTGAAAGAAGAATGTGTGTATATATTTATTTATTTATTTATTTTTATGTATAAACTGTGGGGCAATTAAAATGGCTCCAGTTTTAATTTTACCTGAAGTCTTTTCTATTGACCACAGTGGGAGAAGGGATGGTCCACTAGCTGACTATAAAAAATCCACTCTACTTTTATAAAACTGGGAATTTATAATTGGGTATGTATTCAATTTCAGACTCTCGAATTTTGCCTTTTTCAGACTTTAGAATTTTTTTGCCTTCTGATGTCTTTTCATTATTCAGCTTTGTTTTACACCACTTTTAATGAAGTCATGAAATATTCTCTTCATTGTCTCTGAGGTTTTTTGACTCTGCTTCTCTGTAAGCATCTCAGTGAAGTTACCAGAGGCTTGAGGGTTCACCAAAATTTCTGCTGGAAATTTGGCTGATCAATATCAGTTTGGCCAGTCTTATTTTCAGACAGAAGAAATCCAACTTATTTTAAAATGTCTTCAAACATCTGCTTGTAGCTGTTGCTGGTAGTCCTAAAGTTGAGCTCTCTGTTATTCACATTTAGAACAGTAGCATAGGTGGACCACTGTAAGTGTGATGAAATAATAGTGTTTAGTTTTATGTGATGCAGTCATAAAATTAGTAAGACACATTCATGGCTCAACATCTCCTCCAAATGAAAAGGGAAGCTCCACCCATGTACTTCACAGATCAGTGGGAAGATGGAAGATTGGGTGACTGGAACAACCAGCAGCTCTGCTGTGACATGCATGTGGGCATAAATCAATCCCAATGGAGATGCAGATACAGAAAGCACAGACTACAACAAGGTCAGACTCTGTTTTGTCCAAACTTCACTTAGACCTCCTTAACTGAGACGTTGTCGAGAGAAGTACACTGAGAGTTCATGCAGTAAATGACCAGCCTAAGAATAGCTTTAGAGATATGGGAAACAAGCTATTCTCAGAGCTATTCTAGAGTAGTTGGCTATTTTCAGGCTCTTGTCTTGTTTCCTTTACTTGTCTACTATATTTTCATTTTCTGCTTTTGAGAAATCCACACCACATAATTCCAAACAGTCAGCTATATTTGGAATTAAAAATTTTCACTTTCATTTCCATTGTTCTTCACCCTGTACAAGAAGAGTGGAGTGAGCAGATGAACAATTTTTTTTTTAGCATATGAGACTGGCAAGACCAATACTAGAATAGTGTAGTCAAATCTGTTATCTCAGTTTTAAAAAAAGATACTTGCAAATTCGAAAAGAGGTATAAAGGAGCTAGAAAAGTTTTCAGTTGGCCAGGGAAAATGTGTTACATCTGGGAAATGAAGATTGGCTTTCTTAGAACAAGGAGGTCCAGATCAAGGGACAAACATCAAGCACTTATTTGAAAAAGTATACAGAAATAATTTTCCTGGGTTAAATAAGAAGCTAGAAAAACTCTAGAGCATATGGACAAACATTAAAATTTTATGTAGTTAGGTATAAATAAACCTTATTTTCAGTCTTTCCTGTTACCAGCCTCATCCCTAGTCTCTCCAGTAAGGGATGCATGGAATGAACTACCAAAGGAAATAGCAACTCCTGCATATTTGACATCCTCAGAAGAGGATCAAATTTGCATTAACCAAACACAATTTACTGAATTCAGTATGAGAGCAACTGGATGAGGTTTAGGGGCCTCTTATAGGGAAAAAATCAAACCCAGAATATTCCACAGTCGTTTTTGGTTTTACATCTGTAGTTCTCCACAACCAGCACATTATATATATTTATTATACATATATACATACATACATATATACATACATACATACATATATACATACATACATACATATATACATATATATACATACATATATATATATATATATATATATTTAAATGTTTTATTGGCAATTTGAAATGCTAAAAAGAAGTAAACATTCAATGTAGTGAGCACTAACTCCTGATAATTCAGATGTCTCCAAGCAAGAACTGTGTCTAACATTATAAAATCACTTATGATCACTTCTCATAATGCTATGTACTTTGGTGTTCTTTCCAAAGTTCCCTCCTTTGGCACTGTACCAGACTCCAACACTTAGCAGGGAAGCAAGCTGAGGCACAGAGAACATAGGAACTATATAGGAACACTTCTTCCATCACTCTCTTCAGCCACCTGCAGAACTTTTGCCTTTATACCTTTTACATTTTTGAGAATGGGGGAAAGGAGCATTTTCTAATCTTTGTAATATACTTTGCATAATTTAAATGAAGAATTATATCCAGTTGCCACACACTTTTTAAAATTTGTTTGTTTTGGTTTGTTATTTCTTTGTATCTGTCCATGCCACAAGAAAAAAAGAAATCCAAGTGCTAAATATCTGAAACACACTAGGCAGGAACAGATTTAATGGGAAGATTATTCCTTCTTTCCCTCAGATGATTTAATTTGTTTGAAAGCATGAACTACTTCATGTGACACAGTCCCAGCTTCACAGCTGGATCAGATGGATCAGACCTGCCCAGCACTAAGAAAACCTCTTATTTCATGAAGCTGCTCTAAATGAAGGCACCCACACATTTACTTTCACATCACTAAGGCTGAGGCTTTCTGGAGTACCAATCCAGAAATGCAGGCCCTGTTAAGACCCACAAATGCTGCCTGCAGTGCAGATAAAGTCAGAGTTTGGGTTTGTAAACGTTTGAACCCAAACTATCTAATACAAAATGGGCTTTTTCAAAGAATATGAGGTGTTACGCATTGCTAAAAAGACTATGGACACCTGGTTTTTCCTCGGTATTTCAGCCACATATTTGGCATTAGAACTGTCAGAACACATTGCAGTCATTCAGATGACTAATACATTGAGGTATTTTTGTGGCTGAGGGCTGGAATACTTCCCACATTTCCCCTTTTGTCTTTTCAATAGAGACGGATTATCCCTTTCTTTCTCATTCCCTGTTAACTCCCTAAAACATACACTTCATCAAAACACAATGTCCAAGTATGTTAAGAGCTACAGAGCATCTACAGTCCTCCCCAAACTGGACACTCTGTGTAATCTGCTTTTCTAGGAGCTCATCATCACGTGAGGATGAACCAGGACTCGGCTTACACAAACAAGGCTTTGGATGGTTGCTGTCCCAAGAGCTGCACCACTTGAGTTTCTCTGCTGCAAAACGGGAAGCTGAGGCCAGAGTGCTCTCAAAACTCAGAGGCTGCTGTCAGCCAGAACCCTAATGAATACCCAGAAGCCCTTCAGGCTTGCCATGCTCTGAACAGGCAGCTTCTGAGATTCATCTCAGCAGAGATCAAGTACAGCTCCATGAGAATAAAATCAGTTTCTAAAGTACAGGAAAAATAGTTCTTTATTTTTTAACCCCGTATGAGAGCCATCATAGATATGTCTAGGAAATTGAAATTCAAAGTCCAGCTTATGGCCTTACATTTCCAAATAGTCAAAATACTCTCTTGTTTCTTGTCCCCCAGTTCAGCATTGACTTCTGAAGGCAAATCATTCATAATTTGTCCTGTAACAGGAGAACTACCTTTATTTAAGAGATTGCACAGTCCTTCATGTGGTATTAGCTGTACATGAAGCACAGAACCCAATGACCACTTCAGTTGTCTGAGGATTTGTCCTCATCTGTAAGGCAGGTGAGCTTACACCTCCTACCAGCTTGCACTGACCTACCAGCACCCTCCCTGCCAAAGGCCCAGCTGCTGAAAGGGGACACAGGCTGCACAGCAAGGTTATGTTTTATAGAGTTTACAGTGGAACAAATTGGTGCAAACCCGAAATGCTTTTGGGATCCAAAACTTTTGCGATTTTGGCTCAAGACAAAAAAAGATTTTATCCTGACCAAACCCCAAATGTTTACAAACGCAGAGGGATTGTATCCTGATAGACAGAATGCAGATTCTATCCTTTCTTGGTGTTCTGCAGTTTTGCTCTGCCTTTTCTCCTGCAGCTTTCTCTGAAATACCTCACAAGAGTTATTTACTTCCTCTCCTCAGCTTTTGCCTGGACATATGCACAGGCAACCTTTGTTTTTATGGAGGTGTAGAAGGTCACACTAATCCCTGTTTTCTGTGTCGCAGAATGAAATCTTCGTTGCTGAAAAGGCTTTGGCACATGCCACACAATTTCTTTCCAAGGATTTGGTACTCTGTGTGGACTTTATTCTTTGTGGACTTTATTGTTTGTGGCAAGAAGACAATTTTTCAAGCCCTTGCTCATTCACACCAAAGCCCTAATTCCACAAGAGCTTCTGGATTCACTTAGGTAAGTCATCCTATAGATCTCTCCTGTGAGTAAAAGTAGCCATACAAACAAACATGCCATGGCTTTGCACTCTTCTGACATGTTTTGGGCAAACACTGATGTCCTTTTGATATAAATCCAGGATAGATCGGTTTAATAGATTTTCTTTCCATGCAATGAGAATGGAAATACTAAGCAGAAAATTAAATAGCATAATATTAACGAATGTTATATAGCTGAAAAATCTCACTTTGTAACACAATGGCTGATGTTTTTATTAGTAACTTCAATCATAAATATTCCCCCTTTAGAGTGATCAGCATCTTCAGGGCCTTTTAATTATTATTATTTTGTATCTTCTCGGTTTTAACTATAATGCACCTTTGCATGTCTCTAACAATTTTCATCTGAAATCATAAATTACTTTGCAAGCATGAGTTCACTAAAGCAACACAATGGGACTCACAAGGTCCCTCTGAGAAAGCTGTTTAACAATACACTCATGTTATGGATGCATAAATTCTGGCACACAGATATTAAGAAATTTTCCCAAAATCACAGAATAAATCAACAAAAAGGAACAAAAAGAGAATTTTAGGGACACATGCTACCAGGTCACACAAATATAAATATGGATAAAGTTCTTCATAGTTAATACAGAGGTTACAGGTTGCCACGGATCTGAACCCAGCCTGAGGTACCCCATCCCACACTGCCTGCCAGACCATGGACTCCTCCTCCTGGTCTGAGTGTTTCAACCAAACTGCTGAGACAGCCATAGGGTAGCATCACTGCCACCACACAGCAGTTTCGATAAAAAGAAAATAAAGCTTTTGGGTTTGCCTATGTAGGAGCTCTACTTTTTTTTTTCTCTGGTGAGGCTCATCCCCATGATGAGCTGGAGGACAGGAGCAGGAGAGACTCAGTGTCTGCAGCAGCACACCAGCTGCTGCTAGAGCCTCTCTCCCCACCTGTAACCAGCCCTGGCAATGGAATATTTCATTGTACCCCAGATCCAAGAGCTGCTAGAAGATTTGTGGATGCCCCAATCCTGGAAGCATTCAAGAACAGGCTGGATGGGGCTTTGAGCAACCTGGTGCAGTGGGTGGCATCCCTGGCCATGCAGGGGTTGAAACTACATGGTCTTTAATGCCCCCTCCACTCCAAACCAGTCTATGACTCTGTGACTGTATCTCTTAATGTCCAGGAGTCTATTGATGCCTCTTCTAACAGCCCTGAAGTGTAAAAGACCCCAGGATACAAAAAAGCTTGGCAGAGACAGAAAATTTTCACTGCCAAAGCTTCTGTTTCTCCAATGAAAACACTGCTAGTACATGACCATCTGATATGGTGACAGGTTTTGGGGGCCTTCTCTTCTGCTCAGGAATTGAACTCACAAGACAGGCATCAGTGCAGGAAGGGTGCAGTGCCTGTGCAGCACCACAAGTTCTGCAAATGCTGGACCACAACTTTGGGTACAGCTGAGACAGTCTGCACCTACAGTGCTGGTTGAATCAGTGGGTCCTAAAGGTGCTGAAATATCTCTCCAAACTGGATTAGCTTTGTCAGCTAACTGCTTCAGGTAGAATTACACCTATTTACAGGTAGAATTACACCCAGTTAACAAGGGTCCAAGCACTTTCAGAGCCTCACTTCTCTCTCAGAATGCAATCTCAGTTACAGTCCTGTATTGACCCCAGCTCAACCTTTCCTCTCTCCCTTTTTTCCTTCTTATTTTTCTCTCAAATGCTACAGAAATTGCTTTCCTGGAACATGAAAACTAATGTATGCAAATTGTTACACAGCATTACCACTGCCATGATGCCATTATATTGCTGAGGTAGTTAATTACCAGGATATTGCAGTTTGTCTGCTCTCTATCCTCTTGTGCTGCTCCTAAAAGGAAACAAAGGAAACAACATCAGAGAGACAAAGACAGAACTCAGACCCCTATTAATAACCACCATAAAGGAAATAAAGGATTAAAGACCTTTTGCAGCACACATGGCATGCAGCTTTGTATGGCACAGATGTTGAAGAGGTTCTTGGAACTGTGTCTGCACCTGGCCATGTTATTCATCAAAAGATAAACCTTGAGATCCCTGCTTAATTCACACTGAATTGCTGTAATGCCAAAAGGAATTTCAGAGCAGTGAGATCTAAGTGAAAACCAACGCCAGTGGCAAGAACATTGCTTGGAATCACACAATCCTTTTAGTCCTGATTCTGCCACTTCCATGCAGATACCGTGTTTGCAGGTGACTTTAACTGTTCTTGCTCTCCTTGTTTGTAAAATAAATGGTAACTTTGTCCCTCAAAAAGTATTTTGGGATTTACCTTAGCACTGAAATTCTAATTTCCTGGTGTGTCCCAACAGGGCAATATGTTCTCAGTGACTGAAAATCCAGGTCCTCACAAGAGGTAAGTAATATCATCATCAGACTTTTCATGCTCTCTGCAATCAATGATGACTTTTCTGAAAACCAATGACAGAGGGTAGTACTGAATAAAAATGACATAATTTAGCCTTAGGAAGCATACAGAGACTTGATAAAAAATTAAAATCAAGAAGTCCTATGGATTCTAATGACTGCATAATTTTTTGAGCTGCTCTGCGGGATTTAATAGTAATTTTAAAAGGATGGTTAAAACTGCCATATTGAATACACAATTGCTTATTGCATTTAAAGGGTGTTTATTTAAAAATTGTTTCTATTGATCTTATTCAATCTCGTTATAATCACACTGGGGCTGGTCTGTCCTTCTTTCATAGGATGCTTCCATAAAGACCAGGCTGTCCCTATAGGTGACATCCATTAAAAAGGGTCAGTTGCTTTGAAATAAAGGGAAGGAGATAATGAGAAAGCCCAGCTCTCGCTGAGGGGGTAGCACCAACATCCCACCTCCTGTTATCTCCAGCCAATAAGGCCGTGTGGTGATGAGGTAATGCTTGCAATTCCGTGCTCCAGGCAGCGCTTCCATGGTTTGTACTTCTCCTTAAAGGAGACAAAACTGGGAGGCTTCCCTGCCTGTTCTGCTTGTGCAAATGAGCATTTGAATTCAGATCTTTACACTTGCAGGGAAAGGGGGGCAGTGGGGAAGTGTGCCAGTGCTCAAGTTTTTCTTCCCTTCCGTCTTTTGTAACACGTAAGCGAGTTTGAAGTGTTTTACTCATGCAAGTTAGACAAAATCTAAGCAGGTGTTTTAGTTCCTGCTGTAGACAAATCCCAGGATGGATTGGTTCCAAAGACCTCTGAGTAAATTTAGGAAACTGCAATCTTTATATCACTCACAAACCAGTTCACTCTCCTTTCATCATCCTAATGAAACCAAGGTAAAAAAAAATAAAATTGTGACTCATTGTTTACAACATATCAGTGGGGGAAAGACCACAGAAACAGCTTTGTTTTCCTCAGCTGGTGTATTCTGCATGCATTTCAGTCGTGCTTGTGTATTTCCTTTGTCAGGAGGAGCAGCTCCTCCTGTTGAGGCCAGTGCTGCAGTTGGTGTATGGGGCGGGCTCCTCTCCCGAAACAACAGAGCACTGCCAGCTAAACCTTGGAAGTAGATTGGGTATTATAGACAACATTTTGGGAGGAAGGCAGTAATTCCCCTCTTCACACCTAGGCACCAGGCTGCCTCTGCAGGCTTGTGAGAGTGGAAGACAGCACCTTGGTACCAACTGAATATTCTTGGTGAGAAGTCAGGACAAGGAAAGGAGGGGTTGTGCCCAACAAGGCTGATCCCAACCATCATCGAAATCCCCCTGACTTTACCCAGAGCAAGAGCCATCCTGGCGGCATTTCCCCATCATTCTCATGACTGAGTGATTTAAAAAAAATATTTAAAATGGATTAACTGCCCTCTGTACCTGCACATCACTGATTGGATAATTGTCCTTGGCTGGCCGAACATTTTTAAGTGCTCATTTTTTTGCTACAAAAAGTATTTCTCCCTTTAATCAAGTGCAATTACCCCAGCCATCTCTTTTAATTGTTGTATTTCCAGAAGATATATTCCCTGAGGCTTTCTTGCCAATATCAGCAGATTTTTTTTAGGGCGTTATATTGGCCTGCTGGATCTGACATCCATCTTTCATCTGCAGCAAGCCCGTGTTAAAACTTCATGGACATGGATGCTGGGATGGCTTATGGGCATGGGGGGAGGGGGCAGAATCGGAGATTGAGAAACACATATGTGAATAGCAGTTCTTCCTCTTGAACTGGAGCCAAAACTCCACAGATGCTCAGCTGGATGAGTCCATATGGAGCCTCTGGGGGTGGGAGCCAGGAGATGTTACTCATTTTTGAGATGACTTCCAGTCTGATTGCTGAAGTAGCCCCTTTTCTTTATCTCAGCGGGAGCTACAGTGGGAGACCAGAGGCACACAGCTTGGCTGTTATTTTACTGTACATCCAGACTGACAAGGGCAGTGGGAAATCAAAATCTGCTGCCACTCTACACAGCTCTCAGCTCCAGCATGATCTGGAGAAATCAAAGAAGTGGGAGCATGTTCCCTCTTCACAGCACATGTGCTTCAGTGCACCCAGATACACAGATAAAAGTCCAGTGAAAAGAATGGAATGAACATGAGCTTAAGGAAAACCCACCTCCAG
Source organism: Rhabdornis inornatus (assembly GCA_013397075.1). Classification (NCBI taxonomy): domain Eukaryota; kingdom Metazoa; phylum Chordata; class Aves; order Passeriformes; family Rhabdornithidae; genus Rhabdornis; species Rhabdornis inornatus. Next base: position 2,075,788 of record VWZS01003937.1, on the reverse strand, counting down.
TGCGAAGTCCAATAGCCCTTCTCCTTAAAGGCAGGAAATGCACTGGCTTTGTTCAGCACATTTTGAGAAGATTCAAAAATAAGAGATAAAATAGCTTTTGTGAAAAAAAAAAAAGAAAAACTCACTGTGTTCAATTAACCTTGAAAAATGAATGTGAACCGTTCTTTGATTTATCTCAAATGCACATTACAGTAGGCTTTTAAATGTCTGTCTTCTATCTGTTTTTAGCTTGGTAAAATGTATTTTTATTGCACAAGGGTTCCTCCCTTGCCTCTTCCCTTTTTTCTCACACAATAGAAAAGGCATTTTGGACAGATTTCCTCACTTATCTCCACTGCATTTGCTTTCTAACATGAACATAGCGTTACTGTTGGCAGTACAACTTACCTCCTCTGCACTAAGCAACACAGTACGAGTGTGCAGAGCCATGATAAAGATGCTCTTAGAAATGTTCACTGATATCTAAGTTGCAACACTGGTGAAAATACTTGTCCATCCACTCCTGGAGGTCCTGTTCTGTAAAAGAACTCTGCTTCCACATTTGTGTTGTCCCTACAGGAACAGCCATTTGCTAATTCAAAGATGGTTTAACCTGAGTTAGAGGTGGTTATAAAAAGCCACCTGAAAGATGACAGCTGGAGAATAGACAGTCAACTCTCCCTGCCTGTTAGATTACTACTTAACTTGATCCTTATTCCTGAAGGATAGTCCAGAAAGGAAACTGGTTTCTCCATGCTACAGAAAGAGTGGAGAAGAATGAAAGTGAAGATTGCAAAGTGGGATTGTCTGAAACTTTCCTTGCTTCCAGCAGCCTGGAAAAGAAAACACACTTAGCCTCTAAAATTTAGAATCGGATGCTGATTTAGATGCTTCTCAGTTGTTGTAAGTTTTTAGACCAGAGGATCTGGACCGGCTCATGACAGGGATGGACCCATGCACAATACCCTGATCAGCTCAGAGATCGACTGTCACTTGACCTATATAGATGTGCCAGTACGACACTTGATTTGGGCCCGTGTTTGAGTTAAATTTTAATGTTCAAGAGTGATTCCTCCTACAGGGGAATACTGTGAATAAGACCTGATGGTAACAGAGTCTGATCCCTGGATCATCTACAGGTATTTAAAACTTTTAATTTTGAGGAAATGCAAAAACTGTCCCTTCTGTGGGAGGAGGAGAGGAAACAAAGTCAGTCACGACCAAGAGGGGAACATCTAGAAGAAAAAGAGAAATAATTTTTGGCAAAGTGATGAGAAAACTAAGTTACCCAGGCCAAGAGAGTCAAAACATATACAAGCTGTCATGATAAAATAGTGCTCAGTGGAAGGAGGATGATATGCAGACATCTAGTTTGCATGAAGGAAGATAGATATATGGAAGGAGAAAAAGGCTCTGCAGAAGAAGGTGAAGGAGCAAATAAAGAGTGACAGGAAGCAGTGAAGTCATTTTTATTGAGGGGCAAAGTATGTGCCTGACAATTTAGAGTACATCACTTTGAGGATGACCTACTGTATCTTAATGGAACCTGCTTTCCTGAAATCTATGAGCTCTCAGCTCCTGATGGTAAGGGGTGCCTTAGAAAGGCAAGCAACATCATTAGTGGTTTTGACCTTCTCACATAAAAGAAGATAAATCATATCACTACCGCCACAACTGCCTCCTTGAAGTAGAGTTGGCTATGACTTCCTCAATTTAGAAGGAAAATGAGAAATTTTGACATAGGAAAGAGGGTCCTCATGCCTGAAAGGACATGCAACTCAGGATAGGCAGTGCAGCTTCTATAAATGGGATTTTCAAGGGGTTAAAAAGCAGAGTGCAGGTACGATATGGCACAGGAAGGAGCCATGGATATTTATTAGCAAGGAAATGCTGTTGGCAGAGAGACTAAGATATCACCGTGAGCAGGAGGAATGACAAATCCTAGTCATCAGCTGCTCTCTGTGTGACTATAAGCAGGCTGTAGGTGCAGTGTCTTTCTCATCCCATTATCCTGTGGAAAATACTTCCCTCACTCAACACAGCTTTACATGTCCATTACATAAAGAGGGAAGAGTCATTCCCTGTCACAGCTCTCTACCACACCTGCATCCAACATTAGGGCTACAAAGTCTCATCTTGTATCTCATCAGTCTGACCTACCTAAAAACCCCATGCATTTTAGCTCTATGATTACAAGTGTATCCTTCTGTCCTTATTTCATATAACTTCTTTTGTCACTAGTGACAATATTTTATCTCTTTCTCCATATACCTCCAGCACTAAGTGCTGATGTAAAAGCATCTCTTCAGAGTCTGTTCACTATATGCTACACTATGTCTGTGCTTTCCATCAGCAAAACAGTCTACCCACTGAGATACTTAATCCTGCAGAGGTGATTATCAGACCCTTGAAAGAAGATGGGATAACAATAAGAGGAAAGGTAACAAACAATGAGGGGAATCTCAGTGACCACAGAAACCAGATGTCTGAAAATGAGGCAGCATTGACCTAGTCTTCTAAACAGAGACATCATCATTCATCTTGACTGATGAGCTGTGTGCCACAAAATGAGCAGACCCTGCGATTCAGCTGCACTGAATAACCTCTAGTGCATGCTGCACTAATAGGTAAACATCACCTGGTGAAGAGGGAGCAGGCATAGCAAACACAACAGAAGTTGCCTATGATTATTACATGAGAGAGGGAAACAAACAGCATTTATTTAAAAGAATGCAGACAAGAGGTCTTTCAAAATTCTTAAAATAACTATCTCTGCTTATTGTATTTACAAGTCACCTTATGGAAGACTGAAATTGAAACCTGGTTCCCTAAAAACCTGTCTGCTCACCATTTAACTACCCTCACTTTGTCTGTCGGGCTGTGACAGTGGGGATCACTTTGAGATCAGAGGAGGACATTTGTGCTTTGTGCCAACAGCAAGTGTTCTTTTACTGGGACACATTTGAGTGGCACAGCTTAATGGCCCCACAAATACTGCCAAGGCAAAATAATCAGTCACTTGACACAAAAACCAAGAACAACTGGCACCAGAATTTTTAGTTCTCAAATGTGATGTAAGAATATTAAAAAATATGTGCATCTGTAAGCTTCACTGCACTGGTGAGCTATTACTAGCTATTACAATCCAGGTGGCTGGAAGATGGACTATCTTCTAGGATTTCAGGATATGCAGCAGTGTGTTAAAGGAAGACTGAACTTCCATTAATGTTAATAACAAAGCTTTTATTATCTTCAGTAGTATGGACACAGTCCTAGCTGAGGCAGCTTTGCTAGGCACTCTGAGACAGGCAAACCCAAAAGGTAATGCCTTAAAGGACTGCCTGGGTGCAGCACGTAAGACAAGGCATTGTTCTGGGGGTGGAGAGGTAAGCAAAGGACAGCAGCAGATCAGTTTGAATCCATGGGGAGAAGCAACAAACAGAATGCGATACTCAAGCTGCAGACTGGCCAGAGAAAGAGCAATATCTGTCCTGCAGGGGAAAACCATTCATCTGAGATTCAGATTAGTTAAGAACACAAGGCATGAGTAATACAGTCTTATTTATCCCAACTGTTTCATTCATTCCTGTTCCAAAGCAAGGAAGTAAAAACAGCAACTGATAATGTTTAGAGTTTTTGTGGCACTGCTCATTTCAAATTAAAACCAGCCATTTAAACATTGTGGTACAAAGGATAATTTATACAGTGGTCATTGAACCACTGAAATGCAGCCTCCACAAGAATAATATTGTTTGAAGTGGCAGAGGGGAAAAAGTGGGTTTGGTGAAAAGATGATGAAACAAATAGCTGTTCCAATGAACAATGTCAGGAAGTGCCCTGTGACTGCACAGGACTGGGAGGCCTCCTTCACCTAAGCCAGCATCCAGAAGACACCTGCAGAATACACCACTGGCCTCAGTTTCCCTGTGGAGAAGGGGGGTTGAATCACAAAAAATGAAAGGTATTTTTTTCTGAAAATAGTTCCTTCCTGCTGATATAGCTCCTAAGCACTAGGAGGACATGAAGGAGGGACAGGCTTAAGCAGCATCCAGATACAGAATCTGGGGTAACCAAACCAGAATAGGTTCTCAAGGGACTCCAATGTGTGGTCAAGGCCTGCTGTGACATTTATGTGCACAATACAAAGGCAGTGATTGTCATCTTCTTAATCATTAGCACATTACACTTATCAGAAATTATTTTTATATTCAGCAAAAGCACCATTAGCTCCCCACACCTCAGCATTCGTGTTGTCAGCATTGGTTCCAACAATAAAATTACTGAGTGCCCCCTGGATGAATGAAGAATAGCACTTGGCTGAGAAGGGCACATGTTTTCTGGCTTGTCTCAGAGCTAGGTAGCATTTCCATAGCCTTACTGCTCCCTTGGGGTGTAGTTTAGGACAAAGGATGAAGCAGGACAACATGGACACTGTGCAATGGAATGAAGAGGTTTGGCTTTTCTAGGATGTCTTTGAAGGACAAAGCTGAGAGCAGGAAAAATGACTTCAAAGTAGAGAACAAATTCCTAACATCATCTAAATGAAACAAGCTTCTTCTCATTTATGCTGTCAGGATATTATTAACTTTTTAAACAGGTTAATCCAAGAAGTAACCAAGTAAAAAGGGAGGACTGTTATTGCTGAATACTCCTTGTATTCTCCTATTTCTGCCTCTGTGACTACAAGCTGTTTCCTGATAGCTGAAGGAGATGTGTCAGCTGTTGCTGCCTATGACTCATGGGGACTGCAATGGGCTGGGCAAGACCTCAGTGGCTTCACTAAGATGAAATTCTTCCATTACAGGAGAAGAAAAGAGCTGGAAGACATTCCTGACCAAAGCACTGCTCCACCCTTCCTCTGCCTGAACTATCATGGGAGACAAACCCAGGAGAAAGAGAAGCCCTGAGCATCCCTGGGCAGAAGACCCTCCTTGGGACTGTTCATTGTAGGGGATGGGGTTTTTCTGTGTGCAACATGGATAGCAAGGTCTGAAAAAGGATTGCCATAAGTATCGGGTAGACAGTGATGCTCAAGGATCACATAAAGCCTTCAAAATCTCTGAGGAGCTCTTCCTATGTCCATTTACTTGTAGTGTCATCATACCCCACCAAAACAGCAGAGGGGTAGCTGATAATCAGCATGAGACCAGAGGGAGCCACCATGGGCCAGTCACTTTGAGCTTGTCATGACCAGTGCTGGTTGCACCAGGCACTATCCTAGGAGGTCTCTTGGAGAAGGCTCTCCACTTTAAAACTTGATTTAGGCATAACAAAACTCAACAATTTCTATCTTACACCAGACTGGATTAATCCTTGGGGGAAAAATACTTTGTATATACACAATATATTGGTATTTTATGCCTCCTGTGAGTGACTGCCTACTTACCCTGCCTACTACATACTGTGGATGGTGCTGGCCAGTTATAAGCATATTATGCATGCTTCCCCAGCACTGAAGGCCTGCTTAATACTGGACATCTCTGATTGGCATCAGGCAATAGAGATGTCCAAGTTCCTTTTTTCTGCCAGAGTCCCTCAGCCTCAGACAGCAAAATAATATTTTATTTGTGGCACATAAAAAAACCCAAGCAGTGCACAGCTAAGGTAGCATTTGCACACATGTAGACGTGTCAGCTAGCTAGCTTTGCTTCATTTTCTCCCACTTTCAGAAATTAAACTTCTGGGAGGCATTGGCAACTTTTACATGACATTTGACTTAAAAGGAAAAAAAACAACACACTCAACAGTGAATTTGATTGAAGAATGATTATTGTGTGACTCACTCCTTTAAGTATAATAATTGAGAGTTTATTAAGTATGCACTTGGGCTCTGGGCTGCCCACCTACACTCAATTTCCTCTGACTGTGGAATGTCCTTTGGCAGCTTTGCAGCTAACCAATACCCCAGAGTGTGAGGAAAACATTACAACTTGTATGGTATTACTGGTCTAAAGGCTGTGGGTTCATATTTCAGCCAGCCAGCATAAGGTTACTTGTAAAACACAACCACACCTTGTGAGAGAACAGAATTCATAGGGCCATGATTGGAAAATGTGTGCTCAGATAGTAGAGAGATGAATACATTAAAACTCCTAGACAGGTATCACATCAAAAGGCTATTTTTCCCTTTCTGCACCACAGCATTTTAGTTCACAAGCCAAGCAGCACAGTAGCTAAAAGAGGAGCCTGCCTGGCTACAGACCTGTACTAGGTGGCACACAAGTGTTAAGTGAAGCATTGCTCCTTAATTCAGCTGCCAGGGTGCCATGCCCTAATGCATATCCAGCACCCTACATCATGCTACCGGTGGAGCTGTGACCATGCCTGTAGAAATCCCTTGCTGGACATTCAGCACATTTCCTGTCAGACCAAGCGGAGGCTGCCGTAACAGTTTTATCCTTCACTTCTGGCATCCTTTAGCTGGATGTGTATAAGCCATCCTGGAGAAGAGACCAGTGCTTAGCCTGCTCATGGCACTCACAGCCATTCAAAGCAAGCATGGCTGTATGCAATCCTCAACCGCTTTTGGTTCATTGAGGTTCATCTCATACCCTTTAAGCAATTCAGTCTTCCTACATACAACTTTTCCTGAAATCTCTTCTAGGGGAACCGAGCCACTCCCCTCTGAAGACAAGAGCTTCTCATCTTGTCCTGCCAGCCTGGTGTTGTTCTTAGCCTGTCCCAGCCACAGCACATTAGTTCTAAAACCTTCTGGGGTTTTTCTTTCATTGCTTATGTAGTGAGAGGAAGGGGTACTCTGCTTGACCCGCTGCACCGCTAAGCACTTTATCAAACACAGTTCCATTCTCATTACCTGTAAGCCCTAAGAAGTCCTAACAGTGTTCTTCAGCTGTGACACCATGACACCAGTCCCCTGTGTTTTGTCAGCACAGTGGATCCAAAAGAGAGGTGGTCTTTGTTTCAGCGGCAGCTGGACTGGCCCAAGCTGAGTGGCATCTAGTGAAATACCAAGTAGCAGCATCTCAGAAAGGACACACTAACATATTAGCATGAAGAATCCCAATCTAGGGACATTGCAAAGACAGAACAGTGTGCAGCAGAGCACTACAGCAGAGTACTTTAGCACTGGATCGTCTGAAGAAGCAGGCCTGTAACACCCAACAAGCAACAATACATTCTGTGGCTTATTGTATCTTAAGGAAAAACAAAGGTTCACTTCTGACTTTGGGCACACTGAATGATTCTGCATTTAGATAGACATTGAGCCTCTCACTTTCCACTTAAACATTCAAAATAAAAGCTCAGTTATTTGTTTTATTTTTAAAATAATTAATAGAATTCCAGTACTGGGTTGTTGGGTTTTTTCCCCCTCAGGATACTCAGACTCATAAAAGTCTATCTGGAAAACTGTGAACAGGCAGTGTGATAGAAATCTGCAGGCTTGACCTTGCTGCTAACCTAATCTGTGAGTATCTCCTCTCTACTTCTCCCTCTCACCTCTGTAGATGGACAGAGAAAAGAATGACATTTCCCTGAGTTTGTAGCTGAGCAACTTTTTTTCTGAAGAGTTGTGACCTCTAAGCTAAAGATTAGCTCAACTCCAACCCCACCCCAAACCATGCAAATACCTCTAACCCCATCTAACCCTCTGCTGGTCACAGAGCAGAAGCTTCGGCCAAGGCTGCAGGTATTGAAAAGGAATCTCTATTGGAAGGGGTAGAGTTAAGGAATGCCTCTGCTCCCAGTTCAATAGCTTGCTCCAGAGCAGCCCTTGCTCAGCAGGGTAGGTCATTCCTTCCTGCTGTCCAGTTTCCATAGCCACGTCCTCTGCCCAATCTCCTGTACTGATGTAAACTCAGCGCTAGTATAGGTAAATAAACACTGAGCTGCTGGGCCCAGCCTTTTGTTTCAACACATTTGGGTGCAGCTACAACACATTAGGTGCCTTCTGAGCAGAGGAGAATCTGATACTTTTCCCTTACACTATTCATTTAAAGCAACAGGGAAAGGGCCAGGTTTGTTCAGCAACCCAAACAATTGGATGGTCCTGTTCCAAAAACTCCTGAAAGCGATGGAAGGACTCCCACTGACTTCAAAAAGGCCCTGACTGAATGGCAAAGTGAAATGTTATGGAGAATGCTGTACATCTTAGTTTATTTCCTTTATGGAACTGAGTTCTGCCTTTTCTACACATGCTGGTGAACTTTCCCATACAGTCCCCCTCTCTTTTTTTTCTCCTTATCTTTTGCCTCCCTGCTTTGAAAAAAGGCTGATATCACCTGGTTATTTTTCAGTGCTGCAGCTTAGTTGTTATTGCCACTTGCTCCCACAAAGTAAAGCAGAGAGCACTCGCCTCTTCTGGGAACTTCCAGGACTGCCATGGAGTGGGAAGGAGCAGGCCACCAAGCTGCACAGTGAGGAAGGTGTGGTCCTGGCACTCCACACTAACCACTCCACCTGCTTCGCCTGCATTGAAATTTTTTGTCTCTCGTGAAGCTGGAGGGCAGCCTTGCTCCTGGGAAGGCAGCTCACTTGCTCCTAAATCTCTGCACAGACTTTGTGTTACTTTGGCTTTGTATGAAAATCAGGATTCCTGTTTAGGTTTTTAAACCATGTTTTGTATGTTGGGACTACAAAGCCATATCAGGGCACTTCATACGATGTTACTTGCTTTGCTAAGGCAAAAATCCTAGAGCTCTCACATTTCAGCTCAATTTTTTCCTTTCCCCAGAACCCAAATGCCAAAGGACTTGACAAATGCAGGGATGATCTTGACATCAGCACCCATGAGACAGGAAAGGAGCTTCAGTGCTCAGCAGCAGAGCTGCTGCAGTGTTATGTGAGGAACTGATCTCCTCCACCCCAAGCAGCTCTGAGCATCGAGCTCAGAGACAGTCGATGGGCTGCCCATTATCTCCTGTGTTTCAGTCAATGCTAAACACAATGCTAGTGCTTTAAAACGCAGAAAGTAGATATAATAGACTATCATATCAATGTTCTGCTTCACTGGAGTTAATCGGACCTGTTTTAGAGCAAGCAATATAATTTTGCATGGGGATTAAGCCCCTTTTGTTTTGTGAATGCTGGAGGAAAAAAAAATCAAGAACTAACCAATCCCCAAACCACCAAACCACAAACCAATTTTGAGTCATTTACAAAAAACCCTGCTCTTATTGTACAGGAGTTGCATTCTCAATTCAGATTAAAAAAAACCCACATACTCAAACAAACGAAAAAAAGAATCTCTTTCAAACAGAGAACACCATCAAATAATTGTCTTGTATATGTGAGCACATTACTCATGTACATATACTTGCAAAAGTTGCATGTATCCCTGCATCACAGGACAGCTGATTTAGCTGATTTTAGGATGTATGGTGCTGCAAATGCTGCAGCTGAAGGGCAGCCCATCTGACTGGCAGTGATGTAAGAAGCCAAGCAATTCCAGTTCTCGGAAACCTTTTGCCTCCTGGAAGGCTGTAAATAAAAGAGGAAATATCATTTTTGGTCAGAAGATTGTGGTGTTGTGATAAACAGATAATCTAAGTAATTAGGAGCATTTTGTCTGATTTGTGCAAAGTTGTAGCTGAGCAGTTATAAATTATATCACCATATTCAATTACTGGAAACAACACTTCCTGCAACCTTTGCAGTCTGTAGGGAGATATCCCAGTTTCAGATGTACCTTTGTTAATCACTGCATTAATTTTTCCACTTGAAGGGGAAGAACAGGATTTGTGCAGAGCAGGAAGTTCAAAAAGTCTCTCAATCTGAAGTGTTAAAGCATTGGACCATCTTTGTGATCTTTAAACTCATAACAAACACAGTGTAAACAGATATCCTAAACATACTTTGATTGATGTGCACCACTAATAAAAACATTTTCAGGGTTCAGCCATTCTATTAAAATGCTGATTAAGTCAAAGCAAGAATATTTCATCAAGATGTACAGACTATGATAAGGATTGTAACAGAAGGTCTCAAAGCTTTAAAGTGGAGTCTAGCCATTTCTTCAGAGACAGCATGGACTGAAAAGCTTTGAATTTATTCCAAAGTAGAATTGGAAGCAGAATTTAACACTTAAAAAATTGTTCCAAAGAACTGAGGTCTTGATTGGAGGCTGTCCCCTAGTGGAAAAGGACACCTTTGGTGCACATTATAACCAGGATTTCATTCAGGACTGTATTACACACAAACATGCTTGTATGTGTGTGTCAGAAGTCTTAGGCCTAATTAACAGAGCCAAATGGAGCACATCCCTCATTCTACTTTGTAAAGAATCCTATTATACATCCGGCCAGCAATTTCAGAACATCAATGCACCACGGGTAACTGCTGCTGTAAGAGTAAGAACTGAGCAGACTGACACCTCAGAGCTGTCAGTGCTCCAAAAGGTACTGCAGACTTGGGAAAATCAGCTGTCAGGGTGACACTTTTTACAATGGGATACAATGGTAAATACCACCCCTTGACAGGGTGTCATCCAAAGCAACCTCAGGCACCAAAGCTTATCCAGGCTACTAAACCACCTGGTGTGCCTTCTTGGAGAAGGCATGGTGTTCTCCAAGGAACCAAGGCAGGAGAAACTACAGGTATAGGATACAGAAATATCAACATCAAGGAGGTTGAGAGTAGCAGTGAAGCAGGGTACATTGAAGCCTACTTTTGTCCTGACTTCCTCAGCACCCGGAAGTGAACCCTGTCAAGCACCTTGGCTGTCATTCCTGGGAGTTTGGCACTCCTCTGTGCTGACGTGACCATCTCTGCATGAGCCTTTGCTCCAACTCTGCCTCTCTCATCTCAGACTACCAAGGCCCTATCCTTCGTGTCCCAGCACCTTACTAGCGCTCCCAGCACTGATGCAAGTGAGATGACAAAGACAATGGACAAGTGGTTATGACAATGGCTTTTTGAACAGGAGAGTCCTGGGCCACTCTCCCCTTTCACGCTGTCTGTAACTATCTGTTTGCACTGTCTGTTTTCCCACTGGTTTACATTTACTCCAGGGTTTTTTTACAAGTTTTTTACAAGTTAGTCTGGTGTGACAACCGTAATTGGCAGTAGTAGATCCTCTTGGTTTAAATCCCAGGAGAAAAACTGATTTCCCTTGTCTATTTTGGTTTTATCTTCTTCAAACTTCCCACATTATAACTCCAGCATTATCAAGAAGAAAATGTAGGGTAGATAAGACACTGCCTGCCACTTCAAAACCATGTGCCACTTCGGACAGGCATATGGTTAGAGGTGGTTGGACAGCTGATTGCTGGTACTCACTTGCACTTCCACTATTCCTGGCTCTTGAACAGAGGCTAGGGATTGTGCTTTAGGTTGCTAAATCCTGGGGGAAAAAACTACCACTGACACTGGGTAGTTATCAGTGACTAGAATAGTCACTGCTAACTCCTGAAAAAAGGAAAATGAAGTAGTCACTATTTACCATTCCATCACAGCTTTTCTCGGTATTCTGAAATTTATCAGAATTTATTAGATCTTCAGCCAAGTAAGCAAGTATACAGAGATTTTTTTTTTATTATTATGGAAAATGAGTATCTCACTCTATTCTGCTGTCCTGTTCTTTCCATCCCAGATTGTGTCCCACCAAGCAAACCTCCAGGGAACCAGCCTGCCACAATGCAGCACCTGAACGCTCACACTTTCCTGTCCTATTAATCCTGTGTGCTGCCTGTAGGTAATAAGAACAATTAATAATGTTTTGGTTACTTCAGGTGAGGCAAGCCAGGACATGGAATGAGGAAGCAGGATGGTTATGTGTACCTTTCAGCTGTGCAGTGAAGTCTCACAGAAGCAGAAGCAAAGAGCAGACCCCTCCCAACCTATGATTCTTTGCAATAGCAGATACAGAGCGTGCCTTGTCCTAAAGTACAATACAAAAGATTTGCTGGAATAACCAGTTCAGTGCAGCTGAGATTGTAATATGATCTTCCAGTCATGAGTGAAGGTCAGGGGGACCCTCCGTGGGGCTCCAGCCGACTGCAGTGTGCCATCACCAATCATTACACAAGAACTCTCTAATAGGGGTGAGTGGCTGATGGGTTTTTATGTAAGGCACTCTAATGCACAGAAAGAGACAGCTGGAATTAGCCTGTCTTGTCAATGGCTGCATATGAGAAGCCTGATTTTCACTCTGATACTCATAGAAAGGACTTCCATTATTGAACTCCTTACAGCTTTACAATTTGGGGATGAAAAGACAGAAACAATAGCAGCCCTTTAAACTTTAGCCCTTAATGACCTCAGTAGCAGATTTCTTTACTTGTTACAGCTTTATGCAAAAAAAAAACCAAAAAAAAAGACAAAGCAAACCAAACAAACTTTAACAAAAAAAATCCCTTAGAAATGTCAGAAACAAACCCACAAGACCTGATTTAGGAAACAGCTTAGGACACAAGACAAGCTGGGAGCCTCCATTTTCTGTTGTTTTTTGAGACAGAAATGCAAGACTTTAAAAATACATTACTGCAATACTTCAGATGGAAGCCACAACATGGAACAGCTCTGAACCTATATGGCTGTTGTGAGTTAGACTTGTCAGGCAGCTAAGCATGACCTAGCCATTCATTCACATCCTTCTCATAGCGGCAATGGGAAGAGAATGGGAAGAGAATGGGAAGGGTAAAAACTTGAAAACTTATGGGCTGAGATAACAGCAGTTTAAAAAGTAAAAAAAGGAAACAAGGAAAAGAAAAACCAGGAAAAAAAGCAAAACCAGGAAAAAATAAATGAAGCAAAAAAGTCCTCCGTAACTGCTTGCCACCAGCCAACCAATGCCCAGTCAGCCTGAGCAACAGCAGCTCTGGCAAACTTTTCCCCCTAACTTTGATTGCTGGGCATAGCACCTTATGGTACAGAACATCCCTTTGGTCAGCTGGGGTCAGCTGTCCCAGATGTGACACCTCTCAGCTCCCTGTGTACCCCCAGCCTGCTTGCTGGCAGAACAGGTGAGAAGCAGAAAAGGCCTTGATGTTGAGCAGTGCTTAGCAATAACTAGTAAACATTCCTGTGTTATCAACATTGTCTTCATGACAAATCCAAAACAGCAGCTGTGATGAGGAGAATTAGAACTCTCTTTCAGCTAAAACTAGTACAATGGCTTTGATGGGGTAATGCAGGGTTGGCAGCACCTTTTACACCTAATTATAAACAAACCTTCTGTCACTTAAGAAAATGCTGGGCTAGGAGCCAAAGAAATGAATTGACTTTCTGAATATGTATTCCTTTTGCTTCTGATATTTGTAATCAGAGTTGCTGGTGATATGCTTGAATGGTTTCTGACAGGAATGGCAGAGTGTCTCTGATTGCAGGAATGGTATCAGTTGAGTCACCACCATCAAATGCTGCGCAGTGACTGCCTGCATCCGGCTGCCCTTCTAAGACTCTGTGTTTTCTCTCTCTCCCCTCCTTTCAGTCATTTACCTTTCAGGCAGATTTCAGCATCACTGCTCCTCCTTTCTCCCCCCTGAAAGGATATTTTGGAAGTATGGCTGATCGTTGTCAGTTGTAACTCTTCAAAAATGTAAATGTGCTTCAGAGAAGAGGAAATACGGTATCTGTGACTCATCCATACTTCAGGCGAATTCTCTAGTTCAAGGGAAAATAAAAAGACGTGCCCTAAAAAAAAAAGTTTTTAAGACCGGAATAACGAAGTTAAACAGGAAGAGATATTGAATACAGTCAACAGGCTTCAGAAGCAGCAAACATCTGATACACAAGAAAGTAACAATAGGCTAAGAAATTAATTATTCCAGATGTATTGCATATCCTGCACGCAAGTGGAATAGCAGACCTCCACTTAGAGATAAGTGCAGCTTATTTTGGTTTTCTTGAGGACAGGCACCCTTCTTACACCCATACAGCAAGAAGCACTCAGCCCCACACAGCTCCATCGACTGCCACACAGCCAGGGCATCAGCACCTGGCTCTCTACCAGGAACCCTCTCGCTTGGAAACCATTGTGTGTTGCTGTGCTATTTCCTTTCTGCTTCTCCAGTGTCCCTCTTGATGAGTCACTGGGCTCAGACAGAACGGTTTTAAAGGGCCACGAGTTGTGTGTATGCAGGACAAGTGGGACAAATCCTTGTCATCCTTCCACTGCTGCTCATGAGCAAGACTTGCAGTCCTGTGACACCATGTCAGTGCCTACCCTGCAATGACAGCTCACACACTTCTCTCCCCATTCCTGGCCATCCTGAGGACAGCAGCTCATGCAGCACACTCATCCTGGGCTCCACTGTTGGCATGGGGGTGATTGTTTGGGGGTGATCACTCAGCTAGTTTGTATTGTACTTAGTACTGTGTTTCATGAAAGAAACAGTAGTTATTAAAGGCAGGGTTTGGATGTATCATTCTACCTGCCATAGAATAAACAGAAGGTCAGGTCATGTAGAGGAACTCACATCAGGCTCTGCTGTAATGAACAAGAGTGAAGGCAGTCTAATCCCAAAGAAATACTGTACTTCATGTTTCAGATCCAAACATCTACAGTCCACGATTTAACATCCCTGCAATGACCTAATGCATAGCAATTGTTGGTGGATTGAAAGTGTTTCCATGGCAGACTGGCTTTGCAACAAAAAGCATAACAGGTGGTTGCCTAGAGCAGCAAAATATTAGCAGTTTCACAGTGTCAGTGCAGTGTGTGAACAGTGGCAGGTTTGGAAAAGCTGCACGTTCCCCAGTCACGCTGCTGATCTCACTGTTGGATGCTCCACTTGCACACACCTCTCCACAGCCCAAAAGGTGCAGTGTTGATGATGAGCTTTCATGATGAGCAAGGATATAGCAAATAATGACACAGAAGCGCCCATACCACTGAGCATTAACAGACAAATTTTGACTGGGTTTTGATCTAATGTTCATTGTTCCCATGTAAGGTAAAAGGCAGCCTGAGCATCCAGTTCCGATTTCTGAAATTAGTGTCCAGGCCTCTTTTTTTTTTCGATATAAATCCATCTCCATCTTTTGTTCTATTTTTAAAGTCTATTTTATATTTCATTTTTCCCTGGGAGAAGCGCAAATGTAATCCCTCATTACCACACATTATATAGACAAGCTCCCTAAGTTTGGGGCACTCAAAGTCTGACACAATGACAGTGTCAGGGAGAAATCTTCCCTAGGAAACCCCCTGCCTGATGATGGTGTCATTCATAGTGCTGCTGGTAATGCACCAAGAAAAAAAACTCTGCCTACTGAGTGGCTGATCTGATCTGGCATGGGGAGTTAGTTTCAGTGCTCAGGGTGCCCTCACTGACTCCTTGTGCAGCCTTGCTCCAGGGGCAGACTGGCAAAAATAATTTGGTGCTTGGTCAGAAGCCAGGGAAAGCAGTTGCGTGGCTGTCAGATTGAAGTGGATGCAGCTCTCTTTATTCATGAGCTACTTCTGCTTTTTTCCTTGTTGTAAATCTTTCCTCTGTACCTGGGGATGCCTGCAGGTCCTGGCAGCAGGGCTGCCAAGGGAGTATGACTGGGAACTAGGGGTACAAAGGAGGGATGGGGTGCTGGGGCCAGGGTGGGCAGCTCTGGAGACATCCCTGAAAATGTTCCCAAAATATAACAAACAGGGAAATACACTGCAACACAATTTCAGGAGCACAAGGTAACAGCTATCAAGGAAGAATATGCAAATCACAGTGAGGAAAAAAAAAAGAGAACAGATCCAGACAGCTGCTGTCTCACTGGCATAGGCTTCACTGACCCTGTCTATTCCCGAGGGACGGATTTGTGTTCCCAAGTGCAGCTTTGTGCAAGCACTGTGCAGGGTGTGCCTGGGCCAGGCATAAGGGGCAATGGGACAGCTTTCAGCAGGTGCTGGGAAAAGTCATCGTGCCCTCAGCAGCCACCAGATTACCTCATGTACCATTCATGTACCTCACTCTCTACATTTCACTGCCCATATTTCCTCAGGAGCCTTCTGAGAGAAAAATGGAGGGAGTGTCATGGTTTAACCCCAGCTGGCAATGAAGTACCATGCAGTCACAGGACAGGCAGCTGGAAGGAAGACTGGATGCTGCCCTCCAGCTTGCACAGCAATAGCTGCCTTCCCACCTACAGGCACAGCTGCTTCTCCCTTTTTTCCTGTGGCTTCCCCAGGCCTTGCATCTCTCCCTTAATTCAGGCACGTATTCCTTGCTAGGGGAAAGCCTGAAGGGGGACCAGGTGAATTCAAAGCACACGAGGGTAAAATCTGTGCTGCACAGACTTCAATTTTCCTCCTGTCCTAGTTTCATCTGGGATAGTGTCAATTTTATTCCTAGTAGCTGATACAGTGCTGTGATTTTGGTTCAGAATGAGAAAAATGTTAGTAACACATGAATATTTTAGTTGTTGTTGAGTGTTGCTTCCTCTAAGCCAAAGACTTTTCAGTTTCCCATGCTCTGCCAGTCAGCAGATCCAAAAGAAGTGAGAGGGAGCATGGCTGGGACAGGCGTATTTTATAAATTCAGTGCTGGTTTGGCGGCAATAAGAGTAAATCTGGTATTAGGAATTATTGGGAAAAACATAGAGAATAAACCAGGAAAAAAACCCAAACATCATTATGTTGACACAGTTTTGGGGAACCAAAGCACTTTTTTTCCTTTTGGGGGGCTAAAAGAGATCAGTGAGATCTCCAAAGGGGGATTACAAAAAAAAAACAAA
>VWZS01003937.1:1779092-2059155 GCA_013397075.1 Rhabdornis inornatus | reverse complement strand
AAAAAAAGTACTGTGCCAGACTCGAAAATAATCTGAAAATCTTTCAATACTGGCAGAGAGGAGCATTGAATGCTCTTTCTCTAACCTTATTCCTCCACCTGTCACTGCCTATGGTACAGTCAGAAAATAAATCATGGGGCAGAGGGACCCGAGGCCAGAACCTGTACTGTTGTTCTGATGTCCTTAGTTCAGTACATCACTCACAAGCAATGGCTTTTGGTTAATAACCCAGCCAGGACAGGCAAGTGTCAGAGGTACATAGGGAGACACGTTTCTGTCAGTGTAAACTGGGAATAAAACACCACATTCTTTTAATTCACACAGGCAGAAGTGGTGGAGCAGGTTATGCAGGATTCTGCTCTCACCCCTGGAAATGTGCTGACACTCATGAGTTCCTCTACCAAGAGACCTGAAATGAGCCTGGAGGTGCAAGGCAGCAGCAGATTATACCCAGAGGGTTTCTGAATTACTTGTTCTGTTTCATTCCTACCCTTTCCTGTTTGGCAAATTCATTCCAGCTCTGAAAGGTCAAGAAGCCATGCAATGTTATGTTTCACTAATTGACCTGAACTCTGCGTTCAGGCCCCCCAATTCTTTGGACATGGCCAGGAGTGTCAGGCTGATTTTTGTTAACTGGAACATGATGTCCAGAGCTGGGGAGCTTCCAGCATTGCTACTTTTAGTTCTCCAAGTAGCTGAGGAGTGTCAGCCTGGCAAGGGTACTTGGAAATAGGAATGCCTTTGTTTCCAGACTGCACTGGTGACAGTTGGGTCTGGTTTACTAAAAACAAATATTTAAAGTCATAGGTGGTTCCAAAAAACTTGCCTTCTTCATTATGCTGCCTCCAGTTGCAAGTTTTCCTGATTTCTTAAAGGATAGTCCCCTCTCTTCTTTGGCAAAATCAGGCCTGGGTTCTTCCAGGAATGGAGATTGCATGTGGAAACTTCTCACCCTTTGTGCCCTTCCTGACCCCTGGTCCCAAAAGAAACCAGTACTCCTTTGACTTTTCACCTCTATGTTCCTGCTTTTTCCTCCATATCCACTGCTAGCAAGCATGGGTTGTAAAAATGCACATGACACCAGAATACTTCCTGGAGAGATTGGTTTGGTTTATGAATTTGTCTGGAAAAAGAAGTGGCATGCTGATAGAGGCTTTTTTTTACCCTCTCTCTCTTTTTCTGTCATGCTATTTAGTATTTTTGTGAAGTCCCAGTTTCCAGAATTATGTACAAGGATCTCAGCTCTCATTTTGAAAAACACAGTGAGCTGTTACCCTCATAACTATAAAAATGAAATTTGTATCTCCAAAACTAGGTGTTAAATGACATCTTATAGTTCTGATTCTTGAAATCTTACTGCCTTAAAGACAAAATGATGACATTAGCAGCAAGGATTTGGGTTATAATTTTGTATATACAGAATCAGTAGTACTGTCACTGAGAATGGAGGGCATTGAAAAATAATTTCAGACATGCTGGGGCTCAAAGCAGTACAGACTCTCCCCCAGCTTATCAGCTGCTAGAACAGTATCTTCCTGCATGAATATGTATTCCTGAATGAATAACATACATTGAACTTGAATGTTTTAGTTTATACCTTGCAATCAGAATGCATATTTTGTCCCTAGGAGAAAATAAACTTCACAATGGCTTTTACTGAAAAGCTGATACAGGAGTAAGTACGACATCTTGGGTTACTGAATTCAGTCTGACAGGTGCCATTTGTCACTTTGGTAAATTGATACCAATATTTTTTAAATTATCTGGGCTTCTCCCTAGTCACTTGCTCTGAAAAACACCCCAGAATATTTTTCCCCGATGATTTGACAGCTTGCTTATACACAGCCTCTTTTTAACTGTGGCTACTTTATAGTTATTTGATCTTGCATCTTTGTCCTTTAATCTGCATAAATCTTTTCTTGCAGTGTGATTATTTGTAGATAGCAAGCACATGGCTTCTCAGTCTTTTTTTTTTTATTTATTTTTTTATTTTGCTGTCTATCTCTCTTCCTATCTAACCCTCTCTTCCCTTTCCACCTCATCATCTTGCCTTTTTCTTCAGCATGATTGGCTGGGATTGCATGTGATGTCTCCAAAAGAAGGGTTTGGGTTTTTTCCTGTGTTGACAATCAGTATTCTTCAAACTCAGCACACTGGAGTTCTGGGGGGTTTAGGATGGGGGGAAAAAGTAATCCCATTTCACAACACTCACATATTTTACAGTTCAGCAGTGTAGTGACGCAGAGTAGAAGAGAAGAAGCGAAAATTTCAGATTCCAAATCATCCGTCTGTAAAAGGACACCAGGAATTTTTGAAACCCAAGTCCCACCCAACAGTCAATGAAATGTATGGATAATGTAGCCCAGTCTTTGTCAACCAGGATAGCAGCTGATTTTACATAGTGCCTTACAGAGCTAGAGAGTCTTAAAGTACTTTAAATAGTCTCGCTTCCCAGATGGCTGCATTTAGTAGATTACACCTATAATCAGCAGTAAGAGGCTAGGGATGTTTTCCATAGGGCCTGTCTCCTCAGAGGGACTTTACCCAGGTATGCTGAGATGTGCATGATGCAGTCTGTGAGAAACAAATTCCATTTGCTCCTCTTTCTGCAGACTCAAGCCCATATCACTCAGCTCCTGCTAGAAAGGTGCCCAGCCTGCTGGTTTATGGGCCCTGTGATCCACCCCTGCCATGCATTACACGGGGCAAAAGCAGTAAACATTTGGATGGTTTTGTAAACCAGTGATGCAGATATTTACTCCTTGGGGAAGGAGGAAAGAAGCAGACTGGATAATGGATCCCATGTTTTATATTGTGTGGTGGTTTAATACGAAAAAGCAAAACACAGAACAGGGACCACCTCTACGTTTTCTTTCCCAGGTACTGTAAGAGTGATTCCAGAGACTTGCAAAGCCTTTTGCCTCTGCTTCTAAGTCACCAGAAATTAAAAAAAAAAAGGGGTTGTAAGATGCTGTTTCACCTGTCCTATGTTTTCCTGTCAAATATAAAAAGAGAGAACTGTTTACCCTTTGAATCGTTTTGGCTAGACTAGGAATACAGCACTCCTATGCACTCACCAGCAAGGCAAGAAGATATGCCTGCTTTTACAGGCAATTCATACAGTCTCATCAATGTGCTTTGACTTGCAGTGGATGCCAGATTAGGCAGAAAAAACCCCAAACCCCACAGATTAATTACATCCAGACAGTGCTCAGCTATGGTAAATCAGCCTAGACTCATTGACTTCAGCGAAAGTACACGAGTTCACATGAGTACAGATGTGGACTTTGAGACTGAAAACAATCCTAGATTACTTTCCTCTTATTACAAACTTACTGGAATCACTCAGATTTCCCTCTGAAAGCAGTGCCTCTCCATGGAGAGTAACAGCTCATCAGTCAGCAATACCGCTTCCCAGCCATCCATTAACTTTCAAGAGGAGCAGAGAGGAAGCACCACGTATGACTTTGTGCACTTGGTGGTGTACAACCAATTCAAACTCTCTGTATCTATTGGGTTGCGTAGTACAAACACCCAAAATGTTCATGCAGGTCTGTGCAAAGGGGTGTTCTGGGCAATCAGTAAAAATTGCCATTGGGGAGCATCTGAGTAAGCATATGAGAAAGATTACAGTGTGTAATTCCCAGAAGGATTTAATATATGTGGTATGAAGAAATAATTTGTATTTTATTTGCTTATAAAGCAACTGTAGATGTCTGAGAGCAGGAAATTTGGGTAAAGTAGACCTTGAGTACTGATGAACACAATTACTCATAGAGATTTACCCAGTGTTTTGTCAGAAGCCAAGGATAAGCAGAAGTCATACAACAATTTCTACTCTTAGCACTGGGTGTTAAACACTCCTCTGATAGTTGAAGTTCTCTATTTAGAGAAAACTTACAAATTTGATGACTTTGTTGCGCAGTGACTTTCTTGTGAACCACTAAAGGCCCAAGGCTGTCTAGGTAGGCAGGACTGCCCAATGCAATAGATACAAGTAAGTGCCTGTTCTTAGAGAGGAGAAGTTTGTGTGAGGGTGTATTTGAGGCAGTATTGATTGTGCTGTGCCAAGAGGATTTGCTTGTAGATGAAACACATGGATCTTGTTGAAGGCTGGATTGTGGGGATCCTGTGTATCTTTTCAATGCAGACTAAACTGCTTTTCAAAGGTTCATCTGAAAACCTTTGAAATAAAGTGCATTTTCTGCATATTTTTATTCTGAAGTTTGGCTGTCCTGGTAAGAAGAGAGAAATTATGTTTAAACAAGCAAAAATAAAACCTGTTTTTCTAGATGAAGTTGTGTTTGCCAGCATCAATAGCAGTAACTTCTATACAACAACAAGAACATTAACTTCTATATTCCTAATTTAACACTGACATTTCATGACAAGAAATGCTCTCTGTACTTCTTTTCATGCTTCCATATGGAGGTCTCTTAAGTGATTTTCCAATAACACTTATTTCATGTGGTTTGTTCCACTAAGGCAGTTCTTTCCACCTGTGCATTTAGTTATCTGTTCTTAAATCTTGCATATTACCATTTCTCTTTCCAGTTTTTCCTGGAAACAGGGGAAGAGTAAAGATCACATTTGTCTTCAGAAACTGATGGGGAAAAATTAAGGAAAATTTATACAATTGTCTGTCACCAAAATTTCAATTTTCAGGGGGAAAAAAAGGACAGAAAAAGTAGAGCTGTTTGTTACTAAGTATTTGTTGAGGGGAAAATGGAAATGAGTAACAGCCAGAATGGATTTGAGAAGAACAAAACATTATGTCCCACCAGTAGAATTTCCTTCCTATAATGGTAACCAGTCTAGTAGCTAGAGGAGAAGCAGTAGGAGTCACTTGTCTTCATTTTGTTGTGTTCCTATCCCTGGTTCACATGACATTTTCGTAAACCAGGTGGAGTGTTGATGAAACAAGTGCAGGTTATGTGTGTGCTCACAGCTACACACCCAGTGACCACACACCCTGGTTCAGAACTGCAGTGGAAAGACAAACTGAGTGAGGTTTTGTTGGCATTATCCTGGACCTCCTACTGCGTGCTGGTTTCACACAACATCTAGAACCCTGAACACAGAAGGAACTGACTACATCTTCAGAAGACACTGGAAGAGACCACAAGTAAGACAGGATTAGATTTCCAGATGATTTTACAAGTGTCATTCAAGACTTTATAAACAGGAGTGTCATTTGCAGGTCATACAAAATTACCTCTTTGTCCTGCCTGGCATTTGTGAGGCTGCAGTACTTGATTCCTGCAGACGGAAGAATGACAAAAATTATCTATTAAAAGAAGGTTTTAAGAGTAAAAGGTCTGAAATAGCTTGTCAAGGGAGGTCCATACCATCTTCCTACTTGGTCAGCTTTAGGGAGAGATTAGACAAATGTTTAAAAAATGACTTTGGTAATGTTACTGCCATGGGATAGACAGATGAACTGGAGGAGCTCTTTAGGTCACAGGTCACATTTTTTTTTCTTTCCGCTTTTCTCCTTGGTACCCACGTTCTCTCTCCTGGGGAAAAACAGACTCAAAAAAATGCTGTTTGATCACCTGTTTTCTAAATACAGTGCAATTTTAGCAGTCCTACACAGATAAAGTAGTATTTCATGTTACTGAATTGCCAAATCTGCCTGGGTTTTTAAACTCAGTGGCTAATCCACATTAGATAAAAATTGGGTCACTTGATTGTTCCGGCTCCAGTTTATAAAGGGTTTTCTGTATTAGGTGCCAAAGTAGTAAATGCATACAAACTCAGAATGTTGTGACACAGTACCTACATATTAGCCACCCACAAACCCCTATCCTTTTAAAGCTGTATTGGCCCTCATGCTGACTTTGCAGTTTTTAACATGATATCTAGCTTTCTTCTTCATAAAGTGTCTGGCAATGAACTTCTAAGGGAGCCTTTGAGCCTTTAGAAGGCAGCTTTTTTTTTTTTTCTCATTTTATACACTTTGTGATAATAATTAAATCTTCAGAGAAAGTTCTTAGTGAAAGCAGAAAGTCAGAGTCAGAGCTCCCTTTGGTAAATTGCAATGCCTGATTTTTGTTAAACAGAGTCAGATGCTGAAGAAGCAGGTTTCCAGGTTCAGGTTGACAGGTCAACTGCATTGCTATGTTCAGCTTTTCTCTTTATCAACTCATGGTTCAAAAGCTGTAGGGGCAAAGATGATAAAATAAGCAGGGTAAAAGAGAGATCGGCCATGACAAAGGTGAGACTGGCAACCTCTCAGTAAATATGGAAACAATCACTGAAGAAAATTAGTACTCTGAGCAAGTCTAGGGAAGTTACTGAGACAAGGTGTCAAATAAGTTCAATACCTGAGATTTGATCTGGTAGAATGAATTCAACCAGAGAGAAGGAGCA
Organism: Rhabdornis inornatus; assembly: GCA_013397075.1. NCBI lineage: Eukaryota > Metazoa > Chordata > Aves > Passeriformes > Rhabdornithidae > Rhabdornis > Rhabdornis inornatus. The sequence continues at coordinate 2,052,783 of VWZS01003937.1, read as the reverse complement.
CACCTGAATAGCAAGTCAAAGCCTCTGAATTCTTAAAGGAGTCATAACATCCTGCAGTATTTGGAGCATCAGACTACTCTACTCAAGAGAAAGGGTCTGTTGTCAACTGTATTTAAAAAGTATATAAACCCCACAAAAACTAACAATAGGTTTTCTAAATCTCAATCTAGATCAGAATTCTCAGTCCTCCAAAGAACAAGTTATTTTAACATAGTAATTTGCACTAGCACATTACTTGCAAAATGATTGAAGGTATGAACCCAAAATGAAGGCTAAGGCACAATTTGTGGCTATAAGCCTAATTTTTCACGACAGTCAATTCTAACAAATAGAGGCCACTCTGTACTACTTACTGTGTGAGGCTACACAGGGTACCCACACAATCTATGAAAGAGCAGGCTCTCTCTGTAAGCATCTAGTGTCTGAGCAAGGTGATCGCTTTTGTCTCTAGGAAATGTCTCAGCAGCAGAGGAGTAAGTTTAATCAGCAGAACTGTCCACGGGAAATTCCCACTGTCCTGTGTTATGTCACTGGAGAGAAGTGTTCTGGTAGACCTTGGGGCAGGGGCAGCAGCTTCGTCCAGGTTGTGTTATACCAGGCCATATGGCTGATCTGACCTAGTGCTGGTGGCAACACAGCTTGGAGTGGGAGGCAGGACTAGCTGATGTCTAGTGGTACACTCCTTCAAGATTCATGCTATTCTATAACTCATGCCCAAAAGAACTGCTTTTGGATCTGCTGTGAATGAACGACACAATGCACTTTGATTTTTGCTTCCCTCAGATATACATATATTTCCAGCAGTCTCTCAATTATAAAAGTCAATTTCATAGTCAGTAAATGGTTCATTTATTGATTCTCATCTACGAAATTCAAGCAGCTGCAAACAACAATATACTAGTGATGTATTGAGGGACAAAAGAAATAACTCACATTTGTAGGGAGGAAAAGCACAAAGCTACAAACTGACAGCCTCTTTTCAGTACCAAAGCTATTATTTCAAATGTCAAAAACCTTTGACATGCCTCATAGATTACATCTTTGGAGAGCCCTACTTCTGTTTAAAAGCTGAAATTAAAGGATTTCTACTTATTTTGAATTGTAATTTCAGCAAACTCTTTAGGCTGCAATATTTAATCTGTTTCTCTGAGGTTTGCATTACTTATGCTGCCAAAGAACTCTTAGCAGAAGCCAATCTCCATTGAAATTCTGCACCTACACACAAAACGTAAATAGAAAGGAAAAATATTTAAAAGTATAATTAATCAAAAGCCGGTATCAGGACCTTGACTTCTAAAGGGTAAAAGAATGCTTGCAACCAAAAGACAGGTTTGAACTCTCCTTGTTGCAAAACCAAGCCCCTGGGATTAAGGTCCTGGTGATTCTCCGATAGCAGTGCCAAGGACAAGAAACAGATGACTTCTCCTGGCTGGGTTTTCATCTCTGCAGAGGGATTCTGCACAACAGACAGCTAGGTTATAGTCTGCACCAGTACATACCAAACCATGTCTCATCAGAGCTCCAGTTCCTGCAAAAGCCACCATGAACAGCAGGATTCATACTAAAGTCTCACTTGTTTTTATAATTTCTCTCCACTGTAGGAATGCCTTCTGGAGAAATGGCCCATGCACCCTGCACTGTCTAACTTCCCTGCTAATCAAAGGCACCACAGCTGTCCCAGGGGCAATAGCTTAAAATAGCCTCAAGGCTCAACAAAGGTTCAGCTTCAAGAAAGTGACAGTAGCAGGGGAAATTGGGCATTTTTGCAAACAAAGCAAAACGAACTCATTATTAAAGTCAAAATCAATTGCCATTCATTGCATGTTTTTGTAGGATGGATTTTTTTATGCTTGCTGAAAGCCTCTTCATATGCATTCTGCTCTTTTAATAGAGAAGTGTGAAAGAAATAGAGACATAGGTGTATCTTCCTTAGAAGATTTAAACAGGACATGATGATTTTGATTGTTTAAGTATTTTGTAATCAGAAAAGCAGGGCACTAGTTTGTTTGCTTTTCTCTAACTGCTCCAATAAAATCCCTGGTGCTCCTTCTCTATATGGTTTGGTTTTACTCTCTCATTTCCACCTGTCTTGCAGAGAAGAGGTCTCACAAAAAAAGACAATGGAATTTTCTGTAGTGTACTCTGGATTTCTTCCTATTTGTCTGTTTAAGAAAGACACTTATAGTCACTTAAAAAGCTATCTCTGGAAGAGAATGTTTATGATAAAACTTAATTAAGCCCAACTTTAATGCTGAATAATTAAAACTATCATACCTCCAGAGGTCTGGCATGGAGGAATCTATGTTTAGCATAATTTTTGTAATTTCTGACAGTTAATCATATTGATTTTTTTAAAAAGTAGCTACAGACATATTCAGTCCACTCTGATCTGTCTGTTTGCCTTAGGGAATCCAGAAAAGAGAATAGAAATGTCTTTTCTCACAAAGAGCCTATTGAAGTCAGCAATATCTGTTAGGAACTAGATATTGCTTCTAGATTTCCTGCCCGCTGCTCTGAAAGATTTTCCTCCACGTTTCTTCAAAGCTGCCCTACAATGCTCAGAACTCTTTAGCCTCCTGCTCAAGCTGACTTCACCAAACTTTAACTCTCTCATGTGGGAAAGCCAAGGGCATCCATCCATGGCCGTATGAAGGAATGAAGCAACTGTTGCCAAAGTAGGCAGTCTTCCAGTGATTGCAGTGGATACTGGAACACGCTCCATGAGTGACTTTTAATAGGAAAAAACCCAAGAGGAATGACTTTTCAGATAACAATGCAGGCTGAAACTCTGCATGCAGTGACTATTCCTGTGGTACTGCTAAATGACAAAGGAACTTTTCACCTTCAAGCCCCCACAGTGTGCCCATCATACTGTGGTGTGGGTGACTGATAGCTGTTCCTGAACTTATGGAACAGCTTCTGTGAAATGGATGGAGTGACTGATTAGGAATCTTAGTACTTCTCTAGAAATGGGAGCAGTTTGGTGGAAAAAAAATCATTTCGCAGTAAGTGATTATGCAAGAGCACAAATAAAATAGCAATTACTCTTTTTGCAGATGATAAGCAAGGGGTGGAGTTGTATATGACCTGTCCTCCTAAATACTTTTTGCTTCTTGGTTCTAGTTTCACATAAGGACAGACAAAAACGATGAAGAATTTCAAAACAAGGATGGGATAGGAGTTTTGCAACTCTCTTGAGCGTATTGGGGCAGTTTCTGTAAAGATCAGTGCAAGTTTAGAAGCACACAAAGAGCAGCAACCATCAAGATGTTTCCAGCTGGACGCGGGTACCTGTTTCCAGGGAAGTCTATCATAGCTTCATAATTTCAAAGTACAGGAAGCCACTGGAAAAGGTAATTTTATTTGTTTGAATGCAAGGATATGCAGAATAATGGGCCAGTGATTGGAGGGAGAAGGCAGGGCTGCAGATGGGGCAAAGGAGTCAGGGATAGCTGCTAGAGAAACAATGTCCTGGATGGCTGCATGATTTACTGATACTGGCAAGGGAAAGTGTCTGTTTTTCAGACCTGGGAGATACTCCCTGTCACCCTAGGGGAATGCTATGTAGTTCCCCCATATTTTGTGTCACGGAAAAGGCCATGTAAAAGAGATAATCACCTGCCCCAAGCACCTGATCATATCTACTGGAATAGGGAAGAGACCTTATCATCAAAATTTTCTGCAGGATTGCCTATTCTGATTAACTAGATACTTTATTTTGCCCATAACAACACCTCTCTCTCATACCAGCCTGCACAGCACTCTCAAGAGTCCCTGCTTGCACTTCTGCTTGGTAGCTCTTGCTCTTACATGCAGTTGTAGTACATTCAGAGAAAGGAAGAAGTGAGGCTCTCAGAAGAACTCAGGCTGCTTTCCCTTTTATCTTAGATATCTTTGTATAGATATTTACATTGATGGCAAGTGGGTGGTAAATAGGTTGTAAATATTCCCCTTATGTCAGTGTCCAGTCATGGTGCAACCAATAGACAAAAGAAAGGTGGAAGGCATCGGAGGCGAGAACCTCCACATTCCAGGACATAAACACCAATACTCCTTTAAGCAGCCCTGGTCTCTGGAATCAAGCCCCAGTCTCTTCTTTTTATTTCCACTGGCTGATAAATTAATTACAAATCTTAGTGATAGCCTTTCAACAATAGGGGCATCCTGACTGATCGCTACAGACCTTTTTTTGAGCTAGCATTATAGTAGGCATTAATAACATGAGCTGCCACCTCTGAACAGAAGAGAAAATGTGAAAATGTATATCATTTGGGTTGCTGATGGAGTTCCATCCTCCCGGCCCACATCATGGGTATGCAAGGAATTTCTCACGCATGCTCATGTGAACAACCAGTATGCAGTCAGGCAGCTTCCAGTAAATGGCTCTTAAGACTTCAGAGTCACTGCTATACAAAAGTCCATTGTTCACATGCAGGATCTGCCTCCCTACCCATTCACTATAAAAGCACAGATCACTACAGTGGCATGTTTATCCTAACAGGGTGTTAAGTCTTACCAACTGAGTCACAGTCCCTGGTTTAGGCTTAGAAATGGGATTACTGCAGCTATTCTGAAACATCTGAAATGCACAAGGCACAAGTACTATGTCAGTGCTCAGGCAACAATTTAAGGAGGTAGAATGTTACTCTGGCTGTGTTCTGTGGAGAGGTTGGCTGCTCTTCAGGGCAGTGTCTTACTTTCAAAATGCTTGAATTTCTCCCTAGGCTAGAATTAGTGTCTGTGAACACTTTCATAGACGTGTTCATGCATTGAAAACTCCAGCCAAAAGCAATGCAAATCTCAGGAGGTGAGTAACAGCTATAAGAAGTCTAACACTTAAAGGAACTGTTTCTCCAGGTCATCAAAATTTATGAGTGAGTCTGGATTGGCATCACATTATCCTATCCTAAACTGAGTTCTGTCTTTATTATAAAGACAATACTGGTTTGGACAGCTGCATTCAACAGAGCAGATAAGTGTCCTGCAGGGAAAGTCTCCTACATGGCCCTAAGGAAAAAAAGTCAATTACATTCAAGCCTGTACCCTGTAGGACCTTTTTATATTTGGTTCCCTTTCTACCATGACCTGTCTCCCAACCCAGAATACAAAGTATCTCTTCTCCTCTTCCTTAAGGAATAGGGAGTGGAGCTGGAGGAAATGGACCTCGTGACAAATTAAGAGCGGTGTTAAAGTAGGGGAGAGAGAGACCCTACAGCCAGTGAGGCTAAGAGTAGTGCAATAATCTGTGAAACAGGAACACAACCTGCAGTTTTCAAGCCAGTCCCTTAAGAATCGAAAAGTCTGCTGGCACTCGGGAGATGAGCTAAGGGAGAAGCAGAGAGACAGAGGCAGCGTGATGGCTAGGGAAGAGCAAAGCAGGAATGAAGGAAGGATGACATACATCAAGGACATAAAGGAAGATTGAGATAGACAGTTTGGTTCCTCCAGAGAAAGACAGAAAACATCAGCAGATAGGGTTCAGACAGAAGTGGCATACTCATCTCTATACAGCTTTGCATGCAGAGGGAATCCAAGAAGACATGAAAGGACAGTGTCTATGGATACTTTGCATGGTAGGAAAGAAATATTTGAAAAGGGAGATGGGAAATACAGGAAATTTGGAAATGAGATCTGAAATACTGAAGAAGGGTGAGATGTTCAAACCTTCATAGACAAACAGGAGTGACTTACAATTATTGAGCCTTTAACACAACAAAACTTATTTTGCTCCAACTTTGTGGGCAAAATGCGGTCACTGACTGGCAACTCCCTTACAATCGCCCTCCTGGAAGAAAACAGGTTTTCCTGTTCGATCTGTTCAATTCTCTGTTACCTCACTTTCATGTTGTGGCCTCCTCTCAACATGTACCAGGTAGTATTTTCCAATGCCCCTATCAGAAATGGCTGGGCTTTGCAAGACACGTCACTCTTAGTCGCTCCTGCTCCAAATCCAAGCTGAGCAGGACACAAACACAGGTGAAGAAGAAGGAGAACAAGAAAGTAACATGGCCAGGCTTTCACAGCAAGAGAGGAAATGCTGTGTAGGCAGTCATCCTTTCTACAGATAGATTGAGGGGATACTGTGTACCACCAAGGAAATAATCAATTAAAAGCCTCCTAAGACAGAAAATCCTATGATGAATATCCTGGGTGTTGTGGGGCTTTCTTCTTTATTGTTAAAACTACTGCCTAAACAATACATTTGACTAGAATAAATAAGGAAATTATAATTATGAAGCACAAAAGCCCCCAAAGATTAGCCTCTGGTGCAATAATCTTTTGAGCAAAAACTGGCCTCATTTACCCTGAGAAAATAAACAGGTGAAAACAAATGTAGTCACTTGTGGGATGGAGTAATAAATTTAACCAGCCTCTTCTATGTCATGTGTTTATAATTGTGCTCTATAAGTAGTTTTCATTTGGTGGTTGCAGTCTTCTGTGTGAAACCTAATCCCCAAATACAGCACACAGCTCCTGAGGCTCACTTAATCTTGGACTGGCAAAAAGAATGAAAGGAGTGTCAAGGGTGATACACAGCAGGCCTGCTGGAGCTTTAGCTGCCTGGTACCAAAGGAAAAGATCCTTGGCCTTATCAGATCTCTTTGGTAAAGACTCTGCAGATTCCTAAGGAGGGGCTTGGGACCAGTCAGTTGGATAACCCAAAGCTCTGGGCATGGGATGTGGAAAGGGTGAATGTCTTTGATCAGTAGAAAGAAGAGAAAAAAAACCCCTACAAACACAAATTACCACTATCCCCCATATGGTCTCCAATATTATGCTGCTGAAAAGATGTGATGAATTAGGAGTTAGGAATTCCTCCAGGGCAGAAGTACTGATCAGATAATCTGTCCAACACTGCATTTTAAAAATAGTGTCCAGTTAATGCTGATTTTTTAAGCTTTCTTGTTATTACTGCTAATGTCAAGAAAGAGAACTAAAATAAATAGTGCTCTTTGCACTATTCCTGGTTCTTGCCTGTGCTGGAGTGAGTGCTAATTGTGCTTTTGTTTAGAATAAGCATTATTTTTACATATTCTCAATATTTTTTCCAGTTGTTTTAGACCTGTGATTGCAGATTCCTAGAATTTTGCAGACTTTTTCTTAGGGGTCCAAAACAGAAACAAGCATGTTATCACCAGGTGTAAATTTCTTCTGAAATATTGTCATGTGAAAATTGCAAGGATCCCTAAACCTGAGAAGATGGGGGAAAGTACCACCAGTTTGGTCTTAGCTCCTTGTAGAGGCTTACAAACACTGCCAAACATGAGCAGCATTGTGATCTCATTCAAGGAGTTTGCATGCTGAGCATAGTAGCCTGTAAAATAAAAAGCCACTATCTAGACTTGCAACATAGAAGTACCAGTAACAATAGAGAATTAAAAGATTATGTTTTCTGCATTATTTCATTCAAGAAGATTATAAGACGAAAAAAGAAAATGAAAAAGTTCATAGTGCAATGTTCTCCAAAGCAGAAACTGGCTGTGACCTCTTAAATGTTTTAAATGAATTTATCCTTCCCTCACCTGTGAATGTCCCTGTGGGAAGCAAAATTGTGCCATCTAGTGGGATTTAGACAAAGTCTTAGCTGTGCATTCCTAATGGGCACTGTGGACACCCTACAGACCTGTTTACATCATAGCATGGACATTCTTGGATTCCACTTTGCTCCCAGGTTCAAATCCCTCCTCTGCCACAGGTGAAAGGTCTGTTCACCCTGCCAGTCTTAGGGCCAGAGAAGGGGGGCGGATCTTGCTTTTCCAGTTACCTGCTAGATCCACCTTTCTTTTTTTGGCTTCTGACTGGGAAAAATAATTTTCATGAGTATGACTTGGTAAGCTTGAGGGATCAAAGCCCCAAGGTTCCCCATGAATGAAGGCTGTCCCACTTGCCAAGCATCCAGCAGCCTTGGGATTCTGTGCTGCAGTTATGGAGCTGGTGTATGCAGACAGAGCTGTAGCACAATCTCGTTTCCCAGCACAATCTTGTAACCACAGTTAAGCAATAGGCCTGATATAGATTTCAGTACAGTGTTTAATCTTTGTCCTTTATGGATATTTGTGTCCTTTGTGTCCTTTGTGTATCTTTATGACAGAAAGTGATTTCACAGCTTGCAATTTTTTTCTTCTGTGCTGATCATTGTAGAGAGCAATATAATATATGACTTCAGTACTCAAATAGGTGCAAATGTTGCAAGAGACTTATGCACCTCTCTAATTAAACATGATAGATGCCCTTGGGACTGCTGGCTATTTCCCAAGTCACAACAGGTGAATGAGTAACAACTCCATTAGATGCTTTCAGTACTACTAAAAAGTAAAGTTCACTGGCCAGTCTTCAGATAATTAACATCTCTCTTCTCTACAAACACAGAAAAAAGTGACCTTTTCCAACAAACTGTTTTTCTCCAACTCAAATCATCCCCTGGAATAATTGGATCAGCTTTGCCTACTGGCAGACCTTTTGTCTTCTATGAATCAACATGGAAAGGAATCTTAAGAATGTTTTGGTCATTTCTTTCGGATTTTTGCTTCTCTTTACTGCTTATGGAGGACTCCAGAATCTACAGGTAAGTGAGGCATCTCCCATTGGTTATCAGGATGGTTGGTCTGGGAGGGCATCAGGCCAACTAGTAGTGTGAAACACATCACTCTTTCCATGGTCTCTGTGAGGAATACATGTGCAGTATTTTTATGAGGTGGGTTAGGACATTAACTTGCTGCAAGTTAATATTCCTCACCCAGATCCACAGCATTTACTAAATCTTTTATTCTAGTATTTCTCAAATAGCTCACATACTTGTGTCATGCTACTACTTTAGATCCACAAAACTTGTTTCAATGCAAACAGAAAACAAAATTAACCTGAAATGACTTTTCTCAAAAGATATTGCAAAATGGAAAATAAAATCAGTTTCTGGAAAGGGTTTGTTTTGAATATTTCTAAATTAATATGATTTTATAATAATTATTATTGTACAGCAATGTAAAACAATTAGTAATTATCCCCAAACCATGAAATAATGTAAGTATAAAATAATACAGTAATTTCTGGGATCATGATATGACATAATAGTAAAAAACAGTATTTTTAATAAGGCAGTTGTGGCTTGTACTGGCATTAACATCCTAAAACACAGTAGAAGAGATGTGTTTCTAAAATGACTCGAATAGTCAGGTTACTATTAGAGCTCACTTGTTTATCCAAAATAAAAGACTGAGGGTTACTGTTGCTTTCTATGAAAGCTTCTGAGTAGATAAACACAAGGAGAAACTTCTCAGCCTAGAAGGCTCTGCTGGTCTAATGGCTGATAAATTAATAGAAGACAGTGACGAGCAACTTTAGTCAGGATATTAACATATAATCATGATCAACTGGATTGAATTTTCCCACTGGAGTGGGAATTGTATGCCTTAGAGGTGGAACTTGATACATAACATGATGAACTTGTCTGCCATAACAAGGGGTTGACCTCATTTTAGGAAGAGATCCCTCCTTGTTCCATACATCTCTCTTCTCTCCTTGAACAGCTTTTCTTTGCTGGCAGAGTCAGATTCTGAACTCAGGGATGTTCTGCAAAAGCAGTCCCAAAACTGGATGGAGATATTATGAGCTGGGGAGACTAATGAGGCAGGGGAAGATAAACCCTAGAAGCTGCAAGTCAATCCCACCATCTGAAAGAGTTGGTTAGAGCATGGTGCTAATGACACCAAGGTTGTGGATTCAATGGTTCAATGCCTATACAGGCCATTTACTTAAGAGGTGGACTTGATGACCCTGTGAGTCCCTTCCAACCCTGAAAACTCCGTGAATCTGTGAACATATAGGTACTGCCATGTTAAAAAATTTCATAATTCATTTCAATATTCCACTACTCAGAAGCACCCCCCACCAAAAAAAAAAAAAACCCAAAAAGCAAAAACCAAAAAAACAAAAACAAAAACAAAACAAACAAACAAACAACAAAAAAAAACAAACCAAAAACAAAAAAACCCAACAACAACAACAACAACAAAAAAAACAAACAAACCCAAACAACTAACAAAAAAAAAAACACACCCAGAGAGTAAAAACCATGTGATTTTGGAAGCCTGGCTTCTAATTTTTGGAAGTTATAGCTGACAAAACTAGGCATGTGATGTTTCAAAAATAAGACCTCTGAGATCAGGAAGCCTCTTTGCCTGTTTACAAAAGAACCATTCCAACTTTCAAACACCTTGACACTGCTCTAACAGAGACTGTCCTCACCTTCCTGTCCTGGTACCTGGTTGTCTCCAAGACTGCTGCATGACTGCCACCATGGTCCTGCATGGCCAGACTGCACAGCCACTGCAGCCTTGGAAAGTGTTCCATGAAGCCACCGACAGCTTCATTCCCCTACAGCACCCTCTAGTGCCACCCCCTCAGCATCCAGTCCCCCTTCCAAAATCATACTGGATCATATCACCTATTAATCAAAACAATCAGGAAAACATTGCTAAGCAGCATAGAATTGTAGAATGGTTTGGTTGGAAAGGACCTTAAAGATCATCTTGTTCCAACCCTCTGCTGTGGGCAAGGACACCTTCCACTAGACCAGGTTGCTCAAAGCCCCATCCAGCCTGGGATTGAACATCTCCAGGGATGGAGTATCCACAAACTCTCTGGGCAACCTGTTCCAATACCTCACCACCCCCACAGTAAGGATTTTCTTTCTTATATGTACCCTAAATCTCTCTTTTAGTTTAAAACTGTTGCCCTTTCTAAGCCTATCACTATCTGCCCTTGTGAAAAGTCACATCCCCACTTTTTATTGCCACCTTTGAATACTGCAAGGCTGCAATGAGGTCTTTCTGGAGTCTTCTTCTGTCCTGTCTGAACAATCCCAACTCTCTCAGCCTGCCTGGGAGAGGTGGTCCATCCTTCTGATCATTATGACCCTCCTCTCCAACAGGTCCATGTCCTTCCTATGCCAGGGACCCAAGGCCTGGATGCAGAGCTTCAGAGGGGACTCACCAGAGCAGAGTAGAGGAGGAGAATCACTTCCCTTGCCCTGCTGGTCGCACTTATTTTGATGCAGCCCAGGATGCACCTGGCCTTCTGGGCTGTGAGCACACACTGTCATTCTTGTCCAGCTTTTCATCCACAGAATTGTCAAGTCCTCTCCTGCAGGGCTACTCTCAATGAGTTCTTCTCCCAGTCTGTACTCATGTCTGGGATTGCCCTGACCCAGGTGTAGCACCTTGAATTTGGACTTATAGAACCTCATTAGGTTTGCATGGACCCATTTTTCAAGCTTGATCTTCTCATTTCAACTTTCAGAGCATCAAGACAAGAGGAGAACTATTCTGAGCATTAAACTATAAAACCTGGTTAGACCAGTCAAATGTTATTCCTTCTTTGTGAAGATGGGGGTGAATCAATTACATCCGACTACAAAGGGCCGCTGTGAGCCTATTAGGATATTTGGACCTTGGCCTCTGAAAATCTTTGAAATTATCAGACCTGTAGTTTAAAACAAAGAATGTCCCACTATTGCTATGCCAGCTCTTGCAATGCACATCTGAGAATATTCCTGCCTGAGACAGCAAATGAAGTCCAAGAAAAGAGGTTATCCTTCATTCAACTTGCTTTCCAAGAGAAACTCAAACAAATGACATCAAATAATCTAAATAATGACTTACCAAAGCTTTGAATTTGAGCAATCCTCACCTGGTTTTGTATCATGTTCTCATAAATGGTCTGTCATTTTGAGGAAAATTCCAAGTCCATAATCAGGCTGTTTTGGGGAAATGAGACAGTAATACCCAGCCAGAGATGTTGTGTCTGTCTAATTCTGCCCAAAGCCACTCTCTGCACACCCTAGTAATGTGTACCTGTGATAAAATTTGTCTCAATCACTGTTGTTGTCCCTGCAGAGCAGTCTCAACTCAGAAGAAGGCCTGGGTGTTGCTTCCCTAAGTGTTCTGTATGCTGCACTCATCTTATCCTCCATGTTCCTCCCTCCAATCCTCATCAAGAAGCTGGGCTGCAAGTGGACCATTGCCATCTCTATGTGCTGCTACATCACCTTCTCCTTAGGGAACTTCTATGCTAGCTGGTACGATTTAAATACTTTAACCCTCTCTGTTGTGTTCAAACAAAATAAGTAAGGGCAAAGTTCTTTCTTCTTTTTCTTCTCCATTCCTAATCTAACTCTGTGTTGCAGATTAGAAAGTTGGATACAAAAGCTACTTGCAACAAACCAAGATAACTAAATCCAGTTTTAGGTGGACCAGAGAGGTGAAAATGTGCAAAGAGTCAGAATGAATACATCCATCCACCCACTTGAAGCTGCTTCTCTAACTCATGTTTGTAGCAGAGATTCCCCTTTGGCAGAAAAAAAAAAACAAAAACAAAAAAACAAAAACAAAAACAAAAACAAAAACAAAAACAAAAACAAAAACAAAAAAAACCCACAAGTTTCATTTGAAGTCAGAAGACTGTTTTTGGAAAGGTTGAAGGGAAGACTATCTTCCAGCCAGTAGCTCTGGGAGAAGAGTACCACAGGAGAAGGCTAACTCCTGCCTCACTCTTTCCGAAGGTGGATGAACAACTTCTGCTCTCCAGTGACAACAGCTGCAACTCTGTGGAGGAAAGTTGTCAATATCCATCTTCGGAAGTGTCTGTGCAATTTAGTTCTCAGTTACAAAAAGTTAAGGTACATGAGCACAGACCTAGCCAGCCTGGCCTAGGCCTAGTCCCTGCACAGAGCTGCATGTGCTTGCACACCCTAAACTTCACAAGGCTGGCCTCTTCTTGATTCCTCGTAACAGATTTATTGTATCATAAAAAGGATAAATCTATTTCTTTGATGTCTATTTTTGCCTCTGGGTCTTTGGGCAAATGATTATTATGCTAATGGTGACAACTATACCAAATAAAGTGTTCTTTGGCAGGTACACGTTAATCCCTACCTCTGTGATCCTGGGCTTAGGAGGAGCACCACTCTGGTCTGCCAAATGCACTTACCTCACCATTGCTGGCACTTCATATGCTGAGAAAGCGGGAAAAAATGCAAAAGACATTATCAACCAATACTTTGGAGTCTTCTTTCTGGTGTTTCAGTCTTCTGGTATCTGGGGAAATCTTATTTCATCCTTGATACTTAGCCAATCTTCCACCAAAGGTAAAATGTATTTAAAATTTTGGGACTTCTTTCTATAAACATCAACTAGTTCTAGACAGATAAGAAGTAGAATTCTGCAGCTGAGCTTTCATAGTCAGTGGAGACAGGCACCTCAGATGAGAGTTAGCTCATCTGGGGATAGATGTCTGAAATAGATGAGATTAATTTCTCTCTTAAAGTGTTTATTTTCTATCAAAAATCAGCCATAAAGAGAGTTCAGACAAATAGCTAAAAAATAGAACTCTGTTGAATTCTGTTTGAATTCTACCCCTGTATTGCAAAGCATAGATAGGCTGCAGGCAGTGACAGTCCTTCACATCTGACTTCTATTAAAAGTGGATCACAACAAAAGGCAAAATACTGAAGCAACCTTTTTGCAAAGCTTGTAGTAGTGGGTTAGTTTGCTGTTAAGCATTCAAGGTGAGTCAGACTGGTGGCTGGTGCTTGCTGAAAATAAGTGCTCTACAGAACTGTCGAGAAGAAATAGCAGTAGCTGTTTGGCAGGAGCCTGCATGCCGGGGCTCCTGTGCTGTATTTCAGGCTCAGACAGCAGATGCCAATGTAGCTTGAAGAAATCACTCAGCAGCAGTGCCCTCATTTCCCATGCATGTAATTGGGGTCAATTGTAAAAGGGTAGATGTGAAGATAAATTAATATTTGGATGCCACCTTAGAGATTCAAAATGCTGTGGTATCTTATCATTGCAGTCTCCTCTACCTTCCTCATCCTGTCAAAATCAGAACAGGGTTGTTCTTCAGACGTGGAGAGAGCTTTCCATATACACTGCAACTACAAGAAGCAAGAAGTTACCTCTTTCCTGTCTCAGTTCAGCAGTATGTCCTCGGAAGAGTTCTCAAACAGCTACTAGGTCAAAGCTAAATGTCAGGAAGTAGGCATCAGGTTTTAATCTTTGAATCTTTGGATTTATGGCAAAGTAGTTGTCACAAGGTGTGATGCATAGAATCATACTTCCTTTAAACCTAAGCACCATTCCAGCAGAATGCTGACAGACTTTTCAAGTGCAGTGGAGCCCTGCTGACATCATCCCAGAGCCACATGATATCTCAGGAGGTCTGTTCTGATTTCACCTGCAGGGCAGAGGCAGAGGTGCAGCTGTGGGGTCTGTACAGACTGCAACCATTTGACTCTCCTCTGCCTCACAGCACACATAATTTTAACAAGAGGAATAAAACACTGGTTTTTTTTGTCTTGTAAATCCCTTCCTAGCTTTACTTTTGAGGATGTTCCTCCAAATTTTAAAGACACCCTTATTTTTTATCTATTACATAGAATTTCTGAAAATGCTGTGCTCCTGTGAATGGCTCTCAAAGCCTTGCACATCTTCAAGACAGTGATGAGCAGTTATAAAATGAGTTTCTCTACTGTGTCTTCCCAGTGATGCACAGCTTTAATCAAGAGGGAACTTCTTTGCAGGGGTGAGGGGGTAAGAATCTCCAGTCATGCAATTATTTTTCTCTCCTCTGAGACTTGTACAAAGGCATCCATTCATATTTTCTTGTACTTAAAATGTATCATTTCACTGAGCAGTAAGAAAGACATAGGATGTATCTGGAGAATCAAAATGCATAAAATTCAGACATCTACCTACTCTAGACATATTGCCTGCATCATTTCATCTAGACACAGCAAGGAGAAGTTACACCATATGGTAATACCACAACAGAAGACAATAATCAGTGTAAATTAAGAGAGTCATCCTTCCTCACTCATCAATATTACAGTTTTAATTCAAGAGAAACAGTGCAAACCCTGCCTTGCAGCTTGTATGTGACTAATTGCATGTGCAGCTTCATCTTTAGATGATGCAGGAACCGATGAAAAACTTGTTTTACACACTTCCACACTTCACACACGTGGCTCACCTTTTGCATATGGTAATTTTGCTGAAGGTCTGTTTGTCCATTTTTTTGCTGAAGGTCTGTAGTGGTAGCCAGTGACTATAATAAGGTAATGATTTTCTTTACAATACTACATTTTATGTTATGTTGAACCTGAAGTTGTTTACAAAGCTGTTTAGACAGCTGATTCACATCACAGCAGCTTTGATTGGAAGCAATGAGGAAAAACACACTAAAAGTAGTTACACAACAACTTTAATTGAAAAATTACAGATCAACTCTTCTTTAAGGAATCAGCCAAGGTACAGCTGTATTGCCCTTTATTGTGCTTGGACCAGAGACAAATTCTGCACTGAAAGCACTAAAATTATTGTGTAGGGTTTGGATCACCTTCCTCCAGCAGACAGTTTATTCAGGCTTCCACTTTGGGCTATCATTTATTCTTTAGCAAGAGGGTGCTGGAGGAAGTGAGCACAGTGTGTTGTGACACCGTGTGTGAGAGTACGTGTGTGTTTGTGGGTTGACACATGCCCTACACAACAACGATAGGACTGCACAAAGCAAAGGTCTTACTCCAAACCCTGCTGAACTGCTAGCTTCAAGTGTGTTCTTAGAAAGCTATAAAGGCAGTAGTAAAATGATAAAGTCAGGAAAAGTAGGCTACTTGGAAGACTGCAATACTGAGTACTGATACTGAGTATCATAAATTGAATTTTTTAAAAAAATAAAGGGATGTCTTGAGGTGATTTCTGTTCCTATAACATATATAGAAATTATCTGGAGAGGGAAAATGTGGGATGGCTGTAAGAACCGAAGTCCATCAGCCCATTGCTGGAGTAAACTTAGGGACCTATCTCATGATTAAGAGGTAAAAATACATATAAAATTTTGAATACTTCAAATTGAGCTTGGATTCAGATTTCAGCCTTGAACTTCAATCGCTGTCCCCATGTAACCATTAATTCAGTGTTCAGTCTCTCTTTTGTTTCTCTTAAACCAAATTTTTATGTGTTAAACTGGAATTCTGAAGTTAAATATCTCTAATCAGGGAAGACTTTAAAAGAGGACCAATCACTAAGCACTGGATTCCTTACATCCTTATATCCTTACACACCGTGTGGACTTACCTGATCTCTTCATTGACCTGCCTTTCTTTTGGTTCTTAATTAGTGGATATCTCAGAAGAAATCCTTGAATGCTGTGGAGCATACAACTGCCTGACTGATACCACTAACACCACTGGGTCAGCAAAGCCCTCCAACTCCTTAATCTACACACTGCTAGGGGTCTATACTGGTGAGTAATCCACACAAACTTTAATCAGTATCACTGATGGAGAGCCTAGCTCCTGTGCAATCTAGCATGGCTTTGCAGATTAAGTTTCTGACTTTCTCCTTCAATCCAATTTGCTAAGCAAAAATGATATGTGAGATCTATAAACAGCTCCTTCCTAAATAGTTCTAATGCTTTATGCTGAGCTGTACCATTTTTATCTGAAGGAGAAAGATATTCTTTATATTTTTCACCTGCAATAAAGCTGAAGCCCAGCATTGTGACCAAAATTCAGCCAGGCAAATTGGCATATCTCCCATTTAGTAACTACAGCTGCTACAGACCTTCCTTGCACAAGGCTAGAAAAGAATTAAAGACAGGGAAGCTGAAGCCATTAAAAGAAAAAATATATGTGCAAGGATTCACTGAGTGTGGAAAGTTCCAAAAAGTACCCTGCTCAAAAGAAGTTATTCTCTGGATAAAGGAAAGTATCTGGCAAGACAATACACACCTTAGCTCTGTCAAAATATCTTTGCTGTCTCTGAACATAGATGTACTCTCTGTGCTGAGACAGAAGCATAGAATTTGCCATACACTCCAACAGAGTGCATGAGAGCCAGGCAGAGCCAGCTCTCAGTGCACAAGGGCACTGAAGAAAACCCTTCCCCTGTCCCCAGTCACCATTCCTAATTGGTGGGAAAGTGTAAAAAATATTCCCCCACTGTCCTCCCAGAATGTACTGGAGCTGATGACTTTCTGCTAAAGGCATGTTTGTCTGCAAAGTTTAAATTTAAATTTGATGACTAACATATACAGCACTCCCTTAGGCTTTGTGCATGCAAAGTGAATGCAACCCTGCTGTCTCCTGACCCTGTGTCAGTGGGGTTTTGTTTTTCTTTTAAGCTCTTAATAAAAGAGATGTCTTTTCTTACCTCGAGGGAAAGTAAATGGCTAAATATTTCATTCACAGACATTTTTCAATTGTGTCCTCTATTTGGTGGCTGAATACTTATTTTGCCCAGCTTGGGTGGAGACAATAATGGATAACTCTTCTGCTGTTTTGCTTTCTCAAGGACTGTGAAAGTTTCTATTTATGTTCATACCAACCACTATTAAGCCATGCCATTATCTCCTATAATTGCTCTTGATTCATTTAACATATTTGTCATATATATTTCTTCTGAAAATGTGGATGTCCTGCTCTCATCCATTTAAGTCCAGCAATTAGTCCATAAGTACTAATAAATCCTGGCAGAACCAATAATGACTTGAATCACAAAGGATTTACAGCTCAGCCACAGTGGGGAACCAGGACACTCGAGAAGTTCTTGGAGACATGGATAAAAAATAATAAGTAATGAAAAATAATAAGTAATAAAAAATGAGGCGATTTATTGTAAATCTGCTGATGTATTTGGATATTAAAGGTTCACAGGAGAGACAATGTCCATACACATAACATAAGAGCACATTAAACAAGCAAAGTGAATGGAAAGAAGTGCCTAGTTCTCATCTTACTCTGAACTGTAGTCCTTTCCATGGATGAAATTCTAGTCAGCATAAGTGAGGAAACATTATCGTGCCCTGCATCCATAATGAAGCAATCAGTTGTGAATCTATGGTTATCTAATGTATATTATGAGACATGGTTATCTTTTGATAACATGAAAAAAATTGTTTTGATTCACTACACAGGCAACAAATCTAGACTGATACATGGATAGTCATTTTCTGATTAACTACTCTATATATTCTTTTATATGCTGCTTCTGCTAGGAAATTACGGGTTTAAAGCTATAACTTCCATCTTTTCAAGTTAGCTAGAGCTGCTCACTATCATCTTCAAAACAGCACATATTCCATACTCAAAGCATGGTTCTGAGCTGGAAAAAAAAGGCACAACATATACTGGGTTTCAAGGCAGCATTTATTTTTCTTTCCATGTATTTGAAAGAAGAGCCCTTCTAGCCATGAAAACCTTGGCACTGGAAGTGAATACTCCTCTCTCTTGTTGATTTAAAGCCTTCTGATAGCTCCCGAGGGATCTGTTTCTGGCCAGCTCCCATCCCCGTGCCCCCGGCTTGCCCTGGAAGGGTGAGCCATCGCCCTCTGCAGCTGGCCTGGCGGCTGTCACAACAGGCCAGCCACAGCTAAGCTGAGGGGATTTGCGAGTGCACAGCTGTATGCAGAAGATGTGAATGTAGATCAGGCCTTCTTGTTTATACAGAAATGGCCTTTACGCTGAAGCGGAATCAGAGGCAGCTGCCAAAATATCCCACAGAGAGCTAAGCACCAAGTCAGAACAATAACAGCAGCAAGCAACTTCCCATCATTCTTTCGGCATTCCTCAGTTTTTCATGAACTTTTTGTTTTGTTTTTTTTTACAGCTAGTGGTGTGCTAGCTGTGCTGCTGGTTATTATATTTCTGGACCAGATCAAATCTGACCAAGCAGAGACTGAGAAAGAAAAACTAGAGGCACCATCCTTCTGGTCTACGTTCCTAGCAACTTTCCGGCATCTTAAAGATAAAAGACAGTGTCTTCTAATCCCTCTGACAATGTACAGTGGGTTTGAACAGGGATTTCTTTCTGGTGACTACACAAAGGTGTGGATGCAAACGAAAATCTATTTCTGTCTGGGATTTTTTGTGCCATTGCGTGTTGCTATTTCATCTGATCTGTATTTACTCGTCAAATGAAGATGTTTTTAATGATGATTTGTAGATTGCAAAATTACTGCTCACTTCTACATGAACGAACTCTGAGTGACATCTTCAAACAGCAGTAAATATGTCCCTTGGAACAGCCTCTAAAAGAATGCAGTAGAGAGCTTAACTCACCAGTGGAGGCCACAGCAGAGAGCTACAGGTTCAAACTCTTCACCTTGTTGTAAATAACAAACTGGGAGAAAAGCCAGAAGCCAGCAAAGCTTTTATATCTTCCTTCCTCTACTGGTTTCCCTAGAGCTTGTATAAATGCAAGTCAGCGCACATTCCACATATTTTATTTTGACAACCTTTACGGTAAGAGGGCAAGTCCTCAACATGGCTGGCTGAAAGCCCTCACCAGTCACTACTGCAACAGGTCCAGACCCTGACAGATTGAAATTATTAAAACCACCTCTGCTCCTCCAGCTTCTCGACAAACCTAGACACACAGCAGATGTGTTCTCCAGGCATTTGCTGAGAAAGACTCCAAAGAAAGGGGGCAACCTTCCTGAGCTGCTTCTTTCATGCTTAAGGCTTTCAAACCTTCCATATAAATCAGATGGAATGGTGCACTTGTTGTTGTGTTGGAACGGATTGAAAGGGGCACTCCATGGCAACCTCCACTGGTTATATGCTCTTATAGAAGAGGTCTCTTCATTTTTTGGGAGCTGCTCTGTAATGATCATAGTCGCAATTGTCAATTTTGCATGTTATTCCTCTGTTTGCATGGCATCAGTCTGATTGGGAACTGGATTAAGAAAGTTGCTGCTGAAGGCCAGCTATGTCAATGCACCAGGGACTTGTCAGGAAACTCTCTGTCCTTGCTCTTTTTGTCTCATCCATGCTGGCTGTTTACCAAACACTCAGGCTAAGATCCTTGAACTTTAGCTGTATATTTTCATCAAACTAAATGTGGCACCACTATCCCTTCTCTTCCAGGTATATGTGACCTGTGCCCTGGGGATACAGTACGTTGGCTATGTGATGATCTGCTTTGCAGCTGTAAATTCCCTCTGCTCTCTCCTCTTCGGAAAGATCTCCCAGTTCACGGGTAGAAAATTTCTATTTGCATTAGGTATGTAAAGATTTCTTGAATGGCTGATCACCACATGTAATCAGATCCACTACTCCCCTCTTTGCATGTGCAAATAGGTAGCTTGCTGTCAGATATCAATTAAAATCAAAGTCAATCTCATTCATGAGAAGAGAGGCAGCTCAGTTCACAGTTAAGCACTGTGTTGCTGTTTTTGCCTCACATCACTTTGCTGGTGATGTAAGTTCAGCCTGCTTTTGAGGGCTCTATCTATGCAGAAAGTGCCCTATAGCTTTGATGCTTTATAGCTCTGATATAGCCAGTGACAAATGATCATGCAATGCAGATATTTAGACTTGCACTATAATGAGGATTTCTCCACTGGGATGAAACCTCCTCACCCTTATGGAGTGGAAGCAAATCACTGTTGATCTGAGTCTCAGGAAATGACAAACTTGGAAATTTGAGTGAAATTTCAGGAAACTTTTTAAAGCTTGGCCTGCTGTCCTTTTTACTACTTGTTCTATAGAGAGAAAAATAGAAGAAAGTCTGTGTCAGGCTAGCGTAACTTAAGGGCTTGTTTATGGGACAGTGATTTTCATGTTGCCTCGAGAAAATATTTGCATATTTAAGAAAATCTCCCTCTCCAGAGAACATTGCTCCAATGAGTAACAGAGTCATGGAGGCATTAAAAAAACCCAAGAA
Source organism: Rhabdornis inornatus (assembly GCA_013397075.1). Lineage (NCBI taxonomy): Eukaryota > Metazoa > Chordata > Aves > Passeriformes > Rhabdornithidae > Rhabdornis > Rhabdornis inornatus. The sequence continues at coordinate 2,032,063 of VWZS01003937.1, read as the reverse complement.
GGATTTCTTTTGTTCCACTGTATGCATTATGCATACTGAAGTGGACTAATGCCTTATTTCCACTATGCAATAATTTGTATTATTAGAAACATCACTGAATAGATCAGTATGCATCAAGACATTCTAGGCATTTTCTCCACAGAAAATTTTAAATCTGGACAAGGAACAAGAAATTTAGAGTGCTTTCTGTTACAGTCACTAGCTCAAAGATTCTTCTGTCTGTTCGAGGTGTGTGTCTTGGTCTGTAAAACTCAGACTTAAAAAAAAAAAATCAAAACAACACCTAATAATAGCAATAAACAATTAAATCTCCCCCAAAACTGTAGTGTTAGAAATGGAACACCTCTGAACCTCGCAATTCTGTTTAGCGGTCTTTGTACTCAGCCTGTGAATGTGCACCTGTGGGGGGAAGAATCTGAGACTCATTTACAAACCACTTTTTAAAAGAAAGACCCAAAGCCACGAGACCCTCTAGAAATCCTTCATTGTCCCCCCTGGCCCTAAATGGAAACCTCATTTAAGGCAAGGAGAGCAGAAGGGTGTTTGCTCCCCCTTCCCACATGCCTCACACAGTGACTGCAAGCCTTTCAGAAGTTCCTTCTCCCAGTCAGTGGTTCATGTCCTTTGGGCTACAACCAATATCAGCACTGAGGATCTCTGAGCTCAGGACACTGCCCAGAATTCTGAATTAGACATTGTCAAAGGCCTGCATTGTCTTGTATTTCATGTGATATCAACTCAGGCAGCACAAAGCTCAATGAACCAGAAAGATTTTTAAGATAGTCTTGTGCTTTTGTTGGGGGTAGAATAAAAAAGTGTAATCTACCACAATCTGTCCTGATTATAATTGCATCTGTATTTCTCTTCTTTATTTCTTTCTAAATCAACAGCCACAGTTACGAACACAGCCTGTATAATAGCACTACTGCTGTGGAAGCCTCATCCCAAGCAGCTTGCTGTGTTTTTTGTATTCCCTGCTCTCTGGGGCCTATCTGATGCTGTTTGGCAAACACAAACTAATGGTAAGTCCTGGTGACAATGAAATGTATTCTCTCAAGATATAAAAGTCTGCATGTTTGCATCTTTGAAACAATGCTGCATAACAATGATAATGGCATTAAGACTGCATCTAAAAGAAATGTGTTAACTCATTGGAAAGCAGAAGAAAGAACAAGTTGAGAGTAAGAATGCAAAATACTCATTGAACAAATTTTTCAAAGATGAAGAGAGAAGAATAGTGCAGAATATGGTAACGTATTCAGAATAAATATTCTAGAGGAGTATAAGTACTTCAAAGTAATTTAGAAACTAAAAAGAATTACACACGTAGTCTGTCTTTTGCAATAAAGGAGAGCACTCTGGATAAAAATTAACTCCAATCTCAGCAACAAAAGAAGAAAATTGTCTTTTAGGATTTATTGGGAAAAAAAAACATAGGAGAAAACCACAGAAAGTAGTATTATGCAGCCAAGTAACTTCATACAGCTCTGATTTACTCCATTTCAAAATTTATAATCCAATGTGATAAGGCATAAGTAGGCAATAAAAAGGAGCAAGGTCATGGGACACTTCTGCTTGAAGGAAGATTAAAAGCTAGCACTCTTTAGCTTGGACAAGAGTTAAGTATGGAAAGCAGTCAGTAAGGTAATTAATTGCATGGAGAAGGTGACATGAAATTCACTATATCTCTTAATAATAGGACTAGTGGCACTAGATAAAGTTACCAGGCAGAAGCTGTTATAGAAATCAAAATAAACAATATTTCTGACACAATGCATAAGAAAAGTATGGAATTCATTGCCAAAAAATTCAGCTGGAATTACATCACATCATTACAAAATCACTTCAGGGGAAAGTGCTCCTTTGGACACACATCAGGTTATGCATCTTGGCCTTCCTTCCTCTGATCCCTTTGGTTGTTTCAGGGGCATAGAAGATTTCACCCACTAGATAAAGTGTCATGTTCCTCCTGGAGAGCTAGATGGAAAATGTGGCAGTCCACTGCCTGGCACTGATAGTGACCTCCTTTCAAGCACATGTAGAGTTCCTGCCTCTACACACAAGGGAGTGAGCAGCCAGCATCCTTCTCTGCCCCTCCAGCAGCTCCAGCTCATAACACCTAGAGGAGAGCAAGTACACACATCAAGGAACTCCCTCTCATCATCTCACATCCTTACCCAGAGTCTAAAGTAAAAATTTTAAATCAGTGCTCTTGATAATACTCAGGGTCATGGGAAGAGAACATCAGTGAGGATTTGCTCTCTCTTAAGTAAAGCTGTTCATTCATTTCCTGCTTCTACAGCCACAGACTATCTGACTGCTCTGCAAGCTTCTTCCTAACGCTCTTGAGAACCATATCTTAGTCTTCCACTGGGGTAAAGGATCTGTCTTTTGTCCTGCTTCTATCTTGTCCAGAAAGCCTTGTCCTCAAATACTGTGCTTCTTTCAGAATCACAGTGGGGTTAGGGTTGGAAAGGACCTCTGGACTTCAGATGGTTCAACCCCTTTGCTTAAGCAGGGCCACCCAGGCACAGCCACTTACTTAGGACCTTGTCCAGGGAGCCTTTGATATTTTCCAGAGAAGGAGACTCCACACCTCTCTGGGCAACCTCAGTGCTCAGACAGCGCTCAGTTACCCCCATAGTACAAAAAAAAAAATCCTGACATTCAGAAGAAACCTCATGTATTTCAATTTATGCCCATCACCTCTTGCCCACTTTTCTTGGACATCACTGAAAAGAGCTGGGCTTTGTACCCTCTCTTGTAGGATTTACACATATTTGAGACATCCTTGAAGGGCATGTTTCCTCAGCAAGGTCCCTGCATGACTGACAAAAATGGACCTCAGGCCCAATTAGGGAAAAAAGGGGTAAGTACAGAGGACTTAAGATTGGAGAAGGTGGCTGGGAAGTGACTATAGTTTCCAAACTCCCAGAGGAGGCAGACAGTGGACAATGCTTCATGCTTACTTGATGGTGAGTGAGCTCAGCAGCTATGTGACAGGGTTAATCTCTATTTACAGCACTGTATCAGGTCATCTCCATTCCCAGATTCCTGCAAGATACTTGTGAAAATTTTACATTTGTGTTAGCTTGGAAAACACCCAAATGTTCTTTTTCCATGTCTTTTTTTGGTCTGTACCTTACTCAGCTGTTTCACAGCTCCCATTTATAAAACCATGCGAAGTTCACTTTGTCACATTGTCACAGTGAAACATCAAGTGGTGACATGAAACCTTAATAGAGAGTTGCAGTGACATTACCCCACAATGCTGCATCCCAGAATAGGATCTTCAGTTTGACATTCCCATGTAGGACTAAATGTCTTCTCTCCTTCAAACGTTTTATACAGATACACACCACATGAAAAATTCCCAGCATCAAAGACTATGAGTTGAGATAAAGCTCTGTGGTCTGTGGTCCTTCCTTGGCTAAGCTCCCACAAGTGCTGCTTGGGCCTCAGTAGATTAACCAGTGAATACATAAATGGCACAGTGCCACATGCTTAAGGCATTCTTTGGTTTGTTTTGTGCTGCTGTGGATATTTAGTACTCGAGTACCCCCTAGAGGATATGTGGGCTCACAGTGGATGAGTCACTTCATCTTAAAAAGTTTTCCTGACGTGTTTGTGTTCATGTGTGGACGCTCTCACTTATTTCCAATGAAAGCTACTTCATTGCAGAGCATGTAGTGCTCTTTCTTATCTCACTTGAGCACAGACACTGATACTACCCACTGACAAAAATTGCATCCTGGGGCATAACAACTGGAGCATAACAGACGTGTAGCACAGAATTATCAGGTGGACTACAGTAAAACCAAGTTCTTTCTGGGCTGATTTGTGTCTTTAGAAAGGATATAAGTGAGTCTAAAGAGTTTATAAACCCAGACTCAAATAATTTCCAGCAGTCCTGTTATATACCCATACCTACTAGTACCAGGGGAACGAGTAGGAAAACAGGCAGTAGCAAAAAACCAAGATAATTTCCATGGAAGCGAACTGCGAAATTTCAGAACTAACAGACTCTCCATTCACTCATTCCAGCAGGTCCTGCTGAAGCTCATCCAGGCAATTTGCTTAAAAATAGCAAACATGTACCAGCTGAAAACCAGGATCTTTAGACATAGAACTGCCATAGCATCAGAAACCTCCCTACATCAAACTTACCTCGCTCGTATCTTTACAGAAGATAACACTGGGCATATCAGGAAATTAGTATGAACAACTTGTACTTGTTCATTTATTAGGCAAAATTATGAAGGACTATCATATCTACACTCCACTCAGCCAGTTTAATGAACTAAGTACATCTTGTGATGCACTTGTCCAGATTTTCCATCATGTCTAAATTGAAACAGTTCAGTAAATGTCCTCTTGCAATCATCAGGATACATAAGCTTTTTCGTAGTCTCCCCCTACTTAACAAAACTGAAGGAGTAGTTGAGTCTAATCAGATTTTCAGAGAATTTTGCACTCCTCTTTGCCTTTTGGCTGAATGTACATATTTAAAACAGATATGTTATTAGACAATTGGATGAAAAGAGTCAAAGTTCATTATATTCTTCTCCTTCCCTCTGTGCACACCACATCTGAGTCAGAGTAAATGTCCCGTTCTTTATCACCGCTGGTGCTAGCTCAGCACCCAGAGGAAAGCAAGCTCTCTCCTCTTCCATGTGTGCTTCACTAGTCAGACCTGGAGGCTGGAATCCCTCTCTGGATCCCAGCTGTGAGTGTGCAACTGGCTGAACTCATTGGGAGCTTTCCAGTGAACACAACTGCATTAGGATGATCAGCTGAACTGAGTCTCTATGTCAAGAAGGTTTTCCAGTTGCTGCCTGGAAGTTCTGTATGCATCAAGGATATTCTATTTGCTAACCCATCCAGGAGCTGAAAATTTGAAAACTTGGTTGATTCAGAGAGACATATCTTGTCTGCATACTAAATCTGGGCCCATGTTGTGAAAGCCTGTAAGGATTTGGTATGAGCTTCTCAATAGTTATACATGGAGACTCTACAATGTCAAGGCCTCCTTTTTCTCCTTACCTACTTGTTCATCAGTGCAAACCCCTTGAGTTTCGTAGCTAATAGTTTGAAAAAATAAGTCCTTTATCTTACTTCAATAGATCACATCCTTTCTTGCTTCCTCACATTTTTGTTCCCTTTTTCTCTGGTGTTCTCTATTTTGTCATGTTTGTTTTGTTATTTCACTTGTTACTATTCACAGAAGCACAACAATGTTTTAAGACAAGGCTTGTATTTTCCTTTCTCTGACATTTATGAGGGAGTGTCTGTCTTCCCCATTGTGCTCTGTTTATTCCCTTTGCAGAAAAAATGTGGTTGCAGATTTAATCTTCACGAGACATGTTTTTCCTTCCTTTCTTCCTTCCTTCCAGGTCTCTACGGCATTTTATTTGAGAAACACAAGGAGGCTGCCTTTGCAAATTACCGTCTCTGGGAATCACTTGGATTTGTCATTGCCTTTGGTTACAGCACCAAATTGCAAGCCTACATCAAACTGTACATTTTACTGTCTGTGCTTGTCCTGTCCATGGTGACATATGGAGCTGTGGAATACCTCGAGGCTAAGAGCTCCCCTGGGACACCTACTGCTACAAAGAAGGAAAATGGAGGACCCCACTCCCAGGAAACATGCATGTAATCCAACAGGGTCAGAGTGACGGAGGCAAAGCAAACTGGCCAGCTGCTTACAGGCATGTCTCCAAGGGTGTTCCAGTGTGTACTGTATCCAGAAAGGAACAGATTTCAAGGCCATTATAACACAAATGTCTTAGGAGTAAAAGCCTCCTTTGACATCTGACCTTTATGGGGGAAGATTATATGACTTTACCCTTTCATGCAGATGACCAACTAAATGTTTTCTCTTTTTATTTTGATTAATAAAGTCTTAATAAATGTAAACAAGATTCCTAAAGTCCTCAGATGGGGGTTCCTCAGTTGATTGCAGATAACACACATTATTTAATGGAACCATCAATTATAAAGATTTATGCTGCATTCTTTAACACCTGCTGTAAATGACATCAGTCTATAGACTGTTCATATCTGCAGTTCATATCTGCACACCATAGAATCAACTAACCACTGTGTCCACCAACTTGTCTTAGGTCAGCAGACAGCTGTGAATCTGCCCATGTCATCTCTCAATCCCAGCACTCTTTCTCTTTAGATTTTCCTGTGTCCAGTTTTTCTGCCACCACTTGCAGCAACATCATCCTAAAAGACATGCCTTCTACAAGACAAAATACTTCAGTGATTATGACCTTGCCCCACTTTTCCATCCAGAGACAGAGCTGTTTTCAAGATGAGCAGCCAGGCCATGGGGAACCTCATCATGAGAAGAGTGCAGGTGACAATGCAAGTCACAGATAGGTAGGGAGAAAAGGAGGATGGGCTTACACTGTAACAAGCTCTTGAGAGCTACAGATATCCTGCAGTGGCTCATCTCATTTCAACTTCTCTTTAGTTCTGCCCATATTGTTTTAGATATGGATTTTCGTGGTTTTACTGCAAAGAGTGTTACACAGTACAGTTACTGTGCAATGTCCCTGCGTCTTAATGAGAGAGCAATTTACAGACCTCGTGTTCATTACTGGTAATGGCACTATTCAGATTCTCTGTGTGAGGCAGACAGCACCAAAGGAATTGCAGAGAAGTGCTCTTAATGTCCAAGATTAGTGCTGCCTCTGGAAATAAACTACATGTAGCTAGCTAAGTTGTTGCCTGCCACGGAGATAACACATGAAACTGCTTCCTTTCACTTACTAACCACAGCAGGAGGATGAGGCACCACACGGTGTGACAACAATAACACAGTTTGTGTGACAAAAGCCCCCAAATTGTTAGGTCTTTTAAATAGCAACAAACTTCATGCCACTTTACCATCTTTCTTATATTTCTTGTTTCCAACCATCTGGACTCTCCTTCAGACTTCATTTGTGTTGATTCATGGCTCTTCACACAATGAGCTTTTTTCCAGGTCTCATACAATAAAGTAAAATTCATCATGTCCTGCAGAAAAGAAGGTGACAGGTGGGCTCCCTCACAGGTGCAGCTTTCTCTTGCACCTTTGCCCTGTCAGCTCAAAGGCATGCTGTTGTTCTGTTGATCTCTCTGTTGGAAATACAAATGGCAAAACTATTGTGTCTGAAGAATCCTGACAGCCTCCTATATGGCCAGCATGCACAGATGGATATTCTAGGCTGCTGCTGATTTTCACCCCACATTGCTTCCATCACATAAAGAGACACAGCATCGTTTCATTGCATCTGTGAATCCTCTTCTGATTGTCTTTTACAAAGTGGTGCTCAATGGCAAGTGAAGCAAAGAGGATTTCTGAGGTCAAAATCATGATGAAAAACTCATCTGTGTGAATGCTATAACTTCCCATTTGTAACAACCCAACACAGAAGTCAGGATCCTGCTACATGAATGCTCTGCAACCTCAGAACAAAAAAGATGATCGCTACCCAGACACTATAGAGCTTTTCTTTAAATGTAGTTTCTCTTTTTACTCCTATACTGAGTCTGGCTGGGATGGAGTTAATTTTCTTTGTAGCAGTCCATATGGTGCTGTGTTTCAGATTTTTGTAACTAAAACAGTGTTGATAACACACCAGTGTTTTGGCTATTGCTGAGTAGTGTTTGCAGAACATCCAGGTTTTCTCTTTTTCTCCACTCTTCCCCCTCAGTGAGCAGGTTGGAGGTACCCATGAAATTGGGAGGTGGCAAAACCAGGGCAGCTGAGACAGGGTGATGAAAGGGATATCCCATGCCACATGAAGCCATGCTCAACAATAAAAGTTTAGGGCAAAGGAGGAGGAAAAAGGTGTTCTGACCTTGTTGAGGAGCTCAGTATCACTGGCATTGAATCAGCACAGGAGAGAAGATATTGTGGCCTGTGGTTTGAGGAGCCGGTTGTCGCTCTTGATTTTTCACAGGATTTTCTGTAGTCATTTCCTGAATGAAAACTCTTCCATTGTCCAGGGACCATGAGGAAAAATTCTGTTACTTTGGAAATGAAAGCCACAGCTATAGGCAGCAATGCAATGAACGTGCTTTTGGCTGGGACAGGATGAATATAAAGGTGCCCATCAGTCTTGGACATGATTTAAATGAAAATTGCCACTTACATTGTTATGCATGGACAAGACACAGTTATAAAACTTACATGGTTTTGTTAATTGTAAGGGCTGTAGGGATTTTTCTGCATCGTATATAAAAAAAATTTAGGCAGAAGTTCAGCTAGGAACATACATTCACTGAAATGCAAGGACAAAAAGGATAGCTGAGGTTGCTGTGGCATGAGACATCTGCTCTTTCGTGATGAAGAAAGTCTCCACAAGCCCTGCTTCAGTCTAGCAGGCAGCAAATAGCAGAGGCCTGGCTGTGCTGAGGGCTCAACCAGCAGCAGGGTGCAGGTAGACTCACACTTCTTACCGTGTTTGTCTCCTGTTCCTATAAACCACTCACACAAGGAAAGCTCTCACTAAGGATAATTCAACTTCAGTTTGTCTCTTATCTCCAAGGAGATTCTCAGAAATAACCCCAGTGCAGTTTAGATCTTGCTGCCTCCCTTCCAACACCAGTTTAAACCTGGGATAGAAGGTTACTGGATGTCTAATTGTAGAACATCACTAAATATATTCATATACATATTGCAATTGGAATATAGAATTACATATTACTTTGCAATATGGAAACTCGTTGTTTACAGAAGTTCAAATTTTGGCCACGGTCTCAGCCATTAATGATGTTTAAAGTCTCTTTCCAATAGAAGCCTTATTCGTCACACCTTGGACCAAAAATTGCTTCAAATCCCTTCATTATTTAGGCAGCAGTTCCCTCACTACAAAATGTAAAATGGTCCAGGAATCACTAAGTATTTTCCTTCTGTCTACTGTCGGTTTTGCACTGGGCTTTGTGATCATAACCAAGAGAGTTTGCTCAGAGCAGAGCAACATACTGAGTTAGTGTAATGTGCCAGTAATGCAGCAGCACAAAGAAAGTCATCTTAAAGTAAGATGGAAGTGAAGGCAGATGTCTGTGATACAAGAGATATCTTGAAGATGTTGGAGTTTCATGTCCATGGGAATGTTTATGACAAATTCAAGCCCTGGCTTTTAGAACTCAACCAAAATCCAGCCTTGGATGACACTGTGAGAAGAAAACTTTTTCACAGTATTGCTGAACTGCTGAACTACAAGCAGATTGACACTTCCAGGCCAAGCCAAGTGGTTGGGGTGAAGGCTGGCAGAAGGCATGTACCCTGGAGCACAGCTGGTGAGAGTGCCTGGCTTACTCACTTATGAAAAAGTGGCAAAATGTACTTCTGCTTCTTCTCCACAACCTGCCCTGCAGGCTGCAAGAGGGTCAATTCCTAAGGTGGCTGTCCTAACTAAGAAAACTTCCAGAGCACTTCCAAGAAAAACACTGGCTTCCCAGCTGCAGGAAAAAATAGCATGCCAAAAATACCCTTCTGAGAAAAGGTGAAGCTAAAAATAAACAAATCCCAGGAGGCTGGGCATTCTCCACACAAGTCTGCCCAAATCAGCTGATGGCTACCTACACCTGACTTCTGCAGCTATGAGCTAACCACACACATATTTCCTCTGATAAAGAGCAGAGGGCCACATCCCTGGCTGTCTGAACACAACTATCTCTGTTCACAAGTCACAGCATATTCTAAATGTGAAAAATATGGAGGCCAAATACTGGCTGTAGCATGCTTGTGCTAATGCCAGGAAAACCTGTGAGAAGACAAAAGTGGTAATTCCCAAACGCATTCCATCTCCCTGAAGGATTCATGAAAATTTCATTGTAAATCCTCCAGGACAAAAACCATCAAGAAATGGCTGTGTGTGTTGCTACAATTTAAGCCCAATACGCAGTCACACTTAATTTGGATCATTTTGGGGTTATTTTTGATCGTACAGCTATGAGCTATAAATGGTAGAGCCATGCTTCTGGTCAACTGAGGTTAAGTGGAAGGTGGAGGAGAGAGGGTGTGAGAACCAGCCTGTGAAAAACCAAGTGGGATGTGTCAGAACTCATCTGTGAAGGACTCTCAGTTATAACACACCTGACAGAGATTGTCATTCACGCAGGTGAATTTTCTGCCTCCTTGTTTCCAAACCCAATGTGTGCCCTTTATGTCAAAAATCCATTTACTATTACACTATAAAATATCACCTGAAAAAATGTGTCCTGGTAAAACAATGGTTGGACACAGGCCAGCAAAAGTGCTGCAAAATCTTCAGTAGGGTCACCTTTGTGCACAGCTCTAGGGACTGCCTTGCACATATTCCCCATGTATCACACATTGTGCAGGACATTGTGGGACAAATTATTCCAAAGTCAAAATGTTTCCTGCAAGTAGAGTCAAGAGTGCTTAATGAAGCAAGGAGCAAGCAACATGGTAACAAAATTGTTCCTTATTTAATTTACAATTAGGAGGGATTGTTTATTCACAGGATTCGGTGATTCAGTGGCAGTTTATTGAATCGTAAGCAGCGATTTAAGGCTAAAAGCTGTGAGAAAAGCCTGTTTTCTGATTTACTACAGAAATAAAAAGAATGTCAGCATTTTAACTGGAGAACAGGACCTTTTGTTAGAGGAATTCTTGGGAATAAAAATGGTCTTTTATAAAACATTGGTATCATATCTAGTTTCTCAGTCAAACTGAAAACATTAGCTACATTCACTTTTTATGATGCTTAATTAAGAAAAAAAATCAACACAGATCTGTTTCAGTCAGCATAAGGTAGCACGAACTGAAATTCTTAGTGAATCACATGGAAAAGAATGATGTCTTGATTTTATTTTAGTTAGAATTTTCTTTTACAAAACAAATAAAATATATTAACTATTTCAGTAGCTGAAAGCAGGAATCTTATGAAGCAGTTAAGGGAAAACAATATAATTTTATCATTATGCCAGCTGATATCAAACTGATCACAGCTTCATAATTAAATTGATAAACTGAAGTATGTGTATGATCACTATCAGCAATGCTTCTTGCTCTTTCTTGCTTCTTGCATCTTTCAGAGAAAGATGCTCTGTAATTTGAGTGGTAATATGTTGACTGTCTGAGCCCCTGGAAATAGAAGAGAAGAGGGAGCAATTCCATAATGTTGCAATTTTTGCAGTTAGGTGTGAGAAAAGGCTAAACCAGCATGCTATGAGAGTGTATTTGTTGCTACAGGAATTTGAAGGGCATAAGGAGATAATTTAGTATCTCAGTCAGTGGGCAGATAATGAGCTGAGTTTTACAGGAGAAGAGTTTCAGTGATTTGGAAAAATTCACTTCACTGGAAGTGTTGAACACCAGGTTGGGTGGGGCTTTGAGCAAACTGGTCTAGTGGGAGGTGTCCCTGCGTGTGGCAGGGGGACTTGAAACAGGATGATCTTTAAAGTCATTTCCAACCCAAATTATTCTATGGTTTTCTGGCAGGCAGTCTATGGGGAAGGCAGCTGAAAGCAGCATCTGATAAATTATTAATCCTTCTAAGTATCAGATGCCATCCAAAGAACCTTACAGGTGGAGAGATTCACTGACCAGAAATATTTTTGCACAATAAAAGCAATGGTGGGAAAGGTTATTTCAAAGACAAAGTAACACAGAGGAAAGACAGCTGGAGGAAGAAGAATGATCCAGAAGATCCAGATCATTAATCCAGGAGATCCAGATCTTTGATCCAGAATGATCACCAGGATGGAATAAACTTTACATTTTATTTTCAAATATGTGAGGCAGAGTTTTTAGATTATGATCATGTAATTTTTGAATAACTTTGGTTGGAAGGCACATCCAGAGCTGTGACTGTTCTCTCCACTCCTGCTCAAGTTTTGGTCTAATGTCCAGCTCATGATTAGCCCTGATACATGCTGGGAAATTCTGCTCCAAAGAATCCAAACAAACTGAAAACATTAATCACTTCTACACACTTTTTTGATGAGTAACAAAGGAAAAAAAACCCATGTAGATTTAATTTAGTCAGCATAAGGCAGCACTGAACTGTATATTCAGGGTTCTTATAGTTCTTAATTGTAGTCACTTTCACAACAAATTGCAGAAAAACTGGGGAAAGTGTGATCAGTACCACGAAACAAACACTTTAGTGAGGAGTACTGTGGGTATTTGTCTTAATGTTGAATACACAAAAAGGGCATGACTGCATCTCTTCAGTCTCATTCAAGAGACATTTCATTCAGGTTATTCCAATCTAAGCATCAGTTGCGGAGCCAAAGTAATTTCAGTCCTGCAGATCCATCCATTCATTTTCACAAGTTAAATCTTCCTAACAGTTCTGACCTGCCAAGAAAGCTCTACATATGTACAGTGCAGCCTTCTGCAGGGAGGAATCACTTCTTATCTAGGATGAAATTACCCTCCTTATCTCTGATTTGAACTCATCCAGTGGAGCACTTGGTTGCCTGTCTGGTGTTGCAGAACACAGTTTTCACAGTGCCATCCAGGTGCTCCCTCCTCCTGAGCTGTGCATTGGCAAATTCCCTTTGACCATCACTGAACACCACTAGTTTATCTCTTTATCTCTGTTCCTGAAAGAAGTAGCAATGAATGAAGTGATGATTAAACAGTGTCTTTTATTAACCTGTCTCGCAGAGCTATATAACATAACTCAGTGAAATTGGAAAATAATGTCAAGTGGAAAACCTCAGGATTTACATGGGATAGCATTAGAGATGTGGCCTCACAAGAAGACTTCAATACACAGTATAATAGCTAATGGATTGTGAGATCTGAATTTTACATGACTTCATGCAGAGATCTCAAGGCATTTTGCAGGCAGAAAATACATTTTAATACAGGATCCTTCCTCTTCTCCAGAAGAAATGTGTAAGAGAGTCCTGATGCTGTTTTTCTCATCTAGCATGGAGGAATGGAGACAATACAGATTACCAGAATATGACTAGGAAGAGACCCGTAAGGACTCTCAAGTCCATTTCTTAAGTGAATAGCCCTTCAGGGATCAAACCCACAACCTTGGTGTTATTAGCACCATGCTCTAATCAACTGAGATAATCTCAGTCCTCGCCCAATATTAGAGGGGGAGCCAAACATCAGTGGAAATAGAGATCAGGAGCCCTCATCCTGAATCCTTTAGTACCCACATTGTTAACACTAACAATGGGGGTCTCCCAGCTACTCTGGCCACTGTAAAGTTACACGGAACTAAATGAGGAATGTTTCACAGTCATTTTGCCAGTGGTGAATTGTCACCTATCATTCAAGGTGGAAGTGATTTTTTGGTGCCATATCATTGCAAAACACATGTTATCTTAAAAATCCTTTTCCCCTTCATCTGGAAATTTCTCAGCTATGCAAAATCCAACCACAATTCTAAATGTCAGTGTTGCTGTACCTATGTCCAAAGTGTGGTCCCTGTTATTTACACAGGACTTACTTTTCTACTTTTACTACTGTGCCATCTGGGAAAAAAGTTTCCTTCGGTCAATCACTATAGAGGCATTTCACTGTGTGATCTGGGAACACAATTCTTGTGTGCCATCAGGATAATGTTTTTCTGTAGAAAAGAAGATGTAAAAAGTCTGTCTAATGCTCTTTCTTTTGTGTTGCCTTACACAAAGCTAGGTCAGGGGTTTTTGGACATTGTAGTGATGATGTAAATTATATCTACAATACTGGTAAAAGAAATTAAAGAATCACATAATCAGATAATCAGAATTGGAAGCTGCATTTACATTATTATATTTGCTTGTAGGAGGAAACTGAGAAGTGAAGTAATGGAATATACTGAAAGTGAATCTCAAAGACAATGTGAAATGGCAAGAAAACACACAATCTGCTGGAGTCAGAATTCAGACCACACTTTCATAATGGAAATAAATCTGCATATACAGTTCACATTATGAGCTCTTGCATACCTATCTGATTATTAGGGAACTGCAGCATCTCCAGGCCATCTGGATAAGCAGTGTGAATTGTCTGTGCATCTGCATAATAATAAATCTGGAAGGAGAGTGAGATGATAGCAGCATGTTCACAATATTTGCATAAGCAGATTCAACCGTAACAATGTGCTCAAAAGTAAGCCATCTTTAAAAAGTCATTTGAAGGTAATTTTCTGCATCTGCCACCCATAAAAGTAGTTATGTTCACATTGCTGTTCCTTCCTCTCATTCACCCTCACAGTTGTGTCCAGATGATGTTACTTTCACCTCTGTAGTGTGCAAGAGAACAGTGAGCACATGAAAGTCCTCCTTCCACCTCTATGCTTTGGCTCTCATCCATGAACTATTAATTTAAAATAATCCCAGTGCTGCCAAGACCTCACTTATTTCCACTTCAGCCCATATTAACTATTTATATTTACATAATGCTGACATGAAAGAAACCTCTGTGCTACCTGCTCTACAAATGTATGAAAACCAGTCCTTGCTTCAGATGGCTGTCCAAGCCCCTTGCTTTTGTTCAGTCTCCTGCTTGGCCAGCTACACATTTGTTCCATCTTGGACTGTTACCTTCATGCCTTTTCACTTCTGTCTTTGTAGATGAAGTAGTTTCATTGCTCAGGGTTGTTAAACAAACACCCTTCCTCATCAGTTTCTCTCAGAATTGATAGAGCAAGATAAATTATAGAACCTTGCTGGAAAATCAGTTACTCATTTTATTTTCCTTAAAGAAAACAAAAAGTTACCCACCACCCTCTGATCTGGCATGATCTTCTTTACATCTCCATTGGAAAAGCAGATCATTGTCATCCTTTTATCAGCACTAATCTCCTTTTTAGTACTATCGTGGAAAGTGAGGATTCAGTGTCCATCAGAAAGTACCTCTTCTACCTTCAAACACACAGAGCATCCAATGTAAATTAGGTCAAAGGAAATGAGCAGCACTGCACTGCCTTCCAATTAAATTGGATCTTGAAGGAAGTCATGCTACATCTTTGAATTTCAGAAGTTATCTCTGCAGAACAGGCATTATTTTTGCCTCATTTGTGTGTAAAAGAGACCAAAAGAAATTTTCTTTTCACAAGATGAACTTACTTGTAGCACATGTTCCAAGTTCTCACCCCACCACTTTGTTTTAATGTTAAACAAAATAAGGTGTACAGCCCTGCAGCAATAGCGAAGATAGTCAGATTTCTTCTTGACCAACTTTAGTGAATTATTGACCAGACTAATTTCATATATGCTTGTACATTTCCCACACAGATCACTTGAGAGATGCCTGGTTCTGGACTGTGTTAAACAAAATGGTTGAACTTAATGTATTAATACAGATTGCTGGCGTGGTAGGTTAAAACCATTTCTTTCCAAGTAATTCTGTATGAACCTTCAGTACTAGAGAATTAATTTTGGCTGTATACACAGACCTAATAATTTGCTTGAGACTTCTTATCAACAACATGCAATAATGCCTGTTGCTCTTCTGCAAAAAAAACACTATGAAGTCAGAGAAGACTTCATAGCCAGCATAGCCTCTGGTTAATAATTTTTCCTGGTGTTACTATAGCAGTTTTTTTCTGTTCAGGATATTTCAAATCCCATAGTATAATTCTTTTGGTGAAGTTCAAAGAAGAAGGCAACCAGAAGATACACTACAGCTTTGTCATATTGTTCCAATCTTATCAGGATTTTCACAAAAAGAGAATATCTCCCAACCAAAAAAATACAATTTTCTCTTACCTTTCCATCATGATACTCTATTTTTTCCTGCATCTCTTCCCTATGCTTTCTCCTTTCTTGAGGTAACATTGATCTTCTAGATAATAATGATTTTGGAGGCTATATTATGAAAATCTCAAAGTCAGTGTTATATAAACAGAAATGTTTTTAAAATATATTCATTAACTTAAAACAACTGTGCAAAAAAATCTGTTTACTTTCACACAGAGAAGAAAGATTTCCTTCTTTCTGGTATTGCCTTGTATTTGCAATGAATTTTCATATTTTATTCATAACTAGCAATGTTGCACATTAATTGCAGTTTTTTTCCATTTGCAAAGCAAAAGAAAGCAAAACAGAAGTCCAAAAATGAGGTGATAAAAGTGCATTCTGGCAAAATAATGCTGTATGTATATGTATAATGGAGAGAATAAACACAGGAACAGAGAGCAGAACTATCTCTGAGTATTGGGTTACTGATTTACCAAGAAAAGTATTGTATTAGCTAGAGTCATTCTTCCAAAACAAATTACCTGGCTCTTAGCTGTTAGGTGGTGCTATCTATGTAACCAAGGGCTATTCTGGATGTTACAATTCCAGTTTACCATTACAATAAATGCTCTTTGCAGTCTGGCAGTGTAAAGGAGACTTAAGTCAAGTGACATCTGGCACACAGCATCCAGGGCAGTTACGAGCTGATGTTAATTACAGTTTGAAGATGTGGTAATTTTGAATTATGGGATCCGAAGGAACAGGGAGAACTGCTCCCCACAGGGCAATGATGTGCTTCAGTAAATAACTATAAACACCATGCTCAAATTTGCCAGATCCATCTCTATGGCTGTGTCTACCGAGGGAAAGAACACAGTTGCTGTTCATGTAAGAACCAGAATTTTAAGTAGCTTAAACCTTTGATTCAGCATCCAGAAAAGCAGAAGAACTGTCTGTGAGTACTTTATTATCTTATGCAGTTATGCCATTTCTCTTGTGTGTGGTCACAAAAGCCACTTTATTCTGAGCTCTTAGCAATTTTTCTGTCTTTTTAAGAACTTCTTCTTCCTGAGACAAAATTAAAATGTTAACTAACACATAAATCTATTAATGTTCAACAGTTGTGCAGAAATATATTCATAAAGAAATCTAGCCTATTATTTGAAAGCCATTGCAATATTGTTTTAAAGACTGCACTTATATAAAGAGTAAAGGCAAAAAAAAAAAGCTAGGAGAGTATCATTGCCGAATGAATGGGAGTTAGCATGCTGTTTATGAAAACTAAGACCACAGACTCACTGTAACTCTATTTCATAGAGTTAAATGATGAAATACCTCTGTTTCTTCATCGTTCTTGCAGGATGCAAAGCTGCAAGTGTCATTCCTGTGGTTGTGTGAGAGGAAAGTGTCTTCTGAGCTATATGAAATAGGCAAAGGTGTCCCTGTAAGAAAAATCAAAGAAAAAGGGGTCATTGAAAGCACATGGAAATTGCTGACTAACATGTCATACCTATCTCAGGCTTTTTAAGATGCCCTCAGAGCCTTGCAATGCATTGCTTCTTACACTGGTAATGTTTGCTAACAGCTTGTCCATTCTCCCAAAGGTGCTTTGTCCTGGACCAAAAATGAAATGCACTCCACATCCATTCTCTCACCTCCTGAGCTTCTGGGACAGCAAACCCAGAGATTAAGGAGATGGTAGCACAATCTGCTTTCTCTTTCTTGTAAAATATGAATTTGACAATACTTCTAAGAATCATAGACATGTTTTAGTGACTCACATTCTCTATGAGTCAAGAGTTGAGGACCAATTTCTCCAAGTCATTTGCAGACCACTTTAAGCAGGCAGGAGGTTTCCACAGACCTTACCTTTTACACAGGAAGATGAGCTGGGCTCCTTAAAACCACCACTCAGATGTGAGACAGCTCCACATGATTTCCTACCATTATATCTTTCTCCAGCAGGAGAGGGCTGATGTACCACCTGAAGAAAAATGGAGAGGCCCTGGCTTACAGTCATGCTGCACTTCAATATGGCAGCTATCAGAGATATGGCAAGAGTATGCCATAGACTTCTCCTTCCTATGAGTCTAGCTGTCTGTGTGTGGATATTGTGCAGGTGTCTAAGCTTGGTTCAGACTGTTGCAGAGGAAGAAGAAAGGATGGAAGAGCTGGAAGAATCTTCAGACAGGGCCAAGTCTCCCCACTTCCCCCATCCCTTCTCTTGGGAACTTCATTTGCTCCATGGTGGGTTGCGTTGCAGTAATGTTTGTGCCTGGCCACACACCTCCCCAATCCAAATCCCAGCCATGACCCATGGGACGACTTCCTGTCATGACTTGTCTGTCTCATCACTATGGGCTTTGAAAACTGGGGTTTTGGTCTGGCCCTTCCTTCCACACCCAGCCTGCCCTCCTCCCTGGCCAGGGCTGTGGGATAGGCAGAGCCCTGCTGGACTGCGTGAGCTGCCCCTGGTTCTACAAGACCCTGGCCTCGCTGGGAACCACTGGGCAATGCAGTGCCCCAATTCTCGGTGCATGTGATCACCCCTGAACTTTTTCTGAGTCAATGGGGGCAGGTTTCAAAGCACACACCCGCACTCTGGCCTGCAGGTGCCTAAATAGCTCCACGTATGAACAGTCTCTTAGACAATTACTGACAAAATAATCTGCAGTTCCAGGGAAAGAACGCCAAGCAGCAGCCGTGTGGGGATCAGGATCCTAATACAGATTCTGAACAATATCATAAAAAGAAAATAAAGGCAGTTTAAAAAGACCCTTCTGCTGACTTACTTTGTCTGGTTCAAAAGGTATCAGTCTTCCCTGATGAAGGCTCCTGCCAGTTGGTGTCGGGCTTCTACCAATGGAGGAATTAGACGTTTTCTCCTCTTGATGTTCCTTTGTCTCTGATCTCAAAGGATCAGCTTTTTGCACAGAGCTATTTATGCCCTAAAAGGTGCAAATATATTGGTATGAAGTTAATGTAAACACTTTCAAATAGCATTAAAAATCCTCTCACAACGGGTGCATCATTAATTGGTTAAAACTTTAAGAAAATGTTTAATTGTGTCTGTGGGCATACCCACAGAGACACACTCAAGCACACACACACGTTTTGTACATAACTCTGTATTTAGGGTCTTGTTTTGCTTCCCACATTTCTCTCTCCTTGGACAGCAATGCAAATCAAGGATAATCCAAGGGGCAGTGTATGAGGCCAACAGCTGCTGAAAGGCTCTCATCTAGGTTATCACTACTGGGCTGACTCCAGTAAAATATATTGCATGACAGTTCATTTCTACTTGCTGGATGTCCAATTTTCTGTGTTTCATCTCATACATCTCCATCAATCAAGGCTGACATAAGACTTGTGGGACCCTAAGGGATGTATAAGCCACAGAAGGGAAATGAGATGCAAAAATTTTTAAACAAACTATAGCAGTTATTTAGACTGGAAAGATCATGGACCCTCAAAAACACTCCCTCAATTTTTATGGAGACCTTAGAGCAGAGGAAACATAAAATATTCCTGCATGACCACCATGAGATACATGGGATTTACAGGATTTACACAATGACTTTCAGGCATCTGCAGCTGCTAAGAAAATATTACATTGGTATGACAGGAAAACTGAGGCTGTACTCCTGCCTAACAAAAACTTTGAAGGTACTGTACCTAATGTAGAATTTCCTGGCAATATGAGACAAAGGCAAAGTCTCAACACCCACATTGCTAAACTAACTCAGAAATGGTAAGGGATTATGTCTCTATCTATCAGAATTGATAGCAGAAGGATCTCTAATGCATTGAGCTGACTAGGAGTGAGTACATGATGGTAAGAAACAAAGAAACAATCAAAAAAATTTGGAAATGTCACCAATAACAGTGATTTTGAAATGTCTCACACACTGAAGAGTGGCCGCTTGAGAAGATGCGTGTAAGCTATTCATGGAAAGAATATATTTGCCATCAGTTTAATTTACTCAAGGTCCATGAGCTATTGCTCAAGGGATGTGGGACTAGCAAAGCAGAGATGCTATGACTGCACTGCTCCTTCTCTGATAACAATGGTCAGTGTTTGACAGCGGTAAAATTTTCTCCATTTCATCAATGAAGTTTAGGGTATCTGCTGCTGCTGTGGATAGTGATGTCTTATTTATATTGACAAATGACATTACAATTTAATGTATGCTTACAAGGAAGGAGCCAATAAAGCAATCCTATTTCAACACCAGAAAATGGTAGGATTTTAAAAGGCTAAATTTTTCCTCCAAGCGTAAGACAGTTCTCAGCAGAAGAAAGGCAACTGATTAACTCCTTCAGACAAGGTTGCTAGAAGGTACATAAATTAATAGAATTTATTGTTAAAAAGAGTAGAATTTATATTTCACATTTGGCGATATTTTCTGCAGTCAGATTCTGTGGGTATGCCTGAGTTCTCCAAACATAATCAGATTTCCAAATAAAAGTGAATGGCAAACTGTAAAAATATGCTTGGGATTTCAGCTTGAGACAAATGGTATAGAACTAAGGACCTTTAAGGACCATTTGTGATGAAAAGATATTAATTCAGAAATTGCAGAGGGATAGAAGGAAATTTCCATCATTTAATTGCTAAATATCTCAAGATTGAAACTGCCAAATTATTTAAAAGAACTTGAAAAGCCATTGGAACAGTTTCATAGCAGCTCAAGCCAATTTCAGCGCAGTCTGCTGGAGTCTCACTCCTTTTCTTCTGTCCCCAGCCACATGTTTCCAGTCCCTCCTTTATGAGGCATCAGCAGCTCCAGAGGGGAATTGACCTGGTTCATTGAGTAGAATCAGGCAGAGATGAACTATATTTTTGCTGCCTGGTTAGTTTTGAGCTGGCTGGCTCACCATGTTTAGAAAGTGCCAATAGGGCCACAGCAGCTCATATATTCATCATCTTAGCTGAGACACTAACATTTGGCAGCATTTGTTTTCCTTGTGGTTTATTATAGAAATAATGTTGCAATGCAAGCTTTTAAAAACCTTACCTAAGACTTGCAAATAGAAGATGCTTTGTGGCAAGATGGAGTCAGAGAAAGTAGCAGTGCTTCCATGAACATGATGAGATGTATCAGCCAATTCAGCTGAAGGAGCGTCCATGCGGAACAGTGTTAGTACTTCGGCTTGTTACACATGCCATTGTAAAAGTCAGATTTCATTTTTTGTGCATTGCATACACTAGCATACCTATTTTTAAAGCAATAATGTCAAAGGAATCCAGACAGGCTAACATGAATCACATGTAGCCTCTGTTTTCATTCAGAGAAATGTCATTCTAAGAGATCATTTGAAAATTCAGAGCCATCACTGTATCCCAGGCAACCACTACAGCTTCACTCTGCACTTTTAAAGAAACTGAAATACAATGCATTTGGACAAATCACACATGACTAGGTTCTTGATAAAGATTCTCTCAATTCCATCACTTTCATAAAAAAAGCCATCAAATGGTCTCAATTTTCTTCATTGCAAATATGTTGATGACCAGTAAATGCAGACACTTAATGCAAAGGAGCGACAGGATTAGAGGAAGAAGCAGCATCCCAACATACACAAGGTAGATAATTTTTTTCTGATTTTCACTGAAGACATTAAAAAATTAACCATCAGATCATCTGGTAGCAACAAAAGAAGTGTAGTTTAGTTAAGAAACTTGACTTCATAAAGAACATGTAGACAGTTCATTCTGTATCTCCGTCATGGGAGCTATTGAAGCACAGTTTGAATTGCCATCAGTGACACTGATCCTGCTCTTGGCAAAAGCAGGGACCTCTTGGAATTCCTCTAGTCCTACAGATCTGTGCTGTCAGGTAGGCAGTGGAGAACAGGAGGAGGTATTGTTACTGAGTGTCCCCTTGACCACAGGAATTCTAAAAAGATGTTCTCCGGGATCTTCATGCTCAACAATAATCACCTACATTTTCTAATGAGCTTTTGCCTCCAAGCTGTTAATACCTATAGTTCTTCATCAAATTGTCCCAGAAATCTCTCACTTGTCAATTCCCATAAATAAGGATCTCTTATTACCTTCAAATATCACCGTTTGTGTCATGTAGAGTTCACATTCCCCCTAAAAAATCAAAAACTTGAGAAAAAGCAACAAGTACTCTTGGATAAAGCAGTGAAGTTCAAATGCTATGAAAGTCTGTCCACATATTCCCAAACCTTCCCTGCTTCAGAGTTGGTAATTTGTCAGGAAGAACATTCATAGGCTAGGAAATAACATGCTCAAAGGTCATAAAAATCCCTTGCAAGACTAGACAGCAAAATCCATCTAAGATTGGAAGTGAGCATATTTGACCTTGTCTGAAATATTAAGAAATGCTATCCATATACCTTTCAGTGGAATTCCGCTCCCCTCCTCCCACTTCCAACCCTGCCAGGAAAATGAATTCATCTTTTTTCATAGAAATCATTAAAATCTGTCCATAGGTGCATGTTGGGCAGGAAATTGGCAACTTGTTCTTGCTAATGAGCTGCATTCAGAAATCAATTTGTTTTCAGAGGATCCATGTCAGTAAATAGAAATAATTAATAAATAATAACTATGTTGGCCCATCTGTTCATTCTTTCATAGTCCGAAAGAATCGCTAATGATGTGCAGTTAAAATGGACATTTTTCTTCTCTCACTAAATCACAACTTAAACTGGACAGTTCCTCACCAGCTAGGTCAAGTTACAATACAAACAGAGATCATCCTTGAAAGTATTACAGGCAACCAGAATACATCTTTTTCAGAGATGTTGAACATCTCTTGGATATGGGGGATTTTTTTACTTCATAAAATCATGTCTACAAAAAAATTGTATCTTTAACTTGTATTGATAATTTTTCAGACTTGCTTGCCAACTGTTTTTCGTGTATCCTCAAATTATATTAGCTTTGACAAGAAAAAGTCAGATGGCAATTGTTCTGCCCTTTTGGTTACAGCTGACTAAACTCACCAGTCCAAGCTGGCTTTAACTTACATATGTTATAGAAGACATGCATGTCTTCTTCCAGTCCTAGAACCATAAAATATTTGAGGTTGCAAAAGATTCTCAGATCGTCAGTTCCAACCATTGACACAGAACTGTCAAGTCCACCATCAAACCATGTCCCAAAGTGCCCTATCCACACATTTTTTTGAACAGTGCCAAGGATGGTGATTCCACCACTTCCCTTTTCAGCCCAATGCCTGACACACCTTCTGTCACTCAAGGTTATCCACTTTGATGTGTTCCTATGCTCGGTTTCTCAATTTTGGATAGAAATAATATGATAGCTTTTTTTATCTATATCCAAAATTCAGAATTATCCAGATTCACAGGATCTGTGAGAGAAAGCATTCACCTGTGTCAGAAGAACTGAAATGCAAAGAAAATACAAATGAGTCACCGTGTTCAGATCTATCACTATGACACAGATTTTTGGCTTCAGTTTAGTGTTCCATTTACCTGAGACTTCAATTCTAGAGTAAAATAATTGACAGCCACTCTATTCACTGTAAAGTCTTTCTGTGCCATCACATCAGATGTGGATGCTGGTGAGAGTCAAGGAAAAACAGCAGTCTGATTTTCCCAAGCTACTCAAGGGAAAACAAAAGGAAAAGAATTAATAACAAAGTTTAGCACCTGGCGTTGTTAACAAAACGAGTGCGTGAAAAACGTGATGTTTTAGTAAGAGCATGTTTACAAGAAATGTTGCCTTCCTTGGACCAATAAGCTTATTCCATCCTTCAGTTCTGAAAACCAGCCTATAAAAATCTGTCTATTTCTGCAACAAATCGCTTCTTCTGCTTTCGAGAAGAAGTCCATGTTACTGTGTTGATTCGCCGCTCCCTAGCCTTACAGCAACAATCAGATAAAGAGCATGTGTCTCTGTCAGACATTTTAGAGTTCACTCAGGACATCTGGGCACTATGCCCACCAGTCTAGCTCATGCTTGTGCAGGATTCCAGTTGGACTGGATCCAATCCTGGCTATTTTGTGAAAGCCCAGATAGCAGTGAGCCCAGAAGTCTGCTGTCCTCAACTTCCCCCTTCTCAAAACCGTTGCTGAAGTCACAATTTTTATTGCATGTGGCTATGTGCCGTAGGAGGAAATTATCAGTATCTCTTCTCATATCTGGCACCATATAGAATTTGCCAGAGTTACTCTCTAGTGACTTTCAAACACACACTGTCATGCTCATTATAGTGGAACAGTGGCCTCCCTTCTCATCTGATCTCTTTTACATTTTATTTCAGTCCCTACACAGGCAGAGAGTAGAGTGTGTTGGCTAATTTAACATAACAAATATTTTATTCAAAAATATTTATAAATACATTATAATAAATATAATAAAGTTTTCCTTTAGCCAAAGGAATCATTTCCAGTAGAGAAGATGAATTTCAGAGAGACTGTACACTTGAACAAAGCATAGATTTCAACCAAATCTGAGCAAAAGTAAGAAAAGACATTTGTAATGATCAAGGTGCCCCTAATATGAAGCAAGAACTGCAAAGCCAAGAGAAAGAAAAGCATGAAGAAATATTTAGATATCTAAATTCTAAATAGTGAGATGTGTTAGAAATGTAGTAGGCTGGCTGTGGAGGAGCAGTCATGGACACACAAGCCAGAAATAAGCATCTCACTTTACATAGTGAGCTAACTTGTCACAACTTGTAAAAATCTGAGTGGTTTTCCCACTGAGTGGAACCAGGAGAAGTACACTGTTGCATATTGGCAAGTAAAGCCTTGAATGGCAAAATACTAGATATTTGGTTTGCCAAGGCAAGGTGATTCCCTGTAAAATCAGCCTGTGGAGTAGCAGGGGCAACAAGTTCAGAAAACTCATTGGAAACAACAGACAATTCAGTTAGGTCTAGAAAAGTGGGGGGGGAAGGTTTTTTTTCCTGCTACTGCAAAACCAGAAGAAAATCTATAATTCATGTAGAATTATGCACAAGCAAGAAAACATTATTATGCTTATACACACTTTCATTTGCAAAAGTTTTGATTCCAAAGAACATTCTCTTAAACACATATTTGAAACTCTAGACAAGTGACTACTGGCAATAGGGATGTATACCTTACTATTCACATCTCTAAGGAAGTGTTTTTGCAAAGATGTCTTCAGCCCCACATGAGAGATGCTGTGGCTCTTGTGATTATCTTTCCATGAAATTTCTTCTGGTTTGGATGAAGGTGCTGTCCCTCACAGAATAGCTTCTGCAACCTAGTGGAGAATTCATTATAAATATGTAATTTTAACTTCAAGTCACAGCTAGTAGAATGAAGCAGCCTTCAGAGACGTCTGACTCAAATTTAAGGCCATTTTCTTTTCATAAAAATTATGATATTTAAACACAGTGAATAAAATTCCACATGTTGTTCTGTTAGGGACTGAAAGTCCCCAGCATCAGAGAAAAACTTCGTAGGTACCATGCTAGCATCTTCGTATACCGTATCCTAGTATTACTTTCACATAACAAAAATAGTCAGTGTCTTGAGTAGTAGTTTTACATCAGCAAAGTGATAGAAATAAAACAGAGATCTGGCCAACAGCAGAAGTCAATTAGCTTTTTCTTATCCTGGGTTTTATTGGAATTTTTATGTATTTTAATTTTGCACCTGTGACTAATCTTTTTTTTTTTCTGACCTTCACGATCTATAAAAGGATGAGTCATAAGAGCGGGTAGGTTTGGGAAAAGTAAAAATAAAGTGCAATTTAACTTCAAATTACATTTTCAATGAAATTTAGGTGTTAGGTGAAAAATCTCATTAACTAGTACATTAAAATCAAATTGAAAAAAGACACAAAACTTCTTCATTCCAATAAAGCAAAGGACAGGTTCGTTGGTTGTTCTAACATTTTTCAAAGATACCTTACTAGAAATTAGATTTGAAAATTAGGGAAATGTTTAAGAGAAAATGGCTCAATTTTATTTTCTTCTAGGTTTGGCCATTCTATGGAAGTGTAGGGTTCATCTCATCAGACAATACCATCTAGGAGATAATTGTTTTTTCTAGTTTCCTTGACACACCTAGGATGAAACTGATCCTTCAAAGCATGTGTTTTTCTCCCTTGAATACACACAAGGAAATTAAATGACCCACTCAACCCAAATTTCAGGGTTTTTTTGAATTCTAGTCTGAACCATTTCATTTCACCAAGGCTTACTGGCTCCTGTGTAAAAAGTGAGTAACTTTAATTTCCTTTAACTCCCTTACAAGAAGTTACTCAGTTATATACTAATGGAAAAAGTAAAATCCTACAAGTACATTAAAAAAGTGGACCACTGAATAAAAAAATGACAAGACACTCTGTAAAGCTGTGATTAAATCATTTTGATTTCCAGAGAAAAGCAAAGACATTTACATTAGCCAGGTATATTTTCCACCCTGTTTATCCCTCCTGCTCCATCCCAGTGTAACTCCTATTCAAGAATCCAACTTGTGTCTCGGTAAGGCAGGCCACTGATGGTGATTCCTTCCAGAAAGTTTACAGCATAAAATAAGAACTAAGATTTAATAGAAGGTCCAACTATATTTTTTTTCCAGGCTGAAGAGATGCTTTATTTAAAAGGTGAATGGCACTATATATAAAAAGAATAGAATTATTTTCAGGAGGCTTTTTAGGAGGCTTTAGTTTAGGCCCTGAAAGTAAATCAGTTATCTAGACTCAGTTCCTAGTTAGTGGAGGGAGACATCTGGCCTGAGTGTCTATGGCAGGCTGGCTGTATCACCCGGTGAAGCTGCACCACTCAAGGATAAAAAGGCTGGGTGGGAGAGGACACCACACAAAGAGTGCATTCAACATGGCTCACTGTAGAGCTCACTTTCGCCCCTTCAGGCTACGCCTGGCAGGAGTGGAGGGACAGTATTCACACATGACAGCTCCAAAGAAAAAATGCTGGATTTTTCAAACAGTGTTAAGCAGATAGTATCTCCCAGTACCAGGGTCTATGAATTTCTGTCCATGAAAGTCATTACTTTGGGGTTTTTTTTCTGCTTTCTGTCTCTGATGTTCTGAAACTCTGAGCTCATCTCAAAGCTCCATGTTCTGCCTGGTCAGCAACTCAACCTGGTCTCTCAGTCTGCTGCGGGCAGCATGCCAGTAGGACTCAGTTCTCTTGAGCTGCTCCTGCAGTCCAGCAATCTGCTGTTTTAATATCTATAGTGAAAAAATGAAACTCTGCTGTGTCATTACCTGCTCTGAACTAGGCATGCCTGCCTTACATATCCAGAAGCAAGCATGGAGCCTTTTGTTCTGCTTAAAGGTCTACAGTATTAAGGTATGCAATAAAAAAAAACAATAAAAATCACATTTGAAATTATTTCAACAAAGAAAAAACACCCCAAGCAATAAAAATATACTAGTTTGCAAACTCCTATATTTAAAACAAACCAATTGTTACAAAATGAGCAGAGGCAAGTGTGTGCTGAAGAAAATCATGAAATTCAAACTAATCATGCAAATAATGAGCATTAAATGCCAATGCCTTTAAGAAAAGGCTAAAATACAAGGTAGATTTTAAAGACAAGAATGTCAGGTAATCAGATGGTCATGTGGTGAAAAGGGCACAGGAATAGTTAGATCCTTCTTACAAACAGCAGGGGATTGCAAAGATATAATTTTCGACTGAATTGAAAATGAAAGTAATGAAATTTGGAGACGACACTTCAATATACATCCATCTCCATTATTTTTGCCTTCTCCCTTCTTCCCTCACCACTGCTGATGCAAACACTGAGTCCTTTTCCTTCAGGGCACTAATGCTGTATAGTGCAAAGAGAGTACTGGTAGAGTTGAGCTAGAAATGTGCAGTTTGCTCTGTAGTCAATCAATTGTCAAATGCAACATTTTCTCACTTTCCCTTTACTTGTGTGTCTACCCACTTGTTTCCTGATCACATTCCTTTCTTGGCTGTGAGCTGCCTGCTCTGAATTTGGCACATCCTCCAGCCATTTTCTAGAAGCAGCAGACTTCCAAAGTAGGGAATTACGGGAATAAATAACCCCAAAATTATTTTGGTTTTGTTTTGTGGAAAATAAAATTTTTGAACCTGCACTCATTCTGTTTTCCAGGTGGGAACAAAAAATTAAGACAATTAATCAAATTCCATCTCTAGAGCTAGGCATAGTCAAGAAACACAACTATTCCCTAGCATAAATTCTAATTTTTTTTCCTAACCCCAAGTGGAAAGAAAACTGATATTTTAAAATATTGTGCAGAGAGTGCATTCAAAATATGTTTAATCAAAGTACTAAAACAGCCTCACTGAAACATTTTCTGTTAAAAATGCAATTTGTAGACAAATATGGAACATAAGGAGAAAAAACATTCACTGTGTGTATGGTCAAAAAATAGTATCTCAAAAACGTACAAATGAAAAATGAAGTATAGTAATTTTGAACAAAGTACTCTGTTTCCAGTTTTAATTGTTCTGAAACTTTTTTGATCATGAAAGTAATTTAAACTGTCAGTTTGCTGTCAAATATATCAGTTTGGTTTAGACATTCTTTTGCAGCAGAACATTGTTCCAGGCATTTCTGGGCTTTACCATTGCCTATTTTTTTATTTATAAAAATATAACTTGCAGCTGCTCCATCTCTGTTATTGGTTTCACATGGCTCACCATTTTTTCTCTGTTTATCAGTGATTCTTTCAGAAAATTGCCCCTTAAGTCATATTATGCCTAGCTGTTTTTAATAGGGATAATGGCCACAGAAAATCAGAGATTATGTTATCACTAAGAAGTCTGAAATAGAAGTTTTAAAAAGATAGACTCCCCTAAAGGAATTTAGAGGAAACCATTACAAATTACTTGGGGATGTTATTAGGCAGGTTAGATTGTTAGACATGGGGCTAGATATCATAAAAACACCTCAAAGCCAAAGATCAGGATAGTTTAGAGAAAAAAATAATAACAAATGCTCAGCACAGAAATGAGAATGGTGGCCATTAACTGTGTTGCACTTGGCAGAATGAGTCCTAATATTTACAACTAGGAAAGTTCACTGTGCAGGAATTGGAAATTTTTCAAGAGTCAGCTCAGCTGAGCAGATCAGTACAAGGAAGTATGAGGAACATGGGAACATTTTAACTTCCTTAAAAAATGGTAGGCACAACCTAATTTTTTTATTATACAAAAGAAAGAATGTACATTTAAAACACAAACTGAAGCAGAATCTTATTAAAATTAAAATCTTTACTGTGTGAAGATCCTAAAGAATGGCATGAATACTTTGCCATGTGCAGCAAAAGGAAAGATTCAGGTAAAAACATAGGATGTTTGTATGGAAGCATATTAATTGATAGGAACTGTATATTTATTCTACAGAAGACAGCTTACTTGCATTTCTTCTGATTTCACGTGCTCTCCAGTGACTCTAGCTGTTCCTTTGCACTTGCTCTGGGCAATTTTTTCTTTCTGCAGTAGTGAGGTTGATGTCTATTGTGTTCCAAGGGTGAGTCACCTCCCGGCTCCTGACAGTCTTGAGCTGGTCTATTCATGTTCTGTTCACAAGATAAACAAAGAGCATTAAATTGGCATAAGAGACTGTAATGAAGGAGTGTCTTCAAGTGTACCTTCTTTGGGCATGATCTTTGGAGGGCTTGGGCATGTCCCTCGTGCTGATACTGCTGGGAGTGGCAAGCAGTTATCAGCACTTGTCAAAATTAAGGTACTTCCTCCCTGGGAACACTCATGCATATGTTTAGCTGCAAAATTTGTTCTATTTAGCAGCTGGAAAGAATTCTAATTGAAATTTTTGACAATGTAATGATGGTGAACTTAGAGGCTTTTATACATGTTTTGCATTCAGATAGCTAAATCAGGTCAGATCTACAGAAGGCACAGCTTGTTACCTCCCAGTGTATCTGTGAAGCCCTGCAATCTTGCAAAATTGGGGACTGGGCTGTATTTTCGTCTGCCCAGTCATTACTACAAATCAGATTAGCCATGGACCTGAATAAAATGGGATAAAGTATTTACTTTCCACAGGTAAATATGCTCCAAGAGTTAAATGTGGGTGTTCAGAAGAGATTTTGCCTTTGAACTCAATGGCTGAAGACATGACTGATCTGGAAATGCACTTAACACTCAGAAACATGGGAAGAGTACAAATCTTTACATATCCTCAGGAGAGTTTATTTATATGACTGTGATCTAAATTCTTAGTTAATTTTTAATCTGACGTGAAATTATTTGTTAGCTTCCTGCTAACAAAAAGTGAGCTTCCAGCTCCCTTTATGACCTACAGCCACCATCTGTCCTTCACTATTTCTTGAAAAGAAACATGAACTACGGGAGGCAGCCGTGACGTCATCTTTCCCTCTCACTAATGGAGTTTGGCACCTCAGGAGCAAAATGTGAAAGATACAGATATTAAGAGCAAAAGTAACTCCCTATGTCCTGCTGCTCTTTGTAAATAATTACCTAATGTTGTTGTTTTCTATTCTAAATAAGTTTGACTAATATTCTGGTTATAAGCATGATGTAGAAAGCCTCAGCAACAGTTAATATAAGTATTAATTCTCCTCAAAATAATCAAATTGAATGAGAAAATAGAGCCCCTGTGTGATTATGTCTAGCCCACCACACTTCCATATCCAGACCAGTTACTCTGAAATACAATGCACTACAACAAAAGCAAGATGCAGTATCTATGTATTACATTTTCCACTGCAGACTGAACAGTATTGTGTTAAGTCGAGACTAGAAAACAGACCCTGCCCTGAGGATACCAGGAGCACCTGCGACTTTGGAGCTGCTGGCAAACAGTTCATAACCCAGCTATAAATTACAAATAGGAGCTAGGTCCAGAACACAGATAGAAAATACATTAGAAGAGGCTAAGCACTTTGCACAAACTGGAATTCTTTCTTGTGTGCTAGGCACACCTCTGCATGAGGCAAACTGAGGCAAGGCTGCCTGTGAGGCAAGAACATACATGAAGCAAGTATTTTATCCAAGAAAAGGTTTCTCAGTGAGACGCAGGTGGAAAAAAATAAACCAACCACCAACACATTGGCTGCTGCCGTTGGTCCAGTAAGCACACAGATTCCATACTATAAGGAAACTGCATTAAAATGGCAAACAAGCTGCACTGGTTGGAGGAACAAACAAATAATCATCACAGAATCTGGCTGACACCAAGTGCCAGAAGAACTACCTCAGTGCTGCAGGGGTGGAGCCACAGGTTTATGCCTTGAGCACTATCCAGGCTCTCTTAGGCACCAGAAATACACAAGGGACTACATCCCTACTGCTTTTACCCTCTTGCTTGTATTAGTTATACCTGGAAAGGTCTGAAAACAAAGTGCTTAGAAACAAAGGAATGGATAAGTTTGGGCAGGTTCGGGCATGTGGTGCTGCTCTGAAAAGGATTTTCATTGCTTCCAGCAAGCTCAAGTTGTCACACAGCACAAGTGAACTGCTCTCAATGGGCAGTCATCTTGTGTTCCTAACAGGGTTACTGATTCAAAAATGCAAAGCAGATTCTTGAATTACATAAATCAGCACAGGGCCAACACAGCCAAAGAGGATAAGCTGCCTTCTGCAATTAGTTTTAGCTCATAAATTAGAAAAAGTGAGTGAAAAGATGCATACATTATACTGGGCAGGCATTTTTGGATAAACATCTGTGCAGAAATGCTAGGGGCTACTATGGCTAATGACAGTAATAAATCCATGCAAGCTCTTTCAAAAATATGAATTATTATGAAAAAGTCAAAGCAATTGCATGGATAAGGCAGCATGGTCAGCAGACTGAGAATACAGTGCTGGCAGAATCTGGCGCTGCAGTAATTCTGCACCAGTACATCACTCCACAGTCAAAATTTACAGCAGTAAAAGTAAAAGCAGCACCTAATTTCATTAGTAGTTTCATGAACTGCCAAATCCCACAAATACTCACATCTGGAACACCTATCATGATCAATTAGAGATCCAAGAAGGATCTTTAATGAAATCTTTAATTTTTAAGACAGTAAAAGTATTTTGCTGAAAGACAGCTATAGGAGAAAATGATAAAAACCAATAAATGCAAAATAGCCTTTTGCGCAATTCCCAATGTCTTTGAAAGGATGAAGAATGGACAAACAAATCTGAAAAATCATTTATTACTTTGCGTAATATATAAAAAATAAAAATCAATAAATTATGCAAATTTTGCACCAGTTAAGAACTAGGTTTGAAACGCAAAGAGGAAAATAATATCTCCTATGTTTGTAGTAGGTGGATCTACTAATTTCTAACAGATTTCATCACATTAAAAATTCATATTTGATTTGATTGTAACCAAGCTCAATTTTTATTGGAGGCATTTGTATAGCCTACAATTAGTTAGTGCTGTGAAGGCACTTCCATTACAAACCCCATAGTTCCAAAATTATTCATTGCAGGGACTTTGTGTTAAGAAATTATTTTTCTTCTATGAAGATAAACAAAACCCAAACCAAACTAAAACTTTTACAGGATTTAATAACTACAAATTACAAAAGCAACGCTCTTGAATTTTCAACTTCTTAATTTATATGGTGTCAAACACATTCTCAGTCTGGTCAAAAGATTGGTATTCCTGAAATAAGAATGCTGTTGGCACTGATGTGTGCTCTACACTTTTTGTTAACCTCAGAAATACGTGCAACACTGATGTGAATGTGAGAAGTTTATCCTGTACTCTATCAGCAGCCTGATCATATTAAAAAAAAGAATTTTTTTCTTACTGAGTTCTTACTGCTTTCACTGTAATCCAAAGATATTCAGCAAATTGTGGGAAGCATTTGGAATTACTCAGCTTTAGACCCAAACTATACCAGTGTTTTGAGAGCTGGTCTCCTTCAGTGAGGTGTTTACTTTTAATCTAAATGCCTAAATAAGTGTTTCAGTTCAAAAACAACACAGATGCTCCTGGAAAGAAGCTAGCTGGTAAGTAAGAATTTAGCAGCCTGATTTTAGGGTTTGTAAAAGAAATATTTTCCTCAGTGCACACACAAATCAGTTTCTTCTGTATACAGATTTACCTGCAGAAATGAGTTTCTTCCTCATGTTCTTCTTTCACCACGTGAAGGGGTCAGTGAAGGGGTTCCTCTGTGGTGTGCATCAGTCTCTAATCCTCTGCTAAGGATGTCCTGGGTTTCTTCTGCACAGGTATCTATGATAACACACAGAACTTTGTGAATATTTATGAACCCTCATTATGTTTTTCAAACCACAGAGTGCATAAGTGCAGTAAGATTTATTGCTTAAGCTATCAAAAAGAATGAATGTACTTTGCATAATTATGCATTAATTATACCATTCCCAGCATAGGTTTCAGTAGTCCAATCCAAGCCCCACAAATCAAGTAAGTGAAACAGATTTGGGTGTATATCAGTGTCAGTAGCTGAACTCCTTTTCAGGAATGTGAATGCCATGTGATGGTTCAACTTTAATATGAATGTAACTTTCAGAGGCCTCAGGAACTCTTTTTTAACAGCAGTCTGACTCTGAGTAAAGTGTGCTTAGTGGATTGTGACAGAGCAATTGAGAGCCATCAGAAGTGAATATTTCTGCCCCGGTGATTGTTGGAGACAAGAAAACTTATTCTGACTGATTTTACACAAAGAGAAAGCCAATGGGTTTAGGATGAGGAGTAAATGTGTGGGAAGTCCTTCAGCTGAAACTAAGAAAAATCAAGAACCTGTTTAATAAAAACGACTAGAGCCTGCTGAAGCAGGACACCATTGTATTACCAGAAGTAAGATCACTGGGCCCAAAGTTGATTGACCAAAAAGCTGGGACCACATTAAGGAAAAACTGAGTGAAGATGTTCTTATACATTATAACATTGTCACTGATCTAAGGCTTTCTGTGTCTTAGGAGAAAAGCATGCAAATTTGAGAGATAATTTACCCATTTTTTGAAAAGTCACATATGTTAGCTCTGAGGAAGTTGAAAAGAAAATGTGAACATTTCACTGTCAAGGGATGAGTCATACCTAAGCTACAGGGAATTCTAGCCCTGACTTCAGGGATTCATTGAACATTGCATCCATTTCATGGAATCAAAACTCTGCGCCTAAAAGTGCACCTCAAACAGACTTAGGAAGAATGACTAGTGATGATGGAGAAGTAAGAAAACCAAGGGGCTTGCAGATGTATCCCTTCCCTCTTCTCTGTTTTTTCCAGTTTAGGTCTGAGAAATACTGACAGAGGTGGGCATATAGCTAGGGAGCACAAGCAGAATGAGTCATAAATACAAGACAAAAATTTTTCCCCAATGAAAAATAAACACAAACCAACATTTGGGTAGTTCTTATCTAATGTGTCTGCAAACAGTGTTTTCTGTAGTGCCTCCACTTCAAGGGCTTCTTTAATTTTGAAAGCAGGAGTCTCATGAACCTCTCTTGAAGAGGGTAGATGTAGGCTTTTAATATTGCTGGCCCTATTCCCATTCTTTGATTCAGGCTCACACTCTCTCCTTTTCAATCTTGTGAGATGAAATAGGGACTCCTGAAAAGAAGAGTGAGCCTTGCTCCCTTTCAGACCAACAGCTCCACTACTAGAATCAGTGCTGCTTGTGCTGCAGGAGACATCTTATTGACCTGAAATTGCTTGAATATCTTGTTTTCTTGGTGATGATCTGCTGTATTTTCTAACAGAGATTTTTTTTCTTTTCCATTGGGTTTACCACTAGAAAATCACCATCAGAAAGATCCAAATGTCTGCCACTGTGATCCACTCCCTGAGGCACATGCTGGGAGGGATATTGAGCATGGTGAGATTTAGGGTCATCATGCCTTTTTGGATGTAAGCAGCTTGACTTACAGGAGAAAGATGCAACTTGTCATGTCAAGGCAACAGTTCCCTTCCTTTGCCACTCTTACTGCAAGGTTGAGGATGAACTTCCCTTCTCCACAGCCTCAGGTGAGCTACATGTAATTTTTATTAGATTGACCATCTTAAACCCAGTATGGATTTGCCCTTTGCTTTCTGAGTTCTGGCTCCCCACAACAACTTCCTGTGGGCAGACCTGAACCCACTTCTGACCCCATGAGAATGAAGGACCTGCACTCCACTCCACCTCCTTATTATGATCTGTGTCTACATCCTGGAGTGGATGATGCCTTTGTAGGGCTTCCAAGGGGGTTTTTGTCCCCTCTATGAGATGACTTTTCAGAGACCGATCCACCCTATCTGCTCCTTTTGCAGAGTACCCTCCATGGCTCTTCCAGCAGTTTTGCCTGCTTTTCCTAGAGGATTCATGTGATGAGTCTCCATTTCCTCACCTACTTGTAGGTTAGTGTCTGTCACTGTTTCGGGACATGGTTACAGGATCTCAGGCCATCTTCTCTGTGGTGAGTCACCAAAATGTTCCTTTGAGTCTTCATCTCCCCCAGTCACTTCTTTTTCTTCTGCGCTTTGCTCAACTACTTTTGTGTCACAGTCAGTCTTAACCTTTATCTCTCTGTCAGCTGAAACACAGTCTGCCTTTTTTTCATGTGTATCCATCTGCATGGAGCTACTGACCTGCAGATTTAGCTGAGAGCATTCCCCTGTTCACAGTGTGCTTCTGTTCACTTGGCCAGACCGGGAGAAATGACCCCAGCAATTCAAACCAGCTCTTCTGGAATGCTTGCTGTCTTCTTTTAAAGTCTTCTGTTTAATTTTTCTAAGCCTTGCCATGCCCTCTCTTCATTTCAGAAAACCCTTTTGAGGTGTTATTTTGGGTTGCTCTGGGAGAAAATAAAAATTAAATCCTGCCAATCACAGACAGAATCATCCTGCAGAAAGGAAGATATTTACAATAGCAGAAAAAACTGAGACACCAGAAGTCTAAAAGACCCCGAATATGGATAACTAAGTACATAAGAAACAGCCCTGACATTACAGGGAAGGAGCAAGAAGCACCCTTTTAGAAGCAGTCGCTATGTGATGCCTCCATTCGCTCATCCATTAGCAGAGTCAAAGGGTTAAGATGGTGCTAAATGTCTATATGATAGAAAATGACAAAAAGTTCTGTCCTTCTTTGTTTTCAGGAGAAGTTCCAGTAGTTTTTACAATGTGACACAGAAATAGATAGCTGCATCAGTTTGAGATGTTATTTTGCCAGGGAGACATAGGGGACATTTCTGAGTGATGAAATGTGCATCTTTCAAGTCACCAAGCCAAACCAAATGCTAAGTCTGACACCTAGAGGTGTCAGGCATAAGCTCATCTCAAACTGTACCCATGGCAAAAAGCAGAACACTCACTGTACTTGACCTCTGTACAAAACCTGCATTTGGAAATGCCCCCATTCTCACAGTAGTGTCACATGAGAGACCAGTTATTATGGAGCAAACAGAGCCAACCTTGATGTCTAATTTAACTGAGAGTCTTGAGATCTGGGCACAAACTATGACCCAGAAAATAGGTGGAAACAGAGGAATACAGTGGGAAATCATGGGGGAATGGATTGTGATTACAGCCCTTTTCTTTTTCACTTTGGGGAAAAATCTTCCAGTATCACATGAAAGAACAGTGGAAAAATGTGCAACCATGTAATCAACCAAAACAGAGCCCACACAAAATCTCTATCAGTGAGAATTTGCCAAAAAACAAAGTGGATGCACGCATGGCAACAGTACCTGTTGCTCCTTCTGCTGTTTTTCTATGAGATAATTGTATGCTTTAAGTTGCTCTTCAAAAATTTTTTCAGAAGTCTTCTGTCTAATACCAATCGCTGGTGTGATTTGTCTAAGCAAGGAGCAAGAAGGTATTTATTTGTAACATTCTCCAGTTAGTTTTCTTTTGATAATTTGTATGGAGGTGATACGGAGTTCAGAACTGTAAATGGTCTCTGCAATTCTTTCAAAATGTGAAGGTTGTTAGTAAAATCTCCCTATTGTATGAATCCAGCTCTCAATTTAAAACATCCTGCCTAGATCAAGCATTAATTATACTTTCAGCAAGTAACATTTTTTGGCTGGTATCAGTTTGTCCTTAAAAATAGGTCAAAAGTAGTCTAAAGGAAAAATATTTCAGTCATTTTCTCCAGACTAGAGTTGATGACAATCACAAAAAACTCACTATCTCTCTGATAGAGTGGCTCAAATTAGACGGTGAAGAGTGATAGAGTAGAAAAAAATAATGACTATAATGTTGTAGAGGGCCAGATTGAAACCCGGTTCAAAATGAAGCATAGCACAGCATATATGAACATATTTCAAAGCAAATGTGTTTGAGCCTTAATTTAGTAACTTATTAACAATTTGTACTAAATATTTTAAAAACTCTAGGGTTAATAGGAGTGCTGGTTGTGCTGCACATCACTGTCCTTCCTACACCCCATCTCCACCCAGCACCACTGTACCATGGATAACCTTTTGATTTTTCAGTCTGTCTCTGTTACCACACCTAATAGTAATAATTAGCTATTAGCTCACCTAATAGTGAGGATGTGTAGGGAAAACTCTTGCTAAAGAGGACTCAATAGTAGACAATAATCATTTCAGTGAAGCTTGCTTCAAACCAAATATAGCCTGGTGCCATAGTGAAAATGCCATGAAGAGCTGGAGAACATTCTGTGCTTTAGCTTCATCCAGCTCATGATAACACCACAATGTGAACCAAAGCACAGCAAGTAGGGGTGACTGTGAGACAGATTTCAGAAGCTCACTTCTGATCCAAAAATACATTCATGGACAGGGGCACTTGCCCAGACATGCATATGGTCCTGCCAC
The DNA here is from genome assembly GCA_013397075.1 of Rhabdornis inornatus. Classification (NCBI taxonomy): domain Eukaryota; kingdom Metazoa; phylum Chordata; class Aves; order Passeriformes; family Rhabdornithidae; genus Rhabdornis; species Rhabdornis inornatus. Next base: position 1,994,698 of record VWZS01003937.1, on the reverse strand, counting down.
ATCTTCCCAGCCTTCTGCTCTGGAGATCCCTGTCTTCCTTCTCTGACCAACTCCCATATGGTTAACACAGGAAAATTCTCATGACATTTGCTCTCAGTCTGTGCTTTCCTAGAAGTTTGCTGCTTCTTTTTCATACTCGATGGAAGGCTCAGCATGCCAAACTACTTCTAGGACCTACTGCTTCTATCTGCATCAATTGAGGAAAGATAACAACTCTTAGCATTTTTTCCATCACCAGTGCCAGCCCACCCATTCTTGCCCATTGTGAGCACCTCCACAATGTCCTTTTGCAGTGTAGTGATGAACCAGATCAGAAAAGTGATCCAAGTTAAATGTTACATTTCTCCTCTTTCCAGATAATTTTAACAAGGGTTGCTTTATTGCCCTGTCCAATATATAGGCATATAAAAATTGGCCTTGGCAGGAAGAGGCAGAGCAAAGACAGGAATGAATGAGCTGCCATCACAAATTGATGGCCACTGCAGAAGTGATGGCACATCAGTAGATTTTATCTCTCCTTACCAACTTTTGCCTTACTTCTATGCTTTGAAGATCACAGTTACAAAACCATTCACTTATTTGGGCTAGACCAGCATCCCATTACACAGAAGGAGATCAGCTGCCAGGCCATAGACCTGCCCAATTTTTGACCATGCACACCTGCCACTCTCAAGCAAGGAAAGAGCTGTTGTGTTGCATATATTACACAAAGAGAGAGATGTATACCATCAAGGAAAACATGTGTTTGCAGCTTGACTGACTGATTAAGACAATTTCTCACCTGGCTTCTATGTTTCCAGTCTTCAGCTTCCCCTCTATGCTGAAGTGAGAAGAAGAAATCTCCTCCTTTAGTTGTTCTCTTTGTTCTTCTTTAGCAGCAGAAAAAGTTTCATAGAAACACCTTTCTTTTATTTGACTAGTCTCTAAGCAGCAAGAAGAAGGGCAATGTAAGCAGAATGAATACATTTAAAAGAAACATCCTAAAATAATTAGAAATGTTTGTGTATGTTTTGACAACATACACAAGGTTTTGATTTTTGAAAACATTTTATAGAATGCAATTGAGTTAAGTAGGTGGAAGGATGTAATCTGTGGAAAAAAGAGGCTTCTGATCCTCAAATCTAGTGCCGGCATCATGGAAAGGATAAATAATAAGATGTGTGTTCCCTGCCTATAGAAATTTGTAGTGCTTGTTTAATGTGTTCACTACAGAATGTGTCAGTGAAGGCACTGCTAGACAGCACTGAACTTGTGTGTCTATAATTATGTGACTTGCAAGCCAGTTCATTAAACAGTTTAATAAGCAGTATTTGTACACATGAGAGCTTCTAACCAGGCATTTTCTATTCTATTTCACAAAATTGCAGATGTGTGCATCTTCCTGGTGAAGCTTACTGGCTATGTTCACCACAAGAAGGCAGCTTCTACTTCAATTACTTTTTTTTCTGAGTGCCAACTAGTGGTAAGTTGCTCTTTTAAGGTCAGGTTAGGGCTGACAACTGGAGCAAAAAACCTTTATTTGCCCATTCATACTGCACACTGTTGCTGTAGCAGGAACTATATAACTCACTTCATCATGTAAATATAGCCATTGCTATTGAAATCCTCTGGAACACACTGGAAGGTCTTTCTGGTCCAAGAACAGGAATACAAAAGTTTGTATTCATCCCTCAGTCTTTCCCAGCTACACACCAAATATCCCCAAATATCTCCCACAGCAGACAAGCAGCGCTGTTCCTGCAACCTTCCTGCCTGCCCTGCACCAGGATATGGCTGGGGAGGCAGAGGTGACACCGTAGGTTGAAGCAGCAAGAGATGCAGAACCCATGTGTCCCTTCTCACAGGTCTCACATGTGGGGCCATGCCACCTCCAGAATGCTTTAACTATTTTATTGTTTTAACTCTCAGTGATGCAACTATGTATCAGTGTGAGAAAAACCAAGATTGCTGACAGAGAGCAGGCCTTTCTAGCTACAGAAACATATTCTCACGCCTTCAGAAGCTATAATCACATCCTACCTATGCTTTTCTCCCTGCTTCATATGACTTAGCTTTTCCAACTGAATGACTTCTCTATTTTTATCTACAAGGTGCAACTTCTCTCAGTACGAGAGGCAGGATGACTGTGATTTGAGAAGTAAAAAAAATCAAGTTTACAATACTTTAAAAGCTTTTATTACAAGCCACCAAAAGAAAGCACCTTCCCCTGACCTGCAATAAAATCAGTTAGAATCACTATCAAAGGCAAAAATTCCCAGGAGTTGCACAATAGACTTAGGTTCAGATTTCCTTTCCAGCACTTTTTACCCACCCGAATCTGAAAGCTGCACGTGTTCTCCTGAGATTTCTGAAGTGCTCTCATTTAGCATGAGCTCCAGGGATCTGCTTTGCCAAGCAGAGCACATTGTCTGTGAGAATTCCAGGCTCCCAGCTTGGGAACAATTTTGTAATGGGAACTGGACAGGAATGAAAGTAGCTGGAAAGCATGGAAGGGGTGGCATCATGGCTGCTAGGTGAGAAGGAATCCCAGGAGAAACAGAAAAGCCTAAAAATAATCACCAGGGAAGAAAAATCAGAGAAGCTTAAGACAAATATTTTTGCATTGATCTAGAAATCTCTTACTAAGCTCTCATGACATGAAAACAATGTTGCTTTCATGTTTCCTGGTGGTTTGTATGTTCAGAATGATATAATCAAAATCTTCTTTTGTTATTTTATTTAAATTGTAAAACCTTCTTGATGCAATCATCAGTTGTAACATAAATTATTATATGATACAGGGATGTTGAACTAAAGAGAACTTACAAGGTACCCTGAGCATGCAAAAAACCCCCATTTACCCTAGTACTCCTCAAGTCCACTAACAGGTGAAAGTTATGTATCTCAAAATATTTCTGAGGCATACATTAATGAAAAAGTGGGGAAGGTTTTCCTTTCAGCTCTGGATGGCTGGTTACATATTTTGTTAAAAGACTTATCAGTGGAAAAAACATAAACAGTTCTGCATAGGGACCAAAGTCCAGGTCCACTACTTCCAGGAAAAAAAAAAAACCTTTATAAATTACTTTTGCTTTTCATTTTCTGTCTTTATACCATGGATCCTTTCTGTCCTGTGACCTAGTTTCAACAAGCAGAAAGGGAATGGCTGAGCTGGAAAATTCCTCACCCCTCAGTTGAGGCATTTTTTGGAAGAAGGCTGACCTGTGGATTTGAAATCTGTAAGAAACAGACTCAAGAAGATCCCAACTCACTGCTCTTGAATGCTGTGTTACTACTTCAAATGCGTGGCAATATTAAAGCAACTACCTTTACCATAATAAGATAAATCATAGCCCTACTAGTTCTTCACATTTTATGTCTTTAAAGCTTAATGGGACCAAATTAATCCAGTGTCCTTTGCTATTCTAAATCTACACTGCCTCCAGTAATAAAATAGGACTTTGAGTGCAGGTTTTTCTGCCTTTTAATTCAAGTCAGCATTTTGTCTGTGGCTTTACGTGTTAGCTAAATGTAAATACACCCAAAGAGAATCCTATAAATACATTTCTTATTGTATGAGCTTTGTCCTGAGTTCATAGTACTAACTGTACTTGCTTTCTTCAGAAGTGCATTAAAGGATTCACAGCGCCGGGGCAGGGGAAGAGAAATTTGTATGATGAAGCATAGCAGACTTAAGACACTTTTCTTCTCATGCTTCAGCCCTTCCTGAGAGCCCAAAAAATGTGGCACAGCCACAGAACAGTTCTGCTCCCAATGAACTGCTGGCAGTAACAACAAACACCTTGCTAATTATGGCATTTGGGCAGAGATTAATGAGTAACATAATTACTCTGTGGAGGTTCTGCTTTGATTAGAAAACTTGGAAGTCACAGACTGTATGCTTGTTCCACCTGGTCACCCCAGACATCTTGATGGCTTTTGCCTGCCATTTCAACCAGCCTTTTCTCTGAACAGGAATGATGAAGGTTTCATTCACTCAGCCACAGACTCCATCCTCTCTCTTTCTCAGGCTGTCTCCCTAGTATACAGCAGTGGCTCTTGACAGCTAATTCCCAGTGGTGTAGCTCCATCAGGAAATCTGGTACAATGACAGCCAGGCCTGTTTGTACCACTGCTGCTGTGGCTTAGCTTCTGGCTGCAGGGTCGATGGTTGAAATCCTGCTTTTCCTGTCCCAAACACCGTGATTGTCACACACCACAAAGTTTGAAAACAAGACCTTCAAACAGATCTGACACTGTGTTCTTTCTCAAGTTTCTCATTCCCTTCAGTGCTCTGTTGACATCATCAGGAAGCTCAGAAAGGGCCCCAGAGTGCAAGCAGACAACCCAAGCTGCAACAAGCTTGGTTTTTGGTGGTCTCCATGGGGGTGGTGGTTGGCCCTTGCTTCGCACCTGGTGCATGTACCCCAGCATACACCTCCTGCCTGCACCCATGCTCCACAGCTCTGACAGCCACACAGCTTTTCCAGCTGCTGTGAACTGTCCAGTGACAGCACCTGCTGCACCCCAAAGGTGCAATGGTCTGCTTGTCCATTGTTTATCCAGCCCAACATTTTGTCATTCCTACAGAAGGTTCTCTGAACCCATGAGGCCGAGAGGGAATGAAGCAAAGCCCCTTTTATTTTGTCAGCTAACAACAGGTATACTTATTAGTGAGGTAGATGAAACTTGCTAAAATTTCATTTTCTATTATGAAAGCAATAATGAAAGGTCGTATTTCCCTAAAACAGTGTCAGGTCCAAGAGCTTCCAGGATAGGGGGCAAGGGGATGGCCATAAACTCTTAGTTTTTATTGTTATCTTAAACTGTGCCTAAAGTTATGCCTATTGTCTTGAGCAAACCTTTGCAAGCAGATGTTCCTCATATGGCAACTGAAATAAATAGAATTTTGATTATAAATTATTCCATCCAAACTGGTCAAACTAGATATGTGCATGGGCGAACAACAAAACACATGGCTGGCAGAGAGGACTTAGTCAAACCCGTTATGATGAGAACATGGGAAAAAAACTCTGAAAAAAATGTAGATTTTCAATTCCAAAAAGTTGTTTGTAGGACCTCATCTGGCTACACTGAATTCTAGCATGAGGTGTGCCATCACCTAGCTCTTCTAACTGTGTTCTGAGGACTTAATATAATGAGATTCTTTCACAGATCCTCAACTGGACCAAGAAACTTGACATTAGACTGAAAAATATTAATACCTGGTCAATGTACAGATCCAGAGAGGGGGTGCCTTAGGTTGCTTGGGGCCTTAGCTCATGGTTTAGGTAAAGCTGCCTCCTCCCCAGCAGGCTACCTGAGAAGAAGTATCAATCCAAGGATCACCTGACCTTCCTATGCAGTTATGGATACTCCCTGTCTTCCTTGTTATGTACAAGCAGCCCTGCTAAACTCAGGCCAATACTCTTAAAGTCTACATGATTTCGCTAAATTCTTCTTTCACCTTGGGATTACTGAGGAGAATGTGCTGCTGCTGTGGACAGGGTGAGAAGGACTGGGGGCTCCTCTTTTCCTGCTTGCTGAGCAGATGGTGTTTTCCAGCAATGCCACTGATCAACTGAAACTGTTTGAGGAGTTGTACCATGCTGTCAGGACCAGGCTGCTCTATTAAAGGTAAGAATCTATTAACAGCAGCATGGTATATTGACTTTCTTCCTCTTATTTTGTCCATGCAAAGCTGGAACTTTCATGTATAGGTACAGATGAGAAAGGATATTTCAGCTTCTCTGTAATTTTTACCACTACACTATAATTTTCTGTACTACTGTTCAAGACTACTTCAATAGAAGTCTCTACAGGAGGTCTGTTATTAAACGTAAATGTTCTCCTGAAATTTTAGTACACAGAAGAGGAAAGAAGGGTTTTCCGGAGTTTACAGCTTGTATCCAATATGTGTAAAAAAACAAATGTTTTAGTCCAGCTGCCAGAGGAGGAGCCCCCAGCCACTGAAAACTACTATCAAACTGTCTCTTTCTTTAAAGAACTGCTGCATTTCCCTGCTGGGGTAGAAGCAGCAGCAGGTGCAGGTGCCAGTGTCAGGAGAGATTTCCTGAGTACGTGGGTTATAAAGTGTGATGATTTTCTGCTGTTCAGCCACCAGCCTTTGCAGCTGCTCCATCTGCTGCTTCATCAGCTAGTCCTGCTGCCCTGGAGCCTGAAAATATCAGGAAGACATAGTATCAGACTACACTTCTGCATGGTTTTTAAGCAGAAAGAATTGCCATATCTGAGCTTTAGGAGTACACGTCTCTTAAAGTGCGTATTTCAATATTAAAATTTTAATTTAAAAAATTGCCACTTGTATTTAAAGCTTTTTTGCCATGTTAGAACTCGAAGTGTACCTGGCACTGTGCAGGCAGTATATGCCTTGCCAGGTTTGGCTACTCAGCCTCACATCAGCCAGCATTTTCTTCTGGTCTCTGTGCTGGCATTTCCTTCCCACAGAAGCTAAAGCACAAAAGCAAGAGTGTCCACCTGTGTTTCACACCAAGAAGGTGCTAGAACAGCACCAGAGGAGATGATAACAACACATCAAGCTTCACTTTAAAACTTAAAAATGTGCCAAGATTAAACATTTTATCATTGAACTGCATGATAAATGGAAGTTACCAGTATCATTGATGAAATGGAGCTTTCAAAAGTCAATATCCACACACCAGAGCTGCAAGGAGCAGGAAATATAAATATGGTTTGAAAATAGGGATGAAAAGATAGAAGAATGATTCTGTCTGACTAAATTGCTGTCACTATTTCCACAGCCCTTTCGCAGGCGAGGCACTCGCCTTTGCTTCCCCACAGGTACAAACCTCTCCAACTTGCTTTGATTTTCTGAATTTCCCAGTTTATATCTATTTGACACCTTTAAGTCGTCTGTTTCTCCTGTCCTGTCCACTGGGAAGAACTACCAGAGATCAGTAGTGCAAGTGATAGGTCTTTTTTTCTCTTTTACTTATTTATTGTGAATTACCATATCTATCCCAGAGCAAAAACTCACTGCATAAAGACACTCTCATATTGCTGCTGTGCCAGGAGCTTCCCAGCAGTCTACCTGTAAGCATCCTTTTCACTCTGCTGTCTCTCTTTCTGGTATTATTCAACAGCACCATGTAACAAAGCAAAGCCCAAGGTCACTTCTTCTTCACCAGACTCTTTAAGGGGAGTTCGAGTAACTCACACAGTCAAATGTCAGAAGGCACCAAAGAACAAAGAATGCCTAAGATCCAGTATCAGATTTTATGACCAGTTTACAGTTTACATTTTATTACCAGTTTATTGACAGTTTATACAAAAGTGACAGTTTACAGGATACATTCTGGTCATTAAACTTAGTGACCGGGTTTACATCATCTGAGAACAGAAGTGGCAGATTCCCAGGAGTCATGAGAAATTATCTTCAACTGCAGCATTACTTACATTATTACTTTTCCAACAACCAAGGAATAACAAATTTTCTGCCCCTATATGTAAAGTACTGCACTCTTCCTTAGAATGTTGAAATGATGATAGACCTCCAGTGGAGAAAGGATTGAGAACTGCCAGTATAGATACGTGCTAAGTAGTAAATTCAACTGTGTTGGAAACATGAGTTTCTTTTAAAAATACAACTTAGGCACTATCTTTTTTACTATCTTATGAGAATCAGATGGATCATTCACTGGAAGAGATGCTGTGGAGTTACTTCCATGCACTTTGTCAAAACTAAGAAGAGGAAGAAGTCAGAAATAGAAAAAAATATATATAAAAATAATGTGGAACATGAGAAGAAGACTGATAAAACGACGTATAAAAAAAGAACATGAAGAGGCCCCACAACTGTTGCAGACACAAGAACATGGAACCAGAACATGCAATCCTTTCCACTAGAGAGAAGGAGATAGCACTAACTGTCAAAGAAGAGGAATAAGAGCAAGATTGTTTAATTGCCTCTTGTGAAAATCACTTTATTGCATGGATGCATTAGAGCAACAACATCAGACACAGGGTTATGATTCACTTCCCAGACGTGCCAGTAAAGCTTCCTACCGATATACAGACATGAATGTCACTGACCCTGTCTTTCTGGACAGGCTGGGTCACTACCAGGAATACACAATAGGCAGTTGAAAATTCAGTCATTATTTAAAGCAAACCAACCTGCTCCATGATATTTTATGTGGTAGCACAATGGTTCATCTCTGGGTCAGGGAGCTAAGGAGGAGTGAACATTTCCATGGTCTCACTCGCATCATGAATTCCAGTCTGGTTTACACTGGAAGTCAACTTCTGAGGGAAAAAATCAGAGTTGGCTGAATAAGATAATTGTTTTGGAGGCTGAAAAGCTTGGTTGTGGCTCAGGTTAGCTGTTGAGACATTACTGTTGCTTATCAGACCACTGACTACTGAATGAAATAAAAATGAACAGCTCTTGCTGGAGGACTCACTCATATTGTCAATCCAACCTGTGTATAAAGAAGATACAACCTTCTCAGTTAAACTGGAAGATGGTACCCTTCTCGTCAAATCACTGATAGTCTGCTGGGATGGATGGTCTTCCTCCTTAAAAGTGTCTGCTTCCATGCTCACCTTTCCAAAATCCATTCTAGGGAAGTGTGACAAAAAGACCACCATGAACAAATACGTCATACTGATGTACTGTACTTTCTTTATCCAAGAGAGGTTTTGGTTTAGCCCAGCCTGAATGCAGAGTAACTTCAGACTCCAGAAACTGTAGAACATGCATATATATTTTTATGTGTTATTATGTAAAAGAATAAAAGAATGTTATTATGTAAAAGAATACATAAATATACATATACATACATATAAAATGCTTTAGGATACATGCAATACAAAACCCCTGTAAAATCCTTTACATTCAGAGAAAATGTTTCATGATCAAAGAAAGCAGGTGATGAAGATAACAGAAGGAAAAAGGAGAAAACAAATGTTATGGGGAAAAAAATCAAACAAAAACATCGCTAGAAAACTACCTGATGTTTAAGTAGCTCAAAAGAATGTTTATTTCAAAAAGATAGAATAACACTGCTACACTACTATCTTGCATCCTTCTCCCTGGGACTGTAAGTCTGAAACAGCTGGGAAAATACAAACCGTCTGCTTCCCCTCTTTAGGTACTTGGCTCCAGTCCTTCCAGGGCACAGGCCAGGCTTTTGTTACTTACCTTAAAAAATTGGGGTGGGGATATTTCTTTCAGCAGGTGAAGCTGGTGAGGACTCCCATCTTGTTTCAAAGGTACTGTATTTCCATTGTTTGAGAAATATGGAGTCTCCAAGAACTTCATTCACTCATAAGAAAATTATTTAATCCCTTCTTCCTACTCTAATGTAACCGGTTTATGTAAGATGTTTACACATCCTACCAGCTTTGTTACCTGCCTTGACAGATCCATGATGTGTAGCTGGGAAACCTTATGTTGTTTGCAATCTTAAAATTCCTTTTAGATTCCACTGGAAACACTTTGGAAATCTACAAATCTAAACCAACAGAAGTCAAGGCTGTCTGGGAAGATGCTTGTACACTAAGATAAGAACTTTACATATTGCATCTGAAATAAGAATGAAAAATAAAATGGAAGCAGGTGTAGTAAAGACAAAAGAATGGACAGGGACAGGTCAGAAAGAATGGGCTAAGAAAACATATTTAAAGAAGTAAAGCCCATGACCCTCATTTATATTGCAACTCCCTTCAAAGGTTAAGAAGGAATGCCAAATGCCTGAGTCTTCCCATATCTCTGCTGTCAAGAGGAGGACTGGTTGTGTCCTAGTATTGCACAGGATATCACAATTTGCTTCTACAGATCCTCACTTCAGGTCAAACTCAACTGGAGCTAAAAGTTCCAACCAGACTCTGATTTTTCTGTGTGCAACACTGTATGCAAGTTGGTTGTGATTTTGGGGGGAATTTTGGTGTTTGTTTTGTTTTGGGTATTCTTACTTTTTTTTTTGAAGGGTAGAAAACAAGACACACCCACAAAAAAACCACTGAACTGTTCACAGGCTCCAAGTTCAAATGGTGAGCAGTTGTCAGCTGCCAGCATAAAGGTTATGGTCTGTAATAAGGTAAAAATACAACGTCTGTTTGTGGCTTGTCCCACTGGCATCACATTTTGTGCCAGGTGCCTGGAGGCTCCATGTCCTGGTCTAGCTTTCTCCACAGTATAAATAAAGGAAATACAATCTCAAAACTAAGAATGGTGGGATCTGGAAAGAGGGAACATTTGCCAAGAGTCTCTCTCAACAAATACCTTGCTTTAGGCACCTCATGTAAGGCATTATGAAGAACTGGATTTTGTGAGGCCACTTTCTTGACATCATCGCCAAGGAAAAGGTATTCTGACCTTGGCATTGGTAGGGAGGTGTCTGAGTGGCAAATGTGACACTGTCAGCTTTTATTCCAGCAAAAAATAAAAGCAAATCCAGTAACTGTCCATCATAATTTAACTTCTTAATCCATTTAATGTATTTTAAGTTCAGGAAAGCATCAGAGGATGTATTCTTAATACATGAGGTTTCATACCTAAGAAATTGTTCAGGCTGGTAACTGCCTAGGCTGGTAGCTGACTTTAGTTTGTATAAGAAACTGAACACGAAAACCGGCTCTATGATGAATCTTTTCAATGTTTGCTTTCTCATGGTTGCTGGTTGTTGGGGAATTGCTGAATAAACAGAACTTCTCACCTAAAGCCCTGACCCCTACATTTCTTCCTGGTCTGCGCCTCTCAGTCAAAACCACCATGAAGCCACTCCTACTCCTGGCAACACAGTAGTTCCTCAGCAAATATGGCCAAATAAGTCAGAAGTGCTCCCTGTGAGGCAGAAGTACCTTTGCACCACTACCCTGACCGCCAGCGAGAGCAAGCGAGGAATAGCGATACAAGCTGATGATTGTCTTGTGAAGTGTTTGTGGGGAATCTCTGTTTTAACAGATATTTTTTTCATTTAAAAACTATCACAAAGAGGAACATGTTTTATCTCAGGCAGTTGCCTAATAAATATCAGACAAAGTAAATAAGTAAAATACTTTGCACTTTCACAGGCCTTCCACCCTGGTAATTTTAAAACATTTGATGTGTTAACTGGAAGTGTTAACAAAGTCAGTATATCTATACATGCCTGATCTTTTAGCACTGCTAAAACGTCACAAATTCCCCTGGGGAAAATAAAAAAAACCCCAAAAATAATAAAAGAAAAAGGCATAAATCTAATTGAAAGTCCTAACTGTTTTAATCAGGTCCCCAAAAACAGCATTAGGAAATTAACCACATGTACCAAAGCCTGCAGACTTCAGTGGAAGCCTCACAGCCAGACTTGTAGCCCTGCAGAAGAGCTGCCAGTGACAGGGGCACTCAGGGGAATCCCCTTCCCATTCCACTCTGAACGACTCTTGGGAGAAGAATTTTCCTAAAACCTGAAGCAATTGCACAAGTTTCTCCCTACTGGAGATAGCAATGAAAAGCTATTATTTGTAAATTTCTCTTTTGCTTTTAAAAATCCTATTAACAGTGAAGTAGCAGCCATAAACTTAAGGCATATAGATAAACAGAACAAGAGACATAAATCAGTGGTGACAATTTTCTTTTAAGTAGCACAGAATATAAAATATTTAACAAGCATTGAAGTGCTGGACTTATCTTGCACTCACTGCATTCTCCAAAATCTGATGAATGATTTATCATTCTTCATCTCCACTGCTCTGATACCTAACAATTCAGGCACAAATCTTGATCCTTCTATGTTGAAAATCTTAGAACCCCCAAACAAAATTACACTTTATTTTATCTACTTATGCAAATAAGTATGCAGCAGCTTCATGTGTTATATTGGCCTTCTGTAAACATGAACACACATGGAGTGTTGGGTCTAGTCTAGAGAAGGGCCACAGAGATGATTACAAGGCTAGAGCACCTCTGCTGTGAAGGCAGACTGACAGGAATGAGGCTGTTCAGCCTGGAGAAGGCTCCCAGGGGAGACTTTACAGCAGCCTTCCAGTACCTTAAAGGAGCCTGTGTGACAGCTGGAGAGGGACAAGGGCATATAGTGATAGGACAAGGGGAATTTGCCTTAAGATTAAAGTGCTTTAAAAGTTAAGATTAGATATTAGGAAGAAATAATTTAAGTTTGGTGAGTCACTGAGACAGGTTGCCCAGAGAAGCTTTGGATGCTCCATCCCTGGAAGCGCTCAGGGCCAGGTTAGATGTGGATTTGAGCAACCTGGTCTAGTGGGTGGCATCCCAGCCCATGGCAGGAGGTTTGTAACTTTAAGGTCCCTTCCAACCCAACCCATTCTATGATTCAATATAGTATAAAACCCAACAATAACACAAAACTGATGAAGTCTGTCATTAGTTTACATTAACTTATGTATGCTATGGGATATGTCTAAACTGACACAATGAAAAATACCAAGCACGAACACAAATATCCCATTAAATACTTTTTTTTTAATATTACTGAATAATTTCCTAAAATACTTAGCTAGCCAACTACCTTTATAGAGAAAAACAGAGCTATCAGTGATATCAGAGCAATATCTAACACTTCAGAACTCATAGTGACTTAAGTGAAAAGAGAGACTGGTATCTACTAAACAAAATAGAGTTCTAGGTGGTTCCTAGAAATAATTAAATTTAGGATTTAATTCTATTGTATATAATTAAATATTATATATTATTTGTCTCACTATTTGCTGCTGGAGCATCCATCATGCCACTGAAGTCAAGAGGAGCGGCACTGGAACCCTTCCTGTGTGGTGGAGTGACACTCTTCCTCACTCCCAGCTGAGAGCAGCTTGGCTGAACTTGGCCGGCTGCAATGCTTTTCTGCAAAGTGTGAGCACCTTAACAGTGGTGTTCCTAACATTTTTTATTCTTCTCCAAGTGGATAACAGGTCCCCTCCTGGCAGGACGCTGCCAGCTGCTTAACTAGCAAACAGGAGTCTTTAGAAGCAGCCTCAAATGAGTTTATGCTGACTCATTTTTCTCTTTGTGTTTTTAAAATCCCTCCTTTTCACTCAGCTGCTGGCAGCCTGGATGGCTGTCTGCCCCAAAAATCCTGCCCAAGCATGTAACAACAGTGTGACCTCTAAACTCAGCTTTATGGTACTTCCTTCTGGCTTTTTGGATAAGCAGTTTCAGACTGAGCTCGTAACTTCCGCTGGCTGCAACAGCACAGTTTGAGGGCTTGCTCTTCCTGAATTAGTAACTTGTTACTGTGATTTGTTTACTAGTTTTGAATGTACACTACTAACAACTTAGTAACAGTATCCACAATGCAGTGTGATAATTTAGTTGCCATGAGCTACTCTCATTTAAGCATGGCTCATTTACTGTCTACCATTTAGAATACTCCAGGGTGCTTGAATTACATATAATTTATCTTGGCCTCTGTAAAAGCTCCCGTGGAGAGATTTCTGTTGCCTTGCATGCTGCCTATTCAAGTTTCACCATAGCAGAATTATGACAGTGGCAAACTTCCACATCAGTTTGGTTTGGAACTTCTTTTTACCTCATTTCTACATCATGTCTCCGTTAATTGTAGGATGATTTGGCTACCTGTTAAATATGATCAACATTCTGAAAATGTCCCAAATTACATGAAGCTAAAGAAGATCAGTCAGCATGTCCTAGTAAAGGTTTCTCTGGAAATGAGAAAGAGAAACCTATGTTTTTTCCTATGGTCTCCTGTTAGATATATGTCCTATATTTCTCTCACTGTCTATTTATTTTCCAGGCTTCTGATACCAACTTTTTGTCCCAGACTGGAGCAGTGGCTGAGCTGCCACATCCTCAGTATCCGTGGGACTGACATGGTGAGATGTTAGCAATCCTCTAGTATGCAAATATTTCATTATTCAATACAATGAGTGCAAATATAATGGGAGAAAAACTCAGTCACAAACCTCCTGAAGTCTACTCTGCTCTACGGTTAGTCAGGGGCTGTCCAGCAGAGGAAGTGATCCTAAAGTGATCTGCAAAGCAAATAAATATGAAACAGCAGGATGCTCAGGACCTCTGACAAAGAAATTTAAGGAAGATAAAAACTGGATGAAAATGAGATCTGGAAGTTCACAAATTAGGAAGCACTACACAAGTCTATAAATATATACACTATATGTAAATACATAGATAAATATATACATAAGTATACTTCTTGGTTGCACAGAATTTATGAAGAAGCCATCAGTACCATGTACAAATAAATTTGGAGAGAAAGCTTTACATATAGAGACACTTGCCTGTGCAGTGGGCTGCCACAAGGCGAGTGCAATTCTTTTCTATAGTTCTGCTTAATCCCTGATGATAAAATTTATGTGGAATTTTCTGGGTGGAACAAGGGTGAATTTACCTATTGGCCAGCGCAGCAAAACCAGCAACTCCCTAAGACAAAACAAGTAACCATTGTTAACTGAGTATTAGCAGGGAGGTTGAACCAGCTGATTCACAGTGGTTCCTTCCATCTTTACCCGTTCTGTGACTCTGTAATAATTTAACCCCTAAAGAGAATAGTAATTAAAAGCAGCTTGAGAATGGATCTCAAACTTCCTCCCCTATTGTTCATTTCTATAACTTAAGCCTAAACTGAAGAGGAATTCACCAAACAGCTCCCAGCAAATGAGCCTGAAATGGACCTGTGGTGTTTTGTCAGTTTTATTATATGATGCCGTGTCTCAGAAGAACAGAAATTTAAGTAAAATGAAAAAGGGGCAGAGATTTAATTCTCTAGAGACACTACATTTGCTATGAAGAAAAAAATTAATTTCTTCTAACTGGACGATACTCTCCCAGCTGATGGAGAAAGCTGAAGTAACTGGTAATGTGTGCTGATATAACTGGGTACAGATCCTCTGTCACACAAAGACAATTCCAGACCACAATGAAAAAGGATCCGATTCAGGGAAAAAGTACAACATGTGACTACATTGCGCTCTGCGATACCATTCTCTTCATTCAAGCTGTAAAGAAATTTTGATTACATCTACAAAGTAATTACACCTATTTAAGGTCAGATGTATGTGTACATCCTTTTGATGTAAAATGACAAAACTCTAAGATAGAGCACATACAACATTACACTTACAGACACTTGGTGCGTGTTGTAACCACCAGAGGGAAATCTTGCACCAGTCTGAGTGTGCAAATAAACTAAAATCGAAGCACACAGATGAGTTTTGAAAATGAAACAATGAAAATAATTTTAGGCCTAAAAGAAACGTGTGCTCTCTGAGGAAATCTTAAGGGATTCTTAGGAAAGTAGCAGTTCTCACAACAAGTTATGATATGAGATGTGAAATTTCAAAAGTTTGTGCTCAAGGAACACTGGTACTTTTGTATATCCTACAGGCTACTAAACTCAAAATGAATCCTGAGTTTGGGGTGAGTTTGGGTCTAAAAAGCCCAAATGGTTTCCAAATACATCCAAGCATCCACAGCTGTGTCAAGAACACAGCAACAAAGATTTGCAGAGAGTTTTTAAATTGGAGCACTTTTCTGTTTCTGAACTGGGTGATGTCACATAATTGACTCAGTTGTTTTATACCATGGCATCCAATTTTCCATCTTGAGTGAAGCTCACCTTGAGTGAAGTTCCCAAGAAGAATGCTTTGCCTGTGCACCTACACTGGCTGTAGCAGAGAAGAACAAGCAATAGTGTGGGTACAGCTCACTGCAACAAAACTTTCTGCTACTTACCACTAACCCCTACTTCCTTTGCAAAAGGGATTTCCATGAGCAATATTATTTCGACAGCTGCACCCTTGGTTCTTAATCAGGTAAAGATATTTTAGATCCTCAACCTAACATACTTTTCACATAATGCTTATGCTTACCTGCATAAACTTAATGAGTTTCTGCAGAGTTGTATCATTAGTACAAAAAACCGATTTGTACCTTTATGAAAAGAAAAAGAAAGAACGGAAAAAGTGAATAGGAATTAAATCTTCTAGTTCAAGCAATAAAGCCATCTTAAAAGCATGATTTCCATGTCTTTCTCCAGCAACAAGTTTTAAAGTCAAATTACAAATCAACAGATATTTATAGAAAATTTGAGAGGGGTGAAAATTGTTTAGAGAGCACAACAGTAATTAGAAAAAATTCGTAATGAATACTGATTCATGCAGCCTAAGACAAGAACAAGAGGTTAATGAAAACAAAGTAGAAAATGTTTCCTGCATTGACAAGTCTGTTAAAACCCCCCGTTTTTATGAAAATCCCAGAGCACACGATACTTTCAATAACAAACATCGTGCTCATGCCAAATCAACTCCAACATAAAAAGTACACCGAGTTCTTCGATCTCTGTTTGAACTATTAGTGTGTCTGCTGATATTGTTCTTTCTTATAAGCACTTGTTTTTGAAATGTAAACCCAATATATACACCCACTGGTCTGAAAATACCACAGACTACAAAAAGCTTCTGAACACAGCACTAGTTTTACCACTGTTGTTATGAGCTGAATCCAGTTTGAATCAGAATCAGAAAAATAAATACAAAGCTATTATACTTTTCTATTATAATCTTATGAGAAAGATTGTTAAAATACATTATAATTCATCTGAAACACATTAATAAGACTAACTTTCATAAATAAGTTTCTCTTAGAAATCAAATTATAAACCATAAATACACATCATTCATGTATTCTACCCAACAGTACACTTTCTGTATCTTAGTATTATTTTTTCTCTTCCATTCTGTATTTCTGTAATTGAATACAGTACCTAGAAATTGTTTTTATAAAAACATTCTTGATACTAGCAAAAAACCCTAAAAAATTACATAAATTAGAAGCAAAACTTGGTCTGATACCTACAAGAAATTCATAGATTAAAATCTGAATAGCAAAGAGATGAGCAAAGAAAATCAAGAACAGCAATCAGAGTTCCAATAGTAACTACTTTAATGGCTTTATATTTCTGTAAACATTTTTCAGAAATGGCAATAAATCACAATAAAAACAGTATCTGGAAGATCTAATATAGGATAAGAAACAAACAAATGAAAAAATCACCAATTTTCTGGTAATCAGTTATTTTTTACTTTCTCATTCCTAATCATTAGATAGGACTAAGTACAAATTCTTCAGAAATAATACTACCATGTTTTGTCCTGAAGCACCATGGCTGTCTGCGGTTGGCATAAATCCAGATCACATATTTTCTGTTTTGAAAAAAACTTTTATTTCAGTGTTCAGCCACTGCTTCTTGTGGAAGAAGCTGTTGTTTTCTACTTCCCCTAATCCTCAGTGAATCACAAATTTATAAATTAATTCCAGCTGTTGCAGACTAAATACATTAAATACATGCTATACATATTATAACATCAATTTGTAGTTGCTAAAATAAATGTCTGGGAATGATAAAGCTACACTAAAATGAAATAAGAGCTTCAAAAACTTTTAGTAGAAGAATATTAATTTGATTTGTTTATCTGAGCCTAATATATATGGTCCAAATTGATAATGCAATAATCCAATATATATTTCTAACATAAAGGCAGTAAATGTAAATGGAAGATGAAGACTTCATTAGAAATGTGAATATTGCATCACTATTTACAGTTGGGTTACATAATACCATCTATTCAAAGAAAACTGACAATGGATATCAGCTAGAAATTTGTACAGGCAATGTGTTTTTCAGTTTGTGGGGAAAGTGGCCCTGACTTGGTGGATAAGAATTTTTACCTTCAAAATAGCTTTTTAATTAATAGGTTTTGTTTTCTAGAGTAAATAAAACTTAGATGCTTTTAGACTCAGGTTAGGCAATGGAGTTCATTCAAGTGAAAATGAAGAAATTGTTTTAAGGAACTCATCATAAAAGGAACTGAACTGTGCTCCAAGAGGCCAAGAGAACAACACTCTGCTTAGTGGCCACATCATTACCACCAAGTCTTGTGTCATATATCCACAGCAGAGGAGGTGACATTTAATTTCCTCTTCAGCCTGAAGGACATGCAGAAGAGAAATAAGATCTACTAGTGTAGGAAAATTTGGGGGCAAAATTTTCACCCTTTTTTAAACTGTGTGGATTATTTCAAAGAGGCTATGAGTCCTTAATTCACAAAGGACAACAGAGGATTGGTACTGCCTGCCATAGGAGGCAGTTGGAGGGAATACCCTGATTACTTGGCAGCAGCACAAAAAAGTAGATTAGGAACCACTTTCAGTGGTTTTGTGAAATCACTTCCTTGGCATTTGTTATAGTATCTGAAAATAATCAGACATCAAAATATTTTAGATGCTTTATGAGACAAACTGTTTTGACAATTTGTTATCATTTTCACTTAATCTGAAACTCTTTTTTCAATTGTGTTCAAATTTTTAAAGCTTCAAGTACCATCTCTCGTTACTTCTCCAGCAAGAAAATTTCCCCAGAATTTCCCCAATAAATAACAAGATTGCCCTACAAAGATCCAAAGCAGAGTTATATCTGTTATGTACTTCACCATCATTAATAACCTTCCATAGCAAGACATTCTTCTCTAGACTGTTTTTTTGAGTTTCCCTTCAGTTTCCACTCATCATCACCAAATGCTTTCTACCTTGGTGTATAATTTTCTTTCCTTTGCCTTTTGAAGCAAGGCACAGATGGCTTTGATCTTACCTATCCACTTTGACTCACTGGCAGGCTCACCAGTTTATAGTGATCACTCTTCTAAGAAATGTAATGTATAAATAGAAGAGATGCCACATGAAATTTAAATTTCACCCTGTGAAGAAAGTTGTCATTTATTGTGGGGAGAAGAATAATAAATCAGGTCCATTTTCATGATCATAGATGTCAGAAAACAGATTTAGCTTTAGACTGTCTGCACTGAGGTATTTTGCCTTTATTCAGCAGTGTGCACTGATGACCTATGTCCTTCTGGACTGATAGAACAGGAAGCATCAAGCAGGGCCATTGTGGACTCACCCAAAGTAGAATGGAACCTGCTAACAAGAGAGACCTTGTACATGCAGCCAATACCACAACCCAGCCCCAGTCCCCAGCTGGAGGAAGATACAAATCGACTTCTCGAAGCTTATCACCCACATCTTCTCTGTGTAAGACATGATGCAACACTGAATATGTCCTCCTCTCTTTAAATGTGTTGGGAAACAAGATCCTGTCCAAAACCAAGTCTTATCTTTCCAAAAATCCCAGATGGAATACCTGCAACAAAAAAGAAAATCTTACCATATGCTTGTCATACACAGCTACCACAACAGGGAGAAAATAATCATAAAATGCAGTATGCATAGTAAGCTTTGAAATGTTGCTCTATAAGCATTAAAAGGAACACCAAGTTCCCAGGCTCCTCTAAATCTGTGCTCTTTTCATGCCCTGAACTAATAAAATAAGCCCCAACTCATGAGCTGGTTCTGCTGACATGGCCGCCAAAGGAATGATGGAATATCTGAGGGCCCATCAGCCACATCCACTGGCCAGCCTGCCACTGTGGCCATCTTCTTCTGGACATGGAGCCGAGTAATCCTTCTCTTCCACTGCTTTTGCTCTGAACTGGTCTCTCTTTTACCTTATGGTAGATTTCACAAAAAAAAGTCAAAATCTAAATTAAGTTTCTATCTACCCACCCTTCCACCTGTAGTTTCCCTCAAAGTGTGTGTAAGAAAGCCAGCATCTCACTGGCTGGAGCTGTGGTTCTCCCTGCACAGCAGCTGCTTGGGAGATGTATGGGGTTTGTGCAGTCAGGTTTTGTAGTGGGGGAGCTTTAAGGGTGAATTCTACTCTGAGAAACTGCTAGAAGCTTCTCACACATCCAGCAGAGCCAATGCTCCTCCAAGATGGACCCACTTCTGGCCAAGGCTGGGCCCTTCAGCCATGGTAATAATGCTAAACAGGAAAAAAAAAAAGTTATTGGTACAGAAGTGATTGCAGACAGAGAGGACAGAAGTGAGAACATGGGAGAGAACCAACACTGAAGACACCAAGGCCAGCAAAGAAGGAGGGGGAGAAGGTGATCCAGGCACCAGAGAAGAGGTACATTTGCATCTTACGATGAAGACAATGATGAGGCAGGCTGTCTCCCTGCAGCCTTCGGAGTTCCACAGGGGCTCAGAAATCCACCTGCAGACCCTGAAGGAGCACCACATGAGAGCAGGTGGATGCTTGAAAAGAGGCTGTGACTTCGTGACTCTGTGGGAAGCCCACACTGGAGCAGGCTTCTGGCAGGACCTGTGGCCCTGTCGAGAAAGGAGCCCAGCTACCAGGTTTCTTGGCAGGAATTGTGACCTCACAGGGAGCACACGCTGGAGCAGCCTTTTCTTGAGGAAATGCAAGCCACAGAAAAGGACCCACTCTGGAGCAGTTTTTGCAGAACTGCAGCCCGTGGAAAAAACTTATGCTGAAGGAATTCATGGAAGACTGTCTTCTGTGTGAGGGACTCCAGGCTAGGGCAGGGGAAGGACTCCTCTTCCTGAGCAGGAAATGATGGCAGAAACAACAAGTGATGAACTGACTGTAACCCCCATTCCCACCTCCCTGCTAGCTGTGGGACAGGAGGCAAAGGATCAGGAGCAAAGTTTTGTCTGGGGAGGAGGACGGGTAGGGGGAAGGTATTTTTAAGATCTGTTGTACTTTTCATTATCTTACTCTGATTTTGACTGGTAATAAATTCAATTAACTTCTCCAAGTACCACAATAGCAATGAGTGAAAAAAACCTTTTTGCCAGGGTCAGGATTAAATGCACAAGACGGTATTTCTTGTTTGGACTCAGATGTTTATTAATTCTTACCTATACTACAATCTCACAGACCGTGAGTTCCACAGCACCTCAAGCTAACAAGCTAAAAATGGAGCTGCATCTCTCTCTCTACAAGGTCTTTTAAGGATAAACTCTCCAATTAAGAAATGACACCTAAATTATTTTTACTTTTAACCCAATAACCAACCACCCATGGCTCGCAATGTGGACTTTTTTATCCAGTTACAAAATCCCACCCAGACCCATGAAGAAGAAGGTGAAAAAGAACGACAAACCTCTGCCCTAAAACCTGCATCTTGCTTTCTATATATTGTTATATTCTAAAACATCAAATTCTAAATTTTCCACTATGTGATATTACACACTTCTATTCAACTACACACCCATAATCCCAGTTCTATCATTCAATTTTGGAAGCATTCTCCGTGGCCTCAGGTCACAAGCAGTGTTTTCTTAGGAGTCAGTGCCTGTCAGCACAGAAAGTCTAAAATTCTCAGTGACCAGGGTTGAAACATTTCCCTGCCCTGTGCCAGGGTCTGTCAGCAAGTCACCACTGGTAGGACAGTGACAGTGGCCAGTCAGTGACTGTCCCTTGGCTGCTGTCTGGCCCCCAAACCCCATTGGGGCAGTGTTGGGGTTGTTCAGTGGCTGAAGGCCAATGCAGGCATGGCAGTTGGGTTGCAGGAGGTGGGGGATACACTTTGGAGCTTTGGAGGTTCTGCCCAAGAGACACTGCAGCTGCTTCAGCTCTGAACTTCCCTCCCTGGGGCACACTCCCTCAGGGAGCCCCTGATGGACAGACTGTTCAGATTTTGACAGATTTTGCATGGAGTAAGAGAAAGTTTCATGGCAACACATATAGCAGAGAACTCTTAGATATGAGGAGATTTTTTTTCCTTTTCAGTTACATTTTTTATTCACTAAATTCTCTTCCAGAAAATCATCATGGCTATGTACAGCAAATTGCATGCATCTGTATTTACATAATTTTCTATCATATTGCAAAATTGCTATTCAGTTATGATAAATATATGGACTCTTTATCATATCTGGCACTGATATTTAAAAACCTGATGCTGCAGTGGAAACAAGGATGGATTGTGCCAGCCAAGGCAGTACTAGTTTCATGTGCCATATTAATGATTTCCTCAAGGGATCTTCAGCTCCTGCTTCTGTCTATCTCATTGTCCCACAGTGACAGCAACAGTGGTAAAGCTCACTCAATGAGCAGAAGATCCACTGAGGATTTGCTGAAGCGTTTTACCCAAGGCTGCGTAAAACTAATCGCATTTATTACGAATATTCCTATATTCATAGTGAGTCAAATACTGACTCAGTAAAAATTCTGGCTGAATTGTCAGATTCTGCTCTGGTTTTTTTTTAGATAATAACTTCTAAGTAATTTCTGAAACTATATATATGTATATTTGAGCTGGTAAATACATTCCTAAGGAATCTTTGCTAGCAGTAGCTAAATACAAAGAAGTGCTTCATATTTTGTTGTCAATCACATTCCAACAAATAGTGTTGGAATAATTGCAGTTCCATACTGTTAGTTGCCTTTTAAAAAGCAGAGTGTGAATTTCAGCTAGAAAGAGACAACTTTTTACAAAGAGATATTAATCAGATTATCAGCTTTGTTGGATTCCAGCATCTGAACCCTGTGCCCAAGAAAAAGAAGAAACTCTCTAGCAAAGCTTCAATCTCTGTTCAGAATAGCAGTGGGCAAAGATTTGCAAGACCAAGCACCGCAGCCCAGCTATGTCAGCAGTCCTGTGTCTGTTTTTCCATTTCTCAGCTCATATTTCTTGTCGTGCTTTCCTCAAAATGCCATCTCTTTGGGTTATTAGTATTGTCACAATGTGACCTGTCTGCAGTATAAGCACAGTGAAGAGCTACACTTCAGTAGGATTTCCAGGTGGAAGTAATTAACAGTAATAATATAAATGTAAGAAAGAGCCTAGACATAACCTTATTCATTTACTTATTATTTTGGGGATATTTCAGTGGTGTAGGACAGATGAGATGCAATTTTTCTTTACACAGTGATGAGGGTTTCTCTGTAAACTTCACTTTCTTTATAATTCCAAGAGAATATACTTTAGAAGAGCATCAAGAGAAGCGAATAAGGCTTTAGTTTTACATAGGACAGTATTATTCCTTTATCCTAATTAATTTCCTGAAAGGAGTTGTAGATCATTGGATCTCCTTTAGAGGCACAGAGAAGATCAGATGACTTGCTGCCACATGCACAGTGACATTAGTTTGGGATGCTTGGTGAGAAGAGTCCTTCAGTACTAACATTGTTCAAGTGGTATTATATAGTAAAAGATGATCCGTTGTCAGTCAGAATTTCACTAGTCTGTCTTGAATGATAAGTATCAGAGTTTGTCCTTGAACTACGTTTATTGTCTTTCTTGTCTCTCTTGCACCATAGGTCCTTCATTAGCTTCACAAAATAACTTCTGAACTTCACTCCAATAAATGCATAGAGCACAGGGTTCACACAACAGTGTAAAAATGCTATGGCTTCAGTGATGTATTTTGCATAAGCCGTTATCTTGTCACTGTCACAAGATTTGTCGATCTTGCCCATGTTGACAGCTGCTATGAGAAGGACAATGTTATAAGGTACCTGGCAAACTAGAAAAACAGCTACAATTAATACAATCACACGGATTGCTTTGTTTCTTTTGGAATTCTGAGCTTGTTGTAAGGATTTGACAATGAAGGTGTAGCAAAAAATCATGAATACGAAAGGTATAAAAAATCCAAACACAACTTGTAGCCACAGCAGCAGCGATTTCATCATAGTGCTTTCAGACATTCCATCAAATCTGTGATCACAAATCTCTTTGGTTTCATTGATGGAGAAGCTATAACTTTCACTGTACAGAAAAGAGGAACTGGAGATTAAAATTGATGATATCCACACAGCCAGACAAATGAGTTTACTATGTGCAAGAGTCCTTGCCCTGAGTTTAAAAGACTTTGTTGCCTGTACGATAGCAATGTACCTGTCCACGCTGATAAAGGCCAAAAGCAGCATGCCACAGCTGAAGTTGATTGCATAGATACCTCTAGTCATTTTGCAAATGATATCACCAAAAAACCATTCATCAGCAGCGTAATTCACCGCCCACAGTGGAAGAGTAAGGACGAACAGTATGTCTGCTATGGCCATGTTGAAGAGGTACACATCCGTCATGGACTTGGTTCTTTCATATAAAGCAAAGGTCACCACCACGAAGGTGTTACCAAAGAGGCCAATGATACAAATCAATGAATATGCAACCGGCAGAAATGCTTTTGTGAAGTTCCTGACTTCCAACTTAGAACAAGGTGGCATGATTTGAGAAGCATAGTCTGAATCATAGGGGTAATCTGTGGAAGGAGGGTCTGTCTGTAGAAAAGGAGAACACCAGTTAACACACAGATGTTAATCTTTAGTCCCTGTACAGTAGAAACATGATAGATAACTGACCACACATTCCAATTACAAATGCATTTAACACTACAGACAAGGCTTCTAAGAGCTATCTAGGAAATTTCATAAAATCATGCTTAGAACACGAATGTGGAAATAATCCTTTTGGATGTTTCAAAGGCCTTCATATTTAAATGCACTATGTGGAAAGGACAAGTCTGCTGTCACAGAAGACTCTACAGTGTAAAAGTCTGAATTTGAATTAGGGGTCAAGTCTTTACCATCACACAAGGCAAACAGGACTTTCTAGAATGTTATGCATTTCACACTAATACAGCTTGACTAAATCAAGTCCAAAAATGATTACTTCTCTCTACTCAGCTAGACAGGCAATCTGTGATAGCTAGCCTGAGACACATCTACCTGCATGATGAACACCAAACCTGCAGTGAAAATCAAATAAATAGTGTACTTTGACAGTGAGCTCTGCTGTCAGAAACATCTCTTCAGATTTTCACTCCTGAAATTATGGAATTTGGATCTGCAGCCTCAAGGAACTGGCTCTTACAGAGTCATCGCTTTATTGATATACTAATATAGTTTATCAGTTAAGTACTTACAAAATTCATTTTGGCAGGACACTTCTCAGAAAAGTATGTTCAGAAGGACCTCAAATACTTTCCCAAGTATTTCTGAAAACAAAATAAAAATTTTTTGATCAGGAAATCAGCACAAGAAGTGTGAACAAGTAGAAAAACAAAATTGGAAATAAAACCTACTCAAAACAGAACCTCATCACTGGAGTATGTTAACAAATCACAAATCTCTACAAAATTTGCTGTTATAGAAAGTGAACAGTTTTTATCACTATTATTAAGAGCACAGACTTATATATTGAATGTTTACTCATAGGCTAATAGATGATATATGAGAATTTGTGACTGCTACTTCACATTGAATTTGCACCACAAGAAATTAGGATTAATTAAATTTACTTGGATAACTTCTGTAGGACAATGGCAATCCATGTATTGAGGGAAATATGGAAAAAATAAACGGTACTTAGTATACTTCATAACAGTAATGCAACAATTTACCCTTTTTTCCCACTCTGACACTTTATCAGTGTCTCAGCACTTTCAACATCACGTTATTTGTCCTTTTTTATTACACTAGTGAGGTAATTGAAGAGCAATGGAATAATAGTTTCTTATAGTGCAAAGGATAGTACACAATGTACGAACAGACTGAGCACTGGTGTTTTGTCTTTGGTCAGTGCACAGATGTACAGTGCAGTGCACAGTGTGCAATTCAGACAACACCCTATTAAAAAAATTGTTTTCTTTATCACTGTGATACCTAACTGTTTTACGAATGGGGCTTACTTAACTTGCACAACACCCTGTGGTGAAAAAGTATTACCACCTTCATTTACAAGGGAGAATCCGAGTCATTAAAGTTAAGTATCTACTTAAGATGTTCAGTTTGAGACAGGTATCCCCCTCAACATCACTTCTAAGAGTATTCAAAATGCTGAAGGACTTCAGCTAAGAAAAGGATTTAATCCATTGACTGTTTGTATCCAGGATCAGACTTCTGCAAATCAGATCACAGAGTCTAAAGTCACAGAAAAATAAAATGGGGAACATGCCATTGGTAAGCACGTGTGGGAAGCTGGGCTTAAATAACTTGTTTCACCTCACACAGGAGCTCATGGGCAGGAGATCTAATTCCTCAGCATCCCCTGCATGAGTTCATTCTCTTCTTTCCATTAGCTGCTGTCTGAGAACTTCACCAACCAGCAAAGCAGTAATTTCAGGGATGGGATGACATGAAGTCCCATATTTGTCAAGGCTGTGAAGGGCAGATTTGTCTAGAGTTTGTCTGCTTTTTGCTAGTGTTACTAACTGGGAAGAGCACATAGGCCAGCTTTAAGTCTACAAAACCAAAACCTTCTTGTTTGGGAATTACCTCATGTTGAAAACAAGAGAGAGAGAATTTGTAAAAGTGGGTCAGATGAGGTCCAGATATAACGGGGAAATTGGAGGAGGGAAAGGACAGAACACTCTCCAAAAACATAATGAGGATGAGTCATGTGGGCATGCTGGCTCATGACAGAGGGCTGCAGCTGGGTAAAGACCTGAACTATATGATGTAGCTAAGGCATCTCAGCTTATCTGGATTTCCTGCCCTTTAAACAGATCTTTAATATCTCTCAGCTTTATCTGCTGGCTTTTCAAAATTGATTTCTAGAAGCTGCAGGAATATGACATCCTGAAACTGTTTGAACACCTTCTGAAGCAAATTTCAAACAACTTAAAGGTGTCTCTCAGAAGTGCAGAGATGTATAGGGCAAGCAGGCAAGTTATGCAATTAACCTGGGGATGTGGTCCCCTAGTCCATCTTTGCACAATTTTAGTCACTACCTGTTGCTTTACGCTTTCTGGTCTCATCCAGCCACACACTCATGACCTTGCTTGGTGTTTCTGTTACTCTTTGCCCTTGGCTGCAGCTACAATAACTCTTCAGATGGACAGAATTAAAGGGGTATCTGTCTAGGTTATTATTTTAGAACCTGTTATTTTATTGTTGCAAGAAAAATACCATTCTAGGTGTTTGCCATTCATGTCTTTTTAAGACCTACGTGATTAAAATATACAAAGAGAGTCTGACATATATCTTCTCTGTTTCTCTGAAGCATATCTTCTTATAAAAGTCACTCTTCATTCCACTTAGACAAAGCCACTTTGGAACATGAGCATAACGTACAGAAGGAAGGTGATTGGGTGAGGGCATTTAGAAGAAAGGGAATGTGGGTATTTCCTACAGCCTGCGAGGAGGACTAAGAAGGGACATCTCTTCAGATTATCACTAAGAAAAGGCTTTTCATTTCACAGAAGAAGTCAGCAGAGATCGTGTGGGGAACAACAACTACTCATCACAGGAGACATGCATATTCTCCCTGAACCTATAGGAATTCAAAATGGCACCACCAGCCACATATCTATTCATAAAATTGCTTCCACTGTCCAGCAGAAGCTTCCTGAATATGGTTAGTATGAGGATTGCAGCAAAGGACTCAAACTGAAATCAGAATTGCAGAAATCAGATTTAGACCTAATTTAAATAACTTGAGCTGACTTCCTTTTCTGAATTTGAAATAGTATTCACAGAAGTTATTAAAAAGATGCAGTGGCTGCTGAGGAAATTGAATCATAGCTCTTATAAACACAATTTCCTTTTCGATTTAAATCTTTCTAATGGTGTTTCAGTAGGAACCTTTATAATTTGCAATCTGCATATTTACATCTTTAGTTAGCATTAATGTATTAGGTAAATATAAAAATAAATTTCCGTGGAGAGATATACATGAAGTGGTATGTCCTAACATTGGTTATGTACTACATATGGATAGTACATGTCTGTGCATGTGCACTCACAAACACCTGTGTTCTGAATATTAAATATATAAGCCTTGACTTTTTGAGCTTAGTATTTTTCCACTTTATCCACATCATCACATTTCTCTTCACTATGAAAGCAGTGTGTGAGCACTCTAGTGTAAGACTAAACCACAATCTTAAGAACAAATATACTATTTGAATTATAAAAACAAAACACAATGAATAAAGAGAGACGTGAGGAAAAAGACAGAATTCTACAAAGAAAAAAAATCAGCCATTAAGTACTTTTAAGAATAGTTCACCCTTGTAAGTAGAATCCCACTTACATGTTCAGTTTAATATATCTGCCACATGTATACACGGATTATAGATTGCCTGTTTTAGTTTAGCACTTACTCGATTTGAAAATCGTCTGAAGGCCAGGGGAAAGAGGATGTGTGATTCTTTTAAAGTCTATTTTGGCTGCCTCAAGCACATTTACCATCAGCCTCAACAAGAGTACACTCTAAATTAAAAAACAAGAAATAACAGCACTAGTTAAAGGTACAGATTTAAATTCAAAAAACCACCACTTCCTCCTCAAAAGCAGCAGCTATAACCTGGTTTTTATGTAAAGGAAAGTGCTGCTGTGCTGAAAACATGCAAGTTGGAGGCAAATATTTTATTAATTTACTTCTTAGTCTACCTATGTAATGATATTATTTTAAAAATAATCAAGCTAGAATTAGAATCATAATAAGCAGGGTGTTAGCTGTCATTGTGCTCAGAACATGCCCTGAATTTTGACCTGGTTTTGCAAAGAGTACACTTAATGTCATGCAGATGAGTAGTTTCAACACCAATCATTCAAGTTAGCAAGACTGCTTAGAGTAAAACTGAAATGAGACAAGTAATAATTACCAAATAGATTAGCAGCTGTTCTAGAAGAAAAAAAATAGTAATCTCTTATATGTCAAAGTACACACAACCCAAACGTTTGTCCAGATCTGCTAAAACAAAATATGCAAATGCAAGCAAATAAGTAAAATGTGGTTGTATTTGCCTGTTTGGCACAAACATTTGCTGTTCATGTTCGTGCTGTTCAGGTCTGTTCCTAAAGACAGTTGGAACCAGACATGCAAGTATTTAATTTCATGATTCCTGAATTTTAAAACCTAGAAATGTTTCTTTTCCAGACCTTGGTTCTGAACACAACTTAGATGTTTGCATTAGCAGGAAGGGGGAAAAAGAAAAAAACCTGGTAAACCCCCATCTTTGAACTCTTTATTTATTTTAGAAATTGTGTTTGGCATCTCATTAGAGATGCCACATGGCATAAATACAGTCTCGTAAGATTCTAAGATAAGATTAAATTAATAGATCACCGGACCTAAAGAAATGCAGGATGACAGATGTTCTGCTCACTCACCTTTTTTGTCTAAACCGGACATATCACAGTAGCAGTGGCTCCCTCAGCTTAAGACTAGGGCTTCTTTCCACTGACCACACCCGGTGAATGGAACAAAAATGCTACTTGGTGTCAGAAGGGGAACTGGTACATTCAAAGCATCACGCCACAATGGTTCTACTAATCATCTAAGCAGGCACAGTCATTTTCTCAATGGCACATTTTCACAGGATCCAAGACTTCAGCTATAAACAAATAACACGTGCAAGGAGCAACACAGAGATACCTGAAAGCCCTGCAATAAGAGCCTTGTTTTACCTATATGTGCATGCATATGTGGTGAAAGCATGTCTTGATTGTTACTGCTGAACAGCAATCTTCACCGTTTGAGGTATACAAAGCAAAAAAGTGATATCTATCTGTGACACAAATAACTTCAGCAGGGTCACTATAAGATTAATTTGGCCCCCTTATCACTGGACTACACCACTCCCGATCATCACAGATCTGGAGCAGGTTGTGATTAAATCCATAACATAGTTAAGTATTTGAAAATGGTTTTATGAAGTCCAGTAACATGGAGAAAAGAAGATTTGTGAGTTTTAGTGCAGAGACAAGGATGTGAAGACAGAACTCCTTGTGAATCTTTCAAGACATCCTCAATCATGAGAGTAAAGTACTCTTCACTCTATTATTTACAATTTTATAATTCGTAACAATTTCCATCATTAAAATTTCACAGGTTTTCAGCCATCCTTTGAACCTTTGCTAAAAGGCGCTTTGACTTGTAACTACATTTTTTGTGCTGGTTTGCTAACTTGTTATTTGCATGTCAAATGGCAATAATGGAAATCATCTAATTAACTTGAGATGAGGCTTGGAAGGCACTTTCTGGACTTTCTTAGAAAGAAAACACAAGCTTCATTTTGAAATCTCCTGTCCCTCAAGTGCTGCAAGGCACAGTACATTTACTCCTGACAAACTGAGGTGCATGTGCTCGTCGTAGTAACATAGCCATATATAACAACTTTGGTCCTGTTTATAAAGAACTCACTTTCTGTAAACACTGCCTGAAGAAAACCACTGATTCCTGTTCACAGTCTCTGATGGCTTGAAACAAGGGCTCAGACCCTGTTAAAAGCAGCAAATTCAGAGCAGGATCACATTCTGTTGGTAATGGAATTTGCTGGTATGTCATTGTGGGATTTTGCACTGAAGCATTTCTAGTGTTTCTTTCTCGTAACTGGAAGTGAAGAGATGGATCTGTGTCTTGCAAAGCAAACTTCATTACACCAAGACAAAAGTAACACATGGCAATCATGTAACCAGCAAATAATGAATAACAGAAATAAAACCATCTGTGACTTCATCATGACTGTAATGCTGAATATAATGATTGTAATATTTGGACAAGCACCTCTAGTAACAGCTTCCAGTATCTCTCTCAGACAACAATTTACCTTCAGAATACCAAGATTAGCCTGTGAAGAAACTGAATATTATCAGCGTATTTTCATGGAATGAGAGCCATCAAAATATAGGTCAGATTTTTAATGGTTAATTAAAAGATAAATCAGAATTTTAGCTGATCCTTTACAAAAACTATTGCTCACCTTGTTCCATAATTAGGTGCTTTCTAATTTAAATGTGTCTTGTGCTTTTAGTCTGTAATATGTTCAATATCCAGCATAAATAACAATCTTTCAGAAGGTGAAAAATTCACTGTTTGGTGAATTCCAAAGTTACCACAAGGCACCTAGTCCAACTTACCTTTTCAACACAGTTTCTTTCAATTGGTCAGCCCTCTTTATGGGTGCTTTGTGCTTCACCTTCACACTGTGACAAGTGGAAAGAGTTAGTTCTTTTCAGCACAACTATTTGTTAATCCGTGTCTTAGGTAGTGTTGCTTCATATTAGAGCTCTGAAAGGAAATCTGATTTCACTTAGCTAATATGGTAATTGTGGTTTTTCAAATCTCATCACGCGTTAGTTTTCTGCCACCACTAATTAAGGAAAGAAAATATTTCAAGACAAGGAAAGCAAAGCCATTGTCTGAGTTTTTCCAGAATTCACGTTTCTTCTGAAATGACACAGTATGTCGCCTTTTTTAATTCTAAAAGAAGTGCAGCATGCACCCCTATGCTCTTCTAACCTGATTTCATGTTCCTTCAGTTAAATTTCAGTCTAATTCAAAAACCTAGCCATCAGAGGAAGTTCTAGTCTCTTCATCATTCTTTTGGACTATAAAATGTGAATTATGCATTTACATTCAAGTTGTTTATGTTACCTATTTAATTTTCTCATCATGACCATCCTACCTTTAATATATATCTATTTCCCATTAATTTTATCAAAATCTCCTCCTTTTGTTTGCATCAAGCTCTTTACTTCTCGTCAAATGTTTTTGCTGGTTTTGGTATTTCTATGTTTAGTTCTCCCTATTTTTGTTCTCCCTGTTTCTTCCTCTTTCTTTGTTCAGCTTTTCTAGATTTCTCTTATTCCCATCCCTTGTTGTCTTTATAATTTCTCTTCAGCATTATGTTTTGTAATACCCCTCACTTCCTTCCCCTTTGATCAGTTTTGTTCCCATTTTGCCTCACTCCCATCTCCTTCCATTATCCCCTTGCCAGATGCAGCCCTCCTGTCACACTATGAGGTGTCAGTGACTCATATCCATCCCACGCTGACCAGCATCCATCAATGTTTTTATCACTTGGTCACCTCTGTCAAGCCAGTCAGGGAAGACAGAGCCCTCCTAAAGGCTTTCTACAGGGAGTTTTTTCCCACAGGAGGAAGT
The DNA here is from genome assembly GCA_013397075.1 of Rhabdornis inornatus. Lineage (NCBI taxonomy): Eukaryota > Metazoa > Chordata > Aves > Passeriformes > Rhabdornithidae > Rhabdornis > Rhabdornis inornatus. The sequence goes on along the minus strand of VWZS01003937.1, from coordinate 1,962,979 downwards.
AGGGCTCAGGGATTACATGAGTAGCAGTTGTAAGCAGAGCACTTGGGAAGGAGCCTGCACAGTCAGTGCTTAGGTCTCACCTCTAGCCCGAGGTATGACTGTGTTTGTAAGGTATCACAATCCATCACTTTTCTCCTACCAATGCACTCATTATTTTTCTTGAAAATGAAGTGAGGCTGAAAAAAAAACCTGATGGGAAACAGTTTGCTGGTCATGGTAAAGATTCAGATGTGATTTCTTGTCAGGCTAAACATGGAATTTCTGAAGGAGGAGCACAGTCGTACTCAGAGCACTACTCTGCTTTACTGCAGCATCACTTCCTAGAACCAGCTGAGCTCATAGCAGGCCTGAGTTCCAGAATAAAGCGTGAAGAGCAGTAAGTGTACCCTCCTGTTGATAACCACTGACTTCAGAGAAGCTGGTTAAACAGATTTTATTCTCTTGGAGAATATGTTGATAAACCAAAGTGATAAATTAAAAATTTTCAGGAAATTTTTATGGCAAAAATGCTACTTTATAAAATGCACCAAGATGCACTGCTGAGTTATTATATGATTGTGTATGTTTTTATCCACTTTTGTAGTCTCAGCTTATCAATCAGGCTAAGTTTCCTAGCTTTGGACAGATAAACTAGGCAGTGAGTAATGCCATTCCATGGTTGAAGATCTTACAGAAGTTTAGACAGAAAAAGGAATAGAAATCATAAGGAACAACAAGTCCCATGAGACATAAGACCAGCCTTTTCCAATTAACACACTTCAATTTTTCATCAAAATTTTTCTGGGATAGCTAAAGGCATTCTGAAGGAAAAATCTGGTTTATTGAAATCATGGGGTTTTTACTTTAAGAAAAAGCTTTTTCTAGATTATGCTCTCCTTGGTCTGTTTCTTACTATTCCATTTTGACTGCTTATCTTAAAAAGGTTTAAGAACCATTTCTGGTGGAAGCATCTCCCCAGGTTATGCCAGAAGTAATGAACCCTTACTGTGCTGAACAGAATAACACAATCCTTGTACTGCCAAGGGCCAACTGAGTGAAGATGCCTGGCACTTGTAATCTATTTTTCCTACCTTTTCAACAAAAAAGAAACTGTTTTATAGACCAGAATATATATGTTTGTTCCTGAAATCCCAAGGAAGGATGTGTCAGGTAAGTCACAGTCCCTTATTTAAGGGCTTAAGATCATATTCTTGCTAAAGTGGATGTATTTTTTTTTTTAATTAAGTATATTACTTCAAAGAAGACAAAATTTTGCAAAATATTTCCAAATAACTGCTGCTTTCTGAAGTCAGTGGTCTCCTGCAAGAAAGTTCTGCTGAATTGTCTGCCAGTGTTTACATTAGGCTGTAGAGGACAAGTGAATTTCCATGTCAGAAATGTTGCACACATGAGATAAAGATAAATGTTTTTTGTCCTGTAGTCAGACCATACCCATTGTGGTAACATTTTTTTATTGCTTGACTCAGGCACTCACTCTCTGTTTCATGTCTCATTGAAATAACTACCAAAGTAGTTTCTCAGAGCCAGTCATCACTTTGTACTCCCAAGCATTTACATTTTAACCTGAATATGTTGAATTCAGTGACCTGATTTCTTTTTAGACTTGTTTTTTCTTCATATGACTGCTTTGTACAAGAGACCCATGCCATGGAATGCCCCAGTCCCATCTCTCCAGCACTGGGCTTCATGGCCTGAGTAAGAGCTGAAGATAGTTTAATACTAAAACCACAGATGATGAAATGGAAGAATTAAATTTGAAGTTTGTGTCTGCACAATATGCAGTCCCTGCATTGGCTGGATGCACATCAGAGACAGTTCTTTCCTCCTGCATGGACCAAGTTACAGCACGTACCTTTCAGCACATGAGCTGTGATTTTGCTGATTACAAAGCAAAAAAGTAAAAAAAAAAACCGAAGAAGTAGTGGGAGGCACATTGCTGAACGTTTCTTCACAGGAGCAACAAATTGGCAACTGCAGTTGATTAATTTTGTGCTACACAGAGAATGCAAGCATGTGCTTACATCCATTCCTGCGGGATGATGGGTTTGTTTCCTTAAATATAATCTAGCCTGCCCAGAGACAGGAACTTGCTATGTGAGGCAGGCATGTTAGAGAACCAAGCAGCACAGCTAAATCTACTGAAATGACACTATAGGGCAATAGCCTGGAGAGTGAAGAACAGCTAGCTCAGTTACCCAGGTATAACTGTCCTGGTGACAACAGCAGCACAAAGGGACAGGACAGTTGTGTAGGCATTCTGGCATTGATTTGAACTTCAGTGCTGCTTGGTGGTTTCCCATCAAAGCATTTCTATCACTCCCCTCCTCAAATGGATAGGGGAGTAAAAATATAATGAAAGACTTGTGAGACAAGAGCAGGGAGAGATGACTCACTGATTGTTTCACCTGGGCATCTCTAAAGCTGTTATATTCTCTCATATATCCTTGTTCTTTTCTTCGTTATCTGTCATTGCTCTCATGAAGATTCCCCCTTCCCCCCCCCTCTACTTTTTAAATATGTTATCCCAGAGGCTCTGCCACCATCACTGATAGACTTGGCCTTGACCAGGAATGCATCTGTCTTGGAGTGTGTCTGGCATTGGGTCTGTTGGACAAGAGAAGCTGTAGCATCCCCCACCCACCTCCACCAAAACATTGCCACACAACCCCAATATAATCTGGAAAACCAGAAACCTGTTTATAGCTCTTAGCCTTGTCAAGGAAACTTCATCTGCTGCAACACTTTTTAACAGGTCTCGGTGTATCTTCCTTACTCAGTGCAAAGCTATGCCAGATAGTTCAGGAGGCAGATGCAGTACAGCCCCCAAAGGATCTATTAATCTTTCTCCAAGTTAGATTATTTTTGATGCCTGCCCAGGCACCTTGTTCATCTCTTCATGGCATTGTCCCTGCTTGTTGCAGGGAGATTGGACTAGATGACCTCTGGAGGCCCCTTCCAAACCAAACTATTCCATGATTTTAGAATTATATGACTGTGCTGTGAAGCACAAACATTTTCTTTACTGAGGGAGAAAGGTATATGTGTTTGTGAGGACAGACTTGAGAAAGCTGGCAACCCACAGTCCTTTCTCTCCAGGATGTTTTGGTTGCTTCCACTGCCAAGATTTTGAAAAGCGAACTAGTATTAACCATGTCCTGCTTCACTGCATCTTCCTCCCACTTTGTTGGCTAGGCTTAACAGGCATCTAAATCTGCACTGGTCTATCACTCATTCCCAGTGGGCTTTCACTGCTCTGAAACTTTAGTGACTGTTCCAGGAATCACCACCTAAATGCTAACTAGGACACCCTCACCAGGATCTGCTGCTGCTTCCCATTGCTGGTCTCTGTGGCCCTACACAAAGTCTTGGCTCTATCTGCTTCCTCCTACAAAGATGACCATCTGACAGATATGTTTCTTTCTCTTGCCCCCAAAATATTCTTTCTGTCCATGTTCAACTGACCTCACCAGTCTGTTTGGAGTGAGGATCACAACTCAGCTGGTAATATTTGGGAAAGCAGTCTTGTTCTTTCATTACTTCACAGGCACAATATCCCTTTTGTTATTCCAAGCTCAGCTTCTTCCAAAACACCTCTGACTGTTGCTACCTGAAATGCTGAATTGAGACTTGGCCCAGGTAGTGATTTTCTCCTACCTGCTGCCAGTTGTAGAAGAGGTGCTGCTCTTCTGTACATTTTGTCCCTTTGTCTCAAGCATACCTGCTCCCTGTTCAATCCAGAGAGCCAGGACTAAGTGTCCTGACTCTCACACACCACAAAAACCATCCATCAGACTACCTTAGTATCAAATATATAAAACCAGAATCCAGAAAGGTAATTGGGTCCTCAGAGCAGTGTTGGTTACACGAGGTTTGTGTGGCCTGTTCCTTGGCTTCTGAACATTAGTGTGAAGGCACAGGGTCAACACGCCCACAGCTAACCAGTGCACTGCATTTAACACTGCAGTACTGACTCTTCAGCCTCTCCTGAACCAGGGAAGGCTTCACACTAGTGAGGTGGTGAGGTGTTTAGGCTTCTGCCTACTTCTAAATGCATGGATAATCTCAAAGGTGCTTTTCAGTCTGGTTTTAAGACAGTTGGGCCAACATGTCAGCTGCCACAGACAGTTTCTCCTGGGCTCTGGCACCTGCATTTCTCTCCTGGTGACTGTCTTAGTTTGGCAAAACAACAGAAAAGTGTTTGCTCTCTTTCTTTGTTGTTTAATGCTGTGTTTTGTTGGTTTATTGTTTGGGGTTTTTTTAAGTGAGGAATTTCCCCCATATTTAGCAAACCATCTCTTTCCGGGATCAGGCAAAAGCCAAAAAGAGGAGCCCAGATCTTAATCCTAAATATGGTGGGGTTGCTTAACTCCTCTCCCTGTGATTGTGGAACAGGGATTGGTGAAAATTGTCACTCCCATCTGCAACCAAGAGGGAAGGTCTCACCCACGTGGGTGAAGTTAGTCCAGATTAACCCACAGTGACATGTGAAGTCTGGAAAGGGTTCCCTAATCCTCACGCTGATTGTGGAGGGAAAATGATGTCTCCCTGGCAGGACATGATGTGTCATGTGTGCCAGTCATGCCTGCATCACCCTGCTGTAGATGGCACAGAGCAGCCCATCCTTCAGGAATGCCCTTCAGCCTGTCCAACAGAAGGAGAATTCTGTTGCACTGTCCAGGGGGTTGTTTTCCTATTTCTTTTTTGACACACACAAGTGTTACATGATGCAAATTTTACTTACTGTCTTTTGTGAGGATGGAGGGAAAATTTGCTTCCTGTCGTCAGGGTTTCAGCCTCCATGGCTAGAAAAGAGAAAGATGTGCCACAGCAAATGCAGACAGCAGAACCAGAGGTGTTTGTTCTACTTCAAATGCCGACAGACCTGTCTGACCAACCTGACCCACACCGCCTTTGGCTTTAGGCTGGCTTGTATCCTTGTCAAAGGATCCTCGCTGTTAATACTTCAGTAGAGCTAAAACAGGCAAGCAGCTTTCACTAATATGGGATTTTTGTGATGCTTTTCCAGAGGTTTTATGAGATGAGCACCCTGGCTCAGCTGTGCCAGAGAAAAGGATGGATTCCTACTTGTTGAGCTCATTCAGAAGGTTCTTGGATATCCTTGAGTGATGATTTTGTGGTCTCTTAAAGAATACAAATACAAATACAAATACAAATACAAATACAAATACAAATACAAATACAAATACAAATATAACAAAAATGCTTGCACTGTGATGCCTCACTGAATTGTATTACTGAAGAGAAACTATGAAAGAAGCTACACTGTAATTACTAGATTTGTGTCCTCTGCTGTTCAGATGCTACTGCCTGATAACCATGAATTGCACCTCAGAATTCTGAAATCACCTCGACTCTACAGCAGTGGAACCAATAACAGGATTAATGACTCAACTGCAACAGTAACTTGTAATTACCTCATCATTTGAACCAGCTGCAAAGTTTCAGTACTCAGACAGACATTTCTTAGTGCAAGAGGCTGGTAAGAGTGCAAGAGGGTGAGAGAGAGGCCATGCCAGCAGCTGGAGAGAAGCCCTTGAGCACAAAATGAAGCTCTCAAATGTACCCACTTTGTCTGGCTAAGTGAAATGGAAGGTGAATGTGAGACTGGTCCAGTGTGAGACAAGAGGTGTGTGGGAAGAGTCAGTATTTTGCAGTTCTCCTTTAAGGCTTTTTCATGATTTAGAAATAACTTTTCTTTACACTAATTTTTTTTTCTATCACTGCTGAGTGCAATAAAGACTGTAAAAGGCAAGTTTTTAGACTGAAAGATTTTTACAAGCAACAGGAGATTTATGGTTAAGTTATTTTGAGCTTCTACTGAGGAAGATACCTCCTTACTGAAAGTAGCACAAGGTTTTATTTTTAAAAGCTCCTCTCTGATTATAAGTTAATTAAAAATCTGCTGTTTGAATAAAAAAAGAAAGAAACAGCTAGAGTTCAATTTCCTATAAGCCATGAACTAAGGGTGGTTTTTTTTTTTGTAGAGGACTTAAGATAATTTTTAATGCAGTTCAAATCTTATCATTCTAATAATCAGAAAATACCAGAATCGTTGGAAAATACTAGACTTGTGTCTTTTAATAATCATATATACAGAGATCTCTGATTGCTTACAACTTTATCTTGTGTTATCTGAGGTAACAACATCCTACTCGAAAAGTCTTTCATCTTGTCTCTTTCTGCACACCTGCAAGGCCCAGGGTGGTTTTCAGTCTGTGTTAGAGTACAGTAGCATGCTCACTGTGAGCCTTTGAAGCTGTTGTCAACAGCAGCTTTTTCATTGCCAGCCTGCTCTCCCAAGAAGGAACCTTTCTGTCCCTATACCACTCCAGTGCTCTGAACCTCAGACTGGAGTTTGAAGCACAGCCCCTGCACAAGGACACTTAAGCACATCTCTGGGGTGCCCAATTCTGCCTCACAGCCGCTCCTGAAGGTTTAACCTCTCAGTCTGCCTGGTTCCAGCATCTCTTCTCACTACACAACAGCTTTAATGAACCACCAAAAGTGTAACTTCCACTGTTGAACTCTTCAGGAACTATGCAGTGGTCCTAAGGCAAAAACATATCTCTTGATTTGAAGTCAATCCAAAGGTTTTCTTCCAGGTCCCTGGAAGACCAGCAAATATATTGGTGAGGCCTCCCACTCACATGCAGAACTATGTTGAACTATCTTTACTCACATTGAGGGCCTGTTGTCTCTTTCTCCCCTCTGACCTGCTCTTAAGAGCTCAGATCAGCACCAGAGTAGGTTTTGTTTCCTTCTGAGCAATAGCATTGCCATCTCCTCAGACCCCAATCAGCCACAGGATTTTTTAAGTAAACATCTTGTGGTTACTTGTGCTGCGCTTAGAGTGGCACAGTTCCCATTTTGACAGGCTTCACGACTAATGAAAGCGGAGGCCTTTACTGAGATCAGAGATTTCTACCCTTTCACAAGCCATCAAACTACTGAGAAGGAAGAATACCTCAACTTCTTGCTAACACCACTGTGCAAATCTGGAAGTGAGGAATGTTCCGCACCACACAGCTGGAGTGTGCCTCACCCTGCTCCACCAGGACTTCAGTACTGGTCTCGCACTGCCTCACCACTGCCTGTTCCAACCCCAAATATACAGCAGAGGATCCTCATCTATCCTTCATCCCCCTCCTTTCTGTGCCTGACTGACACTAGATCTAATTTCTGCTTGTGTAGTTTTATCTATATGTGCAGTTTTCTGCAGGTAGAGGTTAAAACTAGTCCATAAGACACATCTGTGTCCCTGCATTTATTCACTTCAGTGGGTTTCACATAACAATATTAAATTCCACTCCCCAGTGCAACCTTGTGCACAGAGAAGACACTGCCCCTTCCCAGAGAAATGGTCAGTGGGGGGCCATCCTCTCAGCACCTTGCACTGGTGAGCAGTACCTGTGGCAAAGTGGCAAAATTTCTGTTTGCCTCAAAGTATTGGCAAATTCTACATCCCATGAGACTTTTCTGCACTGCCACATCTTGAGATGGAGCCTTCAATTCTATTAAATACTGTATTTACTAAAAATAAAGCAGGCAGTTATGGCAGAACAATCATTCCAAGTAACTGTGTGCCTCAGGCTGGTAGCTAACAGACTGCTGTGGTTTTAGATTTAAACCCTCAGGTTAAGAACAAAAACCAGAAAAGTAAAGGGGCAGCCATTCTCAAGAAAGAAATCTGTCTTTAGCTATGTGATTAGCTTGTCACAGCTCAACATCTGCTCTCCTATACTGTTGGAACCAAGGAGGGAGAAAATAAGCTCCAAGCAATTAGGTTTGCTTGATTTGAATGATCTCTTTTGTGTTCCTGCCTGTTGAAAGTTTGTTTCAATTCCCTTCCCTAACCCCGCAAGGACGAGAGGATCAAGTAAATATAAAAAGTTCATTAGCAGAATTTGATTCTACCATAGAGAAAAAAAAACAGGTATCTGTGTAAAAAACCAGTAGTGACAAGAAAATATATAGATGCTATTTATTGTCAAAGATCACATAACTGGACAGTGTTCAGTTTGCTTCCCATGATGAACTGATCCTTTTATTATACAACAGCATGAGCCAGGATGCACATATTTTCTAAAAATTCTAACTACACTGAGATATGCGTAAATGAGAAAGGCTGTTCTGCAAGATTTCCTGTTCTGTGATGCATGGGCAATTGGCTTACATTTGTGACCCCATTTTCCCTTCAGGTCTGTAGCTGTACTGCACAGACTCGATCCTTTGATTGGAAGTCTGAAGGAGTGGGAATGGCCAGTGCTGGGTCCAGACTGAGTGGACTGAGTGAGCTGCACTGCTCTCTCACCACCACATGCTTTCTAGCTTCCACATGGCTCCAAGCCTGAACCAGACCTGAAATGCTGCTCTTCAGCAAGGGAAGAGATAGAAAGAGACGGACAGCCTCGTCCCCCAGGCACCCCTGAGAACCGCACTGGAGCCGGAGCCCCAGGCAGGGTGGGGCTGCGCTGCAGAACCTCTGCGGCTCTGCTCCCACCACAGCACGGCACAGGAGAGACACTGCCCCGAAAAATCACGCGTTTCGCAGGCTCTTTACATGGCTTCTACTGATAGAGCTCTAGCGTTATGAGGTATTTCTGTGACAAAAACCGGTGGGGCAGAGCTGTGACACCATGTAGTTTATACGAGCTGCTATGGCCACGCATCTCCCTAATCTTTTCCCAATAAATGGATTTTCTTGCTCATTCCCTACAGCACCAGGCTGCAGCCAAAAACTAAGATCTACTTTCTGAACTTTTGTTTACAAATAGGATTATGACCTCCTGGTTCAAAACCAGAGTGCTCCTCATGGTTAATCTTTAACGCGATGCAGTTATTTCTTCAGATTTTTAAATTTTTTAACTCAATCCTTGCACCTGCTTCTCCCTTCTCTAAACTGCCCAGCTTGGTATCTGCTTCACCATCAACAACACATCCACATGCCCCGGGGAAGGGAGCAGAGCCTCAGTCAGCCCTTGTAAGTGCAAAGGGAGTTTCCTGCACGAAGCCACAGCTCTTGTGTGGCTGCCAGCACTCCTACTGTCTCAATCAGTTTTACATAACTTGCTCTCTGCTACCACCCATTGCCTTCTCAGCTTCATTGTTCTTTGGGCTAGTCTCAGTTCGTGTCTATATGCTTGATTTAATTTTCTCTGTACAAACTGGATTGACTTGGGTTCTTTCAAAGTGGTACTTAGCACTAATTTCTGCATACATTTTTGTGCCTCTCTGTGTTCCTTTGCATTTTTCCATAGTTTATCTTAATACATTTTGATATTTAGTGTAAAAGCATGCATGCAAGGAATCAGTGCAGAAGAGCTCCTAAGCATTAACATCACACTAATGTATCCTAATCTCACTTCCCAGACTGGATGAGACCTATAGCCCCAACGCATTTGTTTGACTGGCACTTCCAACTCCTTCACATTAAGTAGCATCAAATTAGCACACATTTATTGAAACCAGAAACTCGTGAAAGTATTCATTAATTTTAATTTCTCTTTCATGGTAGAAGACCATGAGCATTCGTCCTCTTTTTCTCTGAGATAATCAGCACCTTCCTGCATCTGTGACTGCACCTTAAAGAGACATGCACTGCCAAAACCTGCTCAAAATTCAAACCTTCTTGTGCAGTTAACAGTTTCTGTTCAGGTGCCTAATTTCAAATTTCACTAGGGTTTAATTAACTTTAGTCTACTGAGTGAATGTAAGTGGCAAACACCAGGTTTGCAGTGCTACAGTTAGCAATAGTGGTGTAGGTGTGGGCTGTTTTTTAATGACAGAGCCTATTACTTAAATCTACAATTTATTCCATATGAATTATTTTAAATTGCCTTTTTCTCCCATGAATATGTGTTAAATTATGAAGTTTAAGAGTACATAATTCTTACCTCCAGGATTGCTTTAGTCTCTGAAACCCAGAACTTACATTTTGTAATTTCATCTTGGCTTGCTTAGAATGCTTTGAACTATGTATCTTTCAATTTTATCAGTTTCTTTTTAATGAACAGAGCACAGACCTCTTACTTTGCAGTTCAAAGGAGATGAAGAAAACATCAGTCAAGATGTCAGACACTTAACACCATAAAGGTGCTTTTCTTACAAAGGTTGCCAGAGTAAGTTTGTAAAACCCAATCTGTGTGAAACATTTCTAGGTAGCCAAGTATCACATTGTTTTCAAGAAAATGCATGCTTCTAGATTTTGCATAAATTCATCTCTAATTTATCCACAAGCCAGTATTACTTAGACAGTTTTAAGCATTTTATTCATGTTTAGAAAGAACTGGAAAGAATTTTCAGGGACAGCAGACAGCACCTTGAAGGGTAGGCACAGCCAGACACACTGCTGAGCAGCAGCCCATTTGCCCACAACTGCCCCCTTCCCTCTCTGCCCTTGCTTGCTCCTCCAAACCACAGTGACCCCTCCCTTTCTCCCCTTTTGGTTCTGGCTCTAAATATCCCAGAACAGGATTTATGCACCCCCCAGTCTTCTCCAACATCCTATCAGCCTGTATCTCTGTAGGTCACTAAGCCCATGTGATGACCCAGGGGCTTGTCTGGGGGCACCTCACCTGAGAGGGCCCAAGAAAGAGATAGGGAAGGGGTTTCAGCTTCAAGAGCTCCAGTTCAGTATTGGGTTCCCCTTGCTCCTCTGTCTTTACAAGAGCAGAGCCTTAGTCCCAAACCCAATGTTCACCAACATCAAAAGCAGGCGGGCTTCACAGTCACCTCACACAGCGTTTCCCAGCAGTGTTTCAGCTCCTGGGTGAGCAGCTTTTTTGTGAACATAAGCTTTTAATCACATAAGCTAACACAAAGCACCAGAATTATGTGTCTGAAACATAATGGGAACATCAGTTTAAAAGCAAGTGTACCACAATCACCTAAGCCAGAAATGCATCTGGAAACACTGCTCTACCACATGCCAGCCTTTTCCCAATAGTTCCCCTTGCAGCATAGCCTGAAGGACATCTGTCAGCCAAAACAGACCATGTTGTGAGCACAAGGTGGGAACTTTTCCATTTCAGAGAAAAAAAAAGCTGAAGCAGTTTCTTGCTATGAAAGTGCATGTGATACTTTTACAGGGGAACGGGGCAAATGACCTGATTTTACTACCTTGTATCTGTTGTGGTTTCCCCACAGCACAGAGCAATTTCAACTAAACACTTAAAGCTGTTAAGAAACTGAAAAACATCTTTTAGAAACCTTACACTTTGTTTTTAAACTTAGATCTAAGCATAAGGATCAGCTGCAGTTATTCACACAGCACACTACTCAATTATGTTCCAAGTTTCCTAAAAGGTTTCTTCAAAGACATAAGACTTAAATCCTTACAGTAGCATCAGTGTTAAATTACTGTATTTGCAAACGTTGGTCTTTCTCCGTGGGACAATTAGCATGAACATAAATACCTGCACTGATAAACTGTAGCAAAACTATTTCTACCTGCAAACAGGGTGGTTTGCAAGCACAGAAGCAGCCAGATGGTCTGTCTACACCCGTAAAAACTAGTTTTCCATACAGAGGTCTGTTTCCGTAGAATCATGGAATAATCTTAATTTGAAAGGGCTGGGTGGAGGTTCAGCCTGCTACTCAAAGCAGATCAGGTGGCTCTGAGTCTGTCCATTTGAATTTTGAAAATTTTTGGTGATGAAGACTTCACAAGTTCTCTGGCTATCTGCTCTAAGTCCTGAACCATTTTCACGATTCTTTGGATTTTATTCCATGTATACAACTGGGAATTTCTCTTACTGCAGATTGTTGTCCTTTTACTGGGCACCTGTAGGAAGAGTACAGGTCTCTTCAATATGGTCCACTGTAAGCATGGAAGTTCAGTTTAGCCACCCATCTTTACCTTTTCTTCTACAGGCAGAACAGTCTCAGCTCTTCGTAGATCACATACCTCAGCCCCACCCCCATCCTCTAAGCTCCTCTACCAGGCTCTATTTTGTTGGCAGCTCTTGTACTGGGGGAGCCAAGGTGAGCACAACACTCCAGGTATTGGTCTCACAAGGAAGGGGAAGTAACCACTTCCCTCAGCCTGCACACTGACCCACGCTTCCAGGCTTTCACTCTTCACAGCTGTCTCCAGCCCCTTTTCTGCAAACCTGCTTTTCATCCAGTCTATCTCTCCACAATTTGGCTACAGAGATGCTTTGGGAGATTTTGGCATCTAGCCTGTAGAGGCTTTAGCTTCAGTATGAATGAGATCACTTACAAATCTACCACAACTGCATCTCTTGCAATTCAGTTCCATTTCTCTTGGCTCTGCCTTACAAGGAAAACATCAAACCAACTGGCACCACAAAGTTCTAACCATGGATGAATTTTTTTTCCTGAAGAGGAGGTTGGTCTTTGTTGACAGTATTTCATCAGTGAAAATTACTACACTAAAATGAAAACAAAGTAGTAAACTACTTTATCAGCATCTCTATCATCTTTATCAGCATCACCTAAACAGATCTTTCAGTTGTGTCAAGAGCTAGGTGCAGTGCCTATATGTTGTCAAAACAGTCTAAAGCTGATAGTGATTTTATTGTATCTGGGGAAAGCATCACTTACAAGGAAATATTTTATGAGATGTGCTGTGGTTTCCCATTTAACTTAAAGAGATGGACTGCAGTAATTTCACTCAAAAAAAAAGACAGGTATAATTTTTATAATCTGTCCTTATTACAAGAGCCATGTTAATGCTATGAAACTGTCAGACACAGTCTAGCTTTTACTTCTGAAAAACCACAGAATTTGTTAAAAAAAATTACAGAGCATTTAACGAAAGAGGGTATTTGTAACCAGACCTAGCTGATACAGAACTGCACAGAGCAGTCATCAGTGTCCCTCTCCAACACTCGCTTCTCTGCTCACAGAAATGTTCCCATCTTTTATGACAGGGCTCTGGTTGTCAATTCTAACATCTGAAGTGGGGTACTCAACTACACTGGTCCTTTTGGGAAAAGCCTATGCGAAATACTAAACAATATGGTTTGAAGTACACAGTGAAAAAGCATTCAAGAGAGCTTGTCACTTATGTTTAAATACCTCTAACAAGGGTAAACGACAAAATTTGCCAATCAAGATTGTCAGGTTTCTTTTAATTGTCGAATCATAAACCATTTGACAACTTGGGCTGATACCACTTAATGTAATTCTGACAAGTCTTAACCAGATTCATCGTCAGGAACTGCAAGATCCTTTGGGCTTAAAAAGATTCTCAATTGCAGACTGCACTACAAAAAAAGCATTTTTCATAAAAACCCCTCAAATCCCGCAGAGCTTCCTTAATTTATCTAAATGTTAAGATTTCTGGTTCAACAAGTCTCAAGACACGATTTAGCCAGCACAATAGCTTTATTTTACAATTTGAATTATTATACACAATTCAGTAAAAACTCACAGGAGGAACAGCATGGAGATGTACCACTTTTTGGTATTTCCTTCAATTAGAGCCAAAGTGCAAGGTCTCCAATTAACTCTCAAGGTAAGAGAACAATACTTAGCTGTTAACACAAGTCATGTTAACACTTAAAATACCTAATTAGTTAATGAAAAGGCCACATCTTCAAATGCAATTAGAAATATTTTAATAAACTTTTGATTTCTTTTGGTATGATAAATTGCCACATATCCTACAGCTAACTGGTAATGGAACATCATGTTTTCCCAAGGCATGTAAAAAAGCAAACAACACTGCCTCTGCATTATTACATACACCTTAAAAATGAAAGCCAGAAAACAACTCTTCATGTGGAATTTTATTTCCTTCAGACACGCTGATGCTCTTCTTAAGAAAAAAAAAAGAAAAAAAAAGGAAAAAAAGAAAGGAAAAAAAGGGAAAAAAAGTCCAATCCAAACTTTTCCATACACAGTATCTTGAGGCACAGGTTTCCCTACCCTTAAACGAAATTTTTACACAGGCTATATCACATGTTACAACATTTTTCCCATTTGAAGTTATGGCACATTGACTTTTTGGGGTGAAAAAAATTCTCCTCTGTGTTCAGCTGCTACAATATGGCACGAAGTTAAAAGTTAACACTATCTGATGCTTTTTTGCTGGCTATTTTTGGGGTGCACATAAATAAAAGGCACACTTTTGCTGTCTCCTCTCCGATCATTTATGTAATGATTTATGTCATGTCATTTATGTAACTTCCCAGCACTGCTCCAGGCCTGCTGGCCCAGTGCAAAAAAATACTTAAGTCAGCTTCCAGAGCTAGTAGCAGCTTTACGCACTTAACCAATGGCTTTAGTTTGGCATGCTACTTCCACTGTGCTGACTACTGATGACAGGCCAACAGTGTTCCTGAAAAAGAAAATTACAAATCCTAAAAAAACAAAAAACATTAAAATAAAATTATTTATATTCACTTACATGTCTGTTTTCCAGATGTGTTCATAATGTTCAGAAAGTGCACATTTTGAAGTTTTGTTTCAGTATTACAAATGTCCATGACCTACACATTATAGCAGTGCCACCTGCAACAGTATTGTTGAAGAACTATCAACCTTGCCACGACTGACCCTGTTCTGCAAGAACATCACGAAAACACAAGAATTTGCTCTTAGCTAGAACTTAGTGTCCATAATGTCTTCAGTATGTTTTTTTTTAAAATATTTGCATTGAACTTTGTACAGCAGTCAAAATCTGGAAAGCAGAAGTTTAGTAGTTTCACTTTTTGGTGCTCATTTTTACTTAAAATATTTTCAAGAATGAATGTGTTCTTACAGCACACGAAGAACCCTCAAAAATAAAAGTTCCACTAAACATTACACACTGTTAAAAACTTACCCATAAGATTTAGTTACTGATTTGTGGACCCTTACAAAATTACTTTTCGTGATGTAACAACAGATAACATTGATGAAATGATCATATATAAAAACAGCTAGGTCTTAACATTGATGGTCTGACAAACCTATTTAAACAAGAATATTCTGAGTTAAGACTAGGGCTAAATTTAGCTCCTAAATATAGCTAAATTTAGGTTTAAGAGTTTAGATACTCTCAATTTAATATGCCTTTAAAAAAGGTAAAGTCCAACTTTCAGAAGAATCTGTAAAACAGCATTTTCAAGTAAGTCTGGAGTAATTAGGTATTGTGGCTAGAGTTACCATAAATACATACTACATGCTGACTTGACAAGATTGTGTTAGAAGAAGTGTGAGTTGAACCACTACCTTTGAAGGTTCTTGCTTTGGTTATTTAAAAAAAAAAATGTGACTGTTAAAATAACAGTGCAAGTTCACTATAAAGCCATATGCCTCTTCTCAATGTTCTCTTACAAACTGGTTTTCATTGTGTCCACTGCCAGCAGTGGACATTCTGCTTGGAAAATCCACCTCCTGCTGTGAAAGGTTTGGCTCAACTAAATGAAGAAAGTAATTCTGATATCAGACTCAAATGGGAACACACTATTTCATTTAGTTCTTGTTAAGAATATTTAAAAACCTTCTTCACCTACAGTCTTTCTGAAACACAAGGCACAAATAGGGAGTGGACATTCCAGCAAAAGGTGATTGTCTGAATTTAATAGTCCACAGCAGTCTTCTTGTCCAGCACAATGAAAGATTTTAGCTGTCCAATTTTATGCCACATCTTCCAGATAATCTGCAACGTCACTTAACTGAGAAATGGTAAGGTCTTGTGTGGTGCTTTCGAGCTAGAAAATAAATAAAATTGCAAACTCAGAAATCACAAAAACAGTATTATGTCATGTATTCCTTCATATACTTTTTGGCCTCAAGCTCTTTCAGAGAGATTACACAATCCTTTAGGAGGTACTCAGACGGATCTTGAGGTACTGGGGTAAACCTTTGTATGTTGGGCACTGAACCAGCTTCAAATACATTTTACACACCTAGATAAGCACAGTGGGTTGTGCTACCAAACAACTGTTGCAGAGTTTTTGTTTTGTTGTGATTTTGTTAATCAATATAGCATCTAACTTAGCAAGGATACTAGGCGTAAAAAACAGTAACAAATAATAGAACCTTAACACACAACCCAGTAACTAAGGAAAACAGCTCATTACTTCACAGAAGGTTGGAAACAAAGTCAAGACAAGATCAGAAGAATATAAAGAAAAACAACAATTATTTAAAAATAATCATACTTTATCACTGGCATTTGACTCTTCTGTTCCCACAGAAATTTCGTCTATTTCTTCACCAATACTGATGTCACTTTTTTCTGAGCGATGACTCGTACTAAAGAGAAAGAAAACCATAAGCATAGAAATAAGACTTCCTTATCAAATACCCAGGTATGACATTTACTTTTTATCTGACATTTTACTGCAACTGCACTTCCTAGAATGTTAGATGTGAATTTACTTAAAACTCCATAAAAACTAAAGGTTTTCTACCTAAATGAAGCCACAATAAATACTGAGAAATATTTAGGCCTCAATCATACAATTTACAACACCAATACCTTCACATCATAAGCATGTCATTATTAAATATTTATTACTGACTACTCATGATGCTTTGTTTTCCAGTTGAATACCTCAGCATATAACATAATTATTGACTAATTACATTAATTGCTAAAACATTATTAAGTGCATGGATCAGGAAAAAGACCAAACCTCAAACCCCTTCCCCAAAAAACCCAACACATTATGTTGAAGTTAGCAGTAGGTTTTTAAGGAACTCATTATCCGTATACAAAAAGAGCTATGATTTGGATGTTTTTTTAACTTGTAACTAAATCTATTAAAATAGCAAACTGAAGTTTAAAGGAGTTCAGAAATACTGACAGATCCCAGTGATAGTGAGTGTCTGTCATATTATGAAATAATTCAAATATGCCAGTGGGTATGCTTATGCTGCATAGAGTACTACTCTACTGAGGTATGATCCTTCTCTTACCTGTTGAAGTCATCAGCATATTCATCATCATCTCCACTTCCTATGTAAGATTTAAAAGCTATTAGTCAAACAAGTTTTTCTCTTCAGGAAACACTAAAACCCCCTATGTATTCCTGCACCAATGTACATGGTTTGATGACCAGCAAAAGTGGGAGGAGATTAAATCACTTATAATGATTAGAAGGACGAGTTATGTTTGTCATTATTTAATGTCAGTATTATTAATATAAACTGCTTCAAAACTGAGCACACATTTTCAGGAAGTTAGCTACATTGCTGAATACAAAACTTAAATACTTGACAGCTCTATTTGGAGAGAATTCTTCCATCACACCTTCTTTGTATTGCACCAAAAAAAGGTAACTTTCAAAGGTGTGGAGGGCAACTAAATATGCCACTGAAAAGCAGTAATACTTACCAGGCTATCTTTTACCAAAAATATAAACCTGCTCTTTTCGTAGAAACCTCAACAACAAAACTCATCACCTGGTATTAGTAAATGCATGCTCAGAATGAATCGAACACACGTTCCATATGTAAAATATTAACCCACAAGACACCAGCTTCCACTTTTCTGTATTTCTTTAGATCACATCTTGCTTTTAACTACATTAAGCTTCATAATCTACGTTAGATAGAATAACATAAGTAAAAGCTGAAGATTTTAGTTCAATATGTGTATTTGAGTTTCTCAGGTTCCTTTAAAAAGCTGGCCATAATTTATCAGTTACGGCCAACCAAAAATATCAGAGCTTCCTCATGTTTAGCAGTTACTTGCCTAATTCTAGGGATCCCAGCTTTGCATTCACCAATCGCAGGTCTTTTAAAACAGAGTTTCTATCCAAATCTGTAAACAAAAGCACTTATATCAGAAATTGGACTAATAATATTTAAAAACTTGAGGAGTAAACAGGAATAATCTTCCAGTACTCAGGGATTTACAACATGAAAACAATAACCTCTAAAGAACTGGAACAAATAATTTAAGATAATACAAAGGAATAAGCCAATTTCAGCTTAAAACCGAGCAGAAGAATTATATACTGCCTTATATACACACAAAAAAAGGGATGTAGATAAGTATTTCATGCTCCAAAGCCTAAAAAGCCCCAATGGTAGTACAAGATATACAAATTAATATGCCATCAATCGCTAAGAAAGCACTACTGTAAAGCACATTATAACCAGAAGGGGGCCACATACTCTATCATTCTTTCCATCTGAACCTGTAGCTCATTCATCTCATTACGGAAGTAACTTCTACAATCATCAAAACACAAAAATACATGAAAACTTACTATCAGACTCCTTTAGCAAAGGTGCACCAGTCAGAGAGCTTAATCCACTTTTTAGAGCCGGTGCATCAGAAAGGGATGCTAGACCTCCTGCTTTATTAGCCTCAGTTTTCCTGTAAAAAACAAATAAATAAGTACTCCAGAGCTGTAAAATATGCATCATTAGTTTATTTTCTGTTATTAAATTGCCATAAAACTAGAACAGCAATACTACAGCAAAAAAAGAACAAGGAAAAAGGACTATTCACTCTGCAAGCTTAAAAGCAGTAGGCAGCTCATGAGCATAAGCGTCAACCACAACACTGAGAAAGCCACTTTCTCACCCATGCAAAGACTTCTGCCTATCTTCTCTCACAGACAGAGCACCTTCATCAGCATCACTAATAATGTCTAGGGACCTTCATCATCCCCGCACGTAAATGCAGCCAAAAGAAAAAAGGTTCAGATATAAATCAGTACTTCAGTTTGTTTTACATCTTAAAGAGATTATGTCTATTGAAGCTATTAATTCTAAGAGCAGTCAGTTCACAGAATGAAAACCTCTTGGTTATAGGAAGACAGACCTAACCACATGTTAAAGTCCATTTGGCTACTACCAAGTCGAAATCCTACTTGCAAGGAAAGGATGAAGAAACACAGATTAAAAGAGACCAAGATTTTCACGCTTAGTATTGCCAGAACTGTTTGCTATTTTGATTCCATTCGTATTAATAATGGGCATCATTTGAGTCATTCATTATATCTAGATCACCAAAATATCATGTGTAACATCACACATTAAAGTGCCTCAAAATTTTAAACAATGGGTCAGACACGGAGAGATAATGAGTGCCTGGATCATCTCTCACACTGTCATTAGCAACTGCTTGCTTTGAACCCATCTTAAATGAACGGGCAAGATTTCCATGAGGAAATTACCTTTTTGCAAAGAAAGCAATGCTGGCAGCTGTCCTACTACTTATTTACCCCTTGGGACTTGAGCACACCAGCCCAAAGTACCACAAAGGGGATTCTACCTGGAGAATATGGGGGGTTTTTTGCCTCCTAGAAGAGTTGTCAGGAAGGTAAAAATGAGCAATTCAGCATACACAGCTCAGCTACAAATAGCTTCTAGTTCGTCTGTAAATGAGCTAGAAGCAAACCTTATTATGGGATGTTACTAGAATAGCTCCATCACAATAACATTATGTGCTACAAAATACTACTCGTGGACTGAGAGTCTACTAGAGACACATAATCCAGAAGCAATTTTTTCTGTAGGGAGTTTCTCTACAAGGGAAAAAAAAAACTTACTTTATTAAATAATTATTCTGTTTCTTGGATTGTCTTTTAGAATAAATCTAGTTTACCCAGTTTCAAAGAAAATTTCCCTTGCTGTCATACAAAAATGCCCCAAAAATAAGAAATTAGTAAATATTATTATTATGCAAAATTTTTTACAGATTTTTCTAATTTACCCAACTTATCATTTAGACTACCTGCTACAATGGTTATTTTGGTTAAAGGCTAGTTAAATGAGCTCTCAAGTAAGGAGGAGTAAATGCACTTAGATGCAGTTTTAATCTTGTTATTAACAATAAGAAAAGGAGAAAAGAAATACTATAGTAGGGTTAGTTGTAACACACAATATTTTTCAGAGTATAACCACTGCTCTTCGAGGAAAAAAAAAGTCTACTTCAATGAAAAGCATCCAACAAAAGCTGTATTATAAATAATCTTTCACAATGAGTCCACTAATTTACTAGAGAGAGACCTGGTTTACCTGGCACGATTACTTTGCGCTCTACCAGAAGGATCCTACTCTAAGACTAAGCATCTACTGTAACAATAATACAAAAAAAGCTTATGCTGCTCTGTCCACTATCAGCATAGCTGGGGGGAAAAGCCAACTGCCAAACTGACTTACAAATGATTCTGCAACCTCTTCTTAATGTCTGCTAAGCCACAGCAATTCTCTGATTACTTGAGCACAGCAAAAGAAGACCAAGAAATGATCTTGCAGTATTGCTCAATACTGTGGTATCTAAGCTATGCTTCAAGATAACTCAACATGATAGCACAAAGATAGGTTTTTCAGTTTTATAATGAAGCTGCCATATAGTTCAGTCAGTAGTCTTGTTTCAAATGGCATTTTTCAGTCATCAGACTCCACAGACGAACAATAAAAAATGTGCTTTGGATGCATCTGCAAAATTGGCACATGCAGAAGTAACAAACACTTCACTGAAAAAATGAAAGGTGTTGCAGTGTGAAGAGAAAATCCTCAGCTCTAAGAAAACTTTCCTTATTATTATTATAGTCTGTGGAGCCAGTTTAGAGTATATTTTTGTATTCCTTACAAAGCCATATTGATATTTAATGCACTGTCCCTATCATTGTCCACTTCCTTTAGTACAGATCACCACTGCAGCTCTGTTGCAAGAAGAAACACTGATGTCTGTGCCTCATACGTGTTCATTCCACCAAACAGGCTGGGAACATTAGATACCCTAACTGATGCACCTTAAAGTGACACAAGTTTTTCCATTCATAGTACATCCAAGAGATCCCAGAGGACACTGTACATAGAATAGAATAGAATCATGGAATAGAACAAAATTAGAGACGCGAATATTTTGGATAAAAAATGTTATAGATCTGAACACTTACAAAAGCAAATAATCAAATAACGAATAGCTCTCAAATGTCTGCAAGCATACAGAGGACAAAATAAACCATGTATTAAGAAGAACATCCACGTTACCTACCAGCTGTAAGTTCTTTCTGGTTTGGGTACAGGGTCATCAAAGAAAGAATCTCCTTCTACATCATCTTCATCCACAACTGGATCACTTTTTTCTTTGGTATTCAAGTCTTTGTTTTCTAGTTGAGGATCTAGTTTTGTTTCATTAGGCAGAAAATGAATACTTCTTTTGCTTGCTTCCCCTGATGAGACACTTGTATCACTCTGAGTGTTTTCAGCAGCCTTGAAAGATAAAGAATGGAGTAAGTACGCATATCATGTAATAATCTAAGTGTATATATAAATGTCCAACACATAACATACACCTAGCATCACTTTTCAAAATATTACCTTAAATTCCTGAAAAGTATTAGTAAGTTCATTAGTATCATCAAGAATCACACCAGAAAAAAGTTGTTTTCTCAGTTTAGAAAGTGTTCTTTATTGCTGCTGCCATTAAAATCTTTTGTTCCATCCTGTGCATTGCTATGCTATCTACTTCACTTCTACTATTAAAAGCAAACAAGTCAAAAATATCTTGGTTACCAAATAAAGAAATTTACAGACTGATTCTTACGCTTTATTCATGTTATTTTGCAACATCTCAACGAAGGTTCTTCATCATAGCCATTGTCTTCAAAAGAAATCAATTTAAACCCAGGAAAATTACTCTAAATTCCATATTAAATGGTAATCTTTGAAATATAGCATTAGGTTTTAAAGTAATAAGCATAAGGAAACTGGAGTTACTGACACATTCTCTCAAATACTAAAACTAAAAATGACAAAAGTGAGACTTTAAAAGTACATAACTTTCAATCTTCTTCTCATGCTTATGGCTCAGACCTACAGTCTAGAATGTAAGGACAATTCCATGTGCATACCTTTAACATCAAGTCATACAACTCAAGCTCTAACTTAGCATAGCTTTATGGCCAAGTACAATATTCTAATTTACCTAGATAATCAAGGTGCTGAGTAAGAAAAATGTTTTCATATTATTACCTAGCAAGGAGTACTGCTATTTTTACTTTCTCCTAGACTTATTAAAATTAAGCCAGTAAAAGACTTACTCCATTAGCTTCCTTTCTACAAACTAACAGCAGTATAGTTTTGAAACAAAACAAAAAGTATTACTTAATCCAGCCAATATTTATGCAGGTTGTGCTGTCTGAAGTGTTTTTTTCATCAGTCATTAACTTTCACTCAGAAGGCTGAAGCCAAATTTTCAAACCAAAGGCCATCAAAGTTAAAATTACCTTGGTAGGTCTTTCTCATATCAAGGCTATTTTATCTCAGTCACAGAATCACATTCAATCGCTGGCAGTAGCTCAGTTTTTCTAGGGCAGGAAAAAGTACTCAAACCCACAAGTGGTAGTAATAAAAATATTTTTACTTCCTATCCTAGAGGAACAGAATTGTTTTTGAAAATTAAGACTACAATAAAAGGGAAGCTACAGCTACTTTTCTGTTCTGGGCCCTGTACTATGTCATGCCAGAAAAGTATAAGCACAACAGTTATCTTTGCTTGGAATCACACATGAAAGTTTTGCTGAGTGGAATAAATATTTTGAAACTGCAGACCATTTAAGTGAATTCTGTCATACCTGCAGTTTCATAGGGGTTCTCTCTTTTACTCATCTCACATATGTTATAAAGCTTTTCATGATATTTAATCTTACCTTATTTGGTATAGAGTGTGCACTTGACCGTCCATCAGATGATTTTGATGTGGGGCACTGGCTGTCACTTAGAACTGGAGCCACCTAAGAAGTTTCAAATAAGCACTTACTAAAACTTAATTTAATTTTGTAATAATTGGCACTGGTGAGGTCGCATCTCGACTACTTCATTCAGTTCTGGGCCCCTCACGTTAGAAAAGGTATTGAGGTGCAGGAGCATGTCCAGAGAAGGGCAGTGAGACTCATGAAGGATCTAGAAAACATGTCCTAAGAAGAATGGTTGAGGCAGCTGGTTCTAGACAAGAGGCTTGGGGGGGCGTAGTGAGGTGGGGACCAGTCTCTTCTACTGTTCCTGCAGTGAGAAGTCTAGAGGAAATGCCTTAAGATGAGACATGGGGCATTCAGATTACCAATTAGAAAGAAATGTTTCACTGTTATGGTGGTCAGTCATTGAAACAGGTTGCCCAGAGGGGTGATGGAGTCACCATCCTTGGAGGCGTTCAAGAGGCTTCTGGATCTGGTGCTGGGTGCTGTGGGTTAGGGGTTACAGTGATGGTGCTATGCTGATGCTTGAATTGGATGACCTTAAAGGTCTCTTTCAATCTTGATGATCCTCTGATCCTAGGACAATTGCATCCAACAAGAAACAAGGCTACCATCCTCACTTGGACAGTACGCAAACCTTGACACCGGGAAGACAACTGAGGGTAGAACTAGAGAAAACTGGGAAGTTACAGTCACACACTATGACTGGTATGGAAATCAGAGAGTGAGGAGATCCAGGAGGGGTCTCTCCTTTCTAAATTGCACTAAGGGATCTGACTCCAATACACTGCTGGCACATGTCCCTCAGCAAGTCAGTTAAACACTCTCCAATACAGTGGACTGCTCAGTGGAGTCACCATAACAGGACATTGACAGTCTGGACAGCCACAAGGGTCTTGGCTTTCCTGGGGCATTCCCAGACTGATCAAACACAAGGAAATACAAGGGCTCAAGGAAACACCCCTTCATGTGACAGAAAATTGCTATGTTAAGAAGTCTATGACAACTACTCTTGAATTCAAGCTTTCTTTGGGACACAATGCATCCTGAGTGTAGAATACTTTCTTTCAAGTCAAAATCAAATGCTATTGATTGGGTTTAATTCACTTAATCAACATATTAATTATCTATCTATTCCATTCAAATACTGCTGTCATTGCCTTCAAGAAGTTCAGTACTTCAATATATGTAATTTTAAGTACATATGTTTTCAGTAGAGCTTTAAAGCTTTTGACAAAACTCATTCAAGGCTTTTCAGGTAGTATTAAAATTAGAAATATGCCAAGGAAAACAGGTTCAGATAGAAGTGTTATCAAACCACACCAGAAAATAGAAAATAAGTGACACAGTGTTCTGTGGCATTTATCTAGACTGACACTGTGCTACTATGTTGCAGTAGAATATTAACAAAGAGCCCTAGAGTAGTATTAAAAGTAATAAAGTTTATCTCTCTCTTACCTCTCTGATTAAGTTGAAGGCATACTATACTGAAACATTATAATAGTACAACAATAGCCAAGTGTTCATAATTTCAGTTTATTTTTCATCATTTAAAAAATGTATAAAGAATTATAAAGAAAGAAATTTCAAGTTAGTATCACTTACTTCTTCACTGCCTGAAGTCTTTTTCTGCTTACACTTCCTAACAACCTCCAACAACAGGGGACCACCCACAACACCTTCTGCTTCCGTAATTCCCAAATCTCGAGCTAAGTTTTCTCGACCATCAAGGCCGTTTAGCTGAGGGGACAACAGGAAAAAAAAGAATCACAACATCAAAATAACTATCAGAAAACATAAGATAAATTTTGTAATATAAAAAAATCTTATTTAACACAGCTCTACCTAAACTAAACAGTGATTATTTAGGATGTCTTGTTGGTGGACCAAAGTAATAAAATCATAGAATCACTCAGGTTGGAAAAGACCCTTAAGATCACCAAATCCACCACTACACCATGTTCTAAGTGCCACATCTACCATCTATTGCATAATTTACTTCTGATCTGTACCTGAACTTGTCACAGATCATGCGAAATTATTTTAAACATGCAAGAAGCCATCATTAGCATGCTTTTGGATTTAAGAATTTATATGGCCAAATTACTTTAGCCTATCACATTTAAAAGTGGATCCAAGGACATCCAGCCAGAGGTCCCAGCTAATTCACACAGGATGGGGAGCTGCCACTCCTGTGCATACAGAACTACGTTTGCATAAGTCAACACTTACTTTCAGTCTCTGTTTCACATTAAAAAAAAACATGGGTTTGGACAAAAAAAGGGATGAAAGCAATTCAGTATCATCCAAAAAACTCCACAAAAAAACCCCAACAACACTTTTTTAAACTGAACTTCACACTATGGGAGAAGGAGAATGCTACAGCAAACCCAGGTCGGTTAGCACAACCCCAGATGGCAACACTGCAAAGGGCACCAGTTCATCTGGATCTCTTATGATCATATAATGAAACTTTGTATCAGAACACAGGTCAAGCAAACCACTTGGTGAGCCATGACTAGCCAAGCACATCGGATAAAGAGACATTACAAGAAGCTGCTCAGGGGCAGAGGCTAGTAGAGACAGACAAAGTCAAATCTCTCAGCACCATACACGGCAGTCTTGGCCAGCTCACTTAACTTTGGCAAATTTCCTTTATGCTCTGCAATAGGTGAAATGGACACATATATTGGAAAACAGAAGGGGGTATTTCAAAGAGCATAAGACGCCTTTACTACACAAATGAAGCGCTGCTCCCAAAAGTGAGTGGCAACACAATATAAAGTGTGGCTGTTTTCATTTGTTTCTATTTGGTAGCATGAACACGAATATTTGTACAGATGTGTTCTAGTAATAAATTAGCAACTAATTTGGCTAAGGATATTTTGCAAAGAATGAAGTTGTATGGGATTTTCTTTGAATAAGCCCCTGTAAAGAAACATGAGGTTCTGAGAAATAGAAGCCAGCTAATTTACTGATTTGAAAAAACTGGGTTTTTAATATATTAAGTATTTAAACCGACTTCAAACAAAAAAAAAAGTATTTGAGATATAATGAGAAATTTTGCAGTGAAATGAAACTGCTTCAAACCCAAAATTATTATTAAAAACCTTTATATCATAAAAAAGAGACAAAGATGATGAAAACCCTCTAAAAGGGTTTAAAGCCTTAAAGCAATCAGCTGGGCCACAACTGAACTATTCTATTAATTTACTTTTTGTCAAGTATATCGGCCCAAAGTCCTTTGTGTCACTGAAATCTCTCTCAGAGTAGATGATTATTTTAATTTTCATGTAAGAATACTCACTTAATATTATGACATAGTAAAGTTAGTGGCAAAAAATGTTGCAGGGATGTGCAGGATTCATATACTATTATATGATTCCACAAAAATTATCAGCTTGTTAATTCAAAATTAAATTATTATCTAGCACTGATTTTGATAAAGAGAAATATTCATATTAGCCCACTTTCCTGAAAAAAGTATTTACATGACACTAAGTACCTATTACAGACAAAATACTAAAACAGTATTTTTAATAAAAACAAGTGGTTTAAACAAATCTGCCATAGCTTCTGCATTCATTGCCATGCACTCAGTAAGCATTGCATACAAACAAAACCAGTATATCTTACTGTGCTCGATTCAGGCTGAAAAACAGCTAAAGTAAAATCAAGATTGAAAAACCGTAGAAATTCTGCAACAAGACCTGCTACCAATCGACCTAAAAAGAAAATGAATAGAGTTAAAATACATCAGACAGAAACAATCT
The DNA here is from genome assembly GCA_013397075.1 of Rhabdornis inornatus. NCBI lineage: Eukaryota > Metazoa > Chordata > Aves > Passeriformes > Rhabdornithidae > Rhabdornis > Rhabdornis inornatus. The sequence continues at coordinate 1,936,566 of VWZS01003937.1, read as the reverse complement.
TATTTCCGTGATATAACATTAACACCAGCACACATGGCTTCAGTATGGACATTGTTTAGACATTCAGCAAACCTCACAGCAAGTTTGTATACCAACTCCGTAATCTTGAACTTGGATGTCATATCAAAATCATTTAAGCCGGTAATACTGAAAGAGCATTACAGATTGCTTACAAAAGTCATGTGCAGCATTTTTTTAACTATTCAGCTGTTTTAAAAACATAATTTTGGCATTTGTTGTATATGTGCATTCACTCCTGTACCCGTACTCTTAGTTTTCACTGTTTACTGTTTCTATTGGTCTAGAATGTCTCTGACTTAGCACAACTATAAGGCGTCATGAAATAGTAACTCCAATGCATTAATCACCTTAATTAAATATACAACTTCAGCAATATTAACTCTAAAAATTATAGGTTTAATTCTATTCTGAATGAGTAGCAATTAGGACATCTGAAAGGAACAAAAGCATACTCAATGTAATGGAAACTTCACTGTTAATAACATTCAAAGATTTAATCCTTTGTCTCCTACTTTTATTATCTTGAGAAGTATACACTAAATAAAGAACTTACCATCCTTTGTACCTAAAAAACTCTTCAAGCTTTCATTTACCAAAGGTGCTTTGTTCTGTCAAAAAGCGAAAATCAAACAGCAATTAATGTCATCTACATGCTAGCAAGAAACTGAAAAACACAGCAAGCTAATGTTTTGGTGTACTCTGCCGCACAATGATGCCCTGCCCGTGCAATTCACTTCTTAAAAACCTACCTTTGTATGAATTCTACAAGTACAAGAAAAAGGTATGTGGCAATAAATTTATTTAAGCAAATTAAATTTGTCTCAGAGCTAAAGTAATTTAATCTAAATTCTCAATAGCATACTGTTTTTTATTTATCTAATGACTGAAGAGGTAAGCTAAGCAGCTAACTTGCTAACTTCCCAAATTGCTCCTCTAATATAGTGCCAAGTTTAAGGCAATTCAGTCCAACCTTTTAAAAAATGGAAATTTACAAATCTTCCAGATGAAGTGTGGACCATGCTAATTATTAGAACACAAATCAATACTAATCTTCTATTAATTAAAACACCTTCAAAGATATTATGAATTTTTTTTTCTCCCTTGTTAGATTTGCCCATTTCAATTTTTAAAGAGAAATAAATCAATATGCTATGTCTGGCATTGTCAAAATCATTCCAGATTTTTCAAAACAAATTCTAAATGCCATTCCTAAGATGGAATGGATATCCTAGATAAGAAAAGGATCAGTTATAGGTATTTATCACTACAGTTGCAAATGATAACACAAAAGGAAGTGCTACTTGAAAAAAGGAAATCTTGCTTAATATTTAAGAATTCAGAGTAGTGGTAAGTATGAATATGTCAGTGTCAACAGTGTAAATTTAAAATATCATGATACACGTAAGCTTTTTGAGAAATGCTGAGCTGAAATGTACTGTAGCAAATCTCTCTTCACATTACTTGAACTATTGCTATTATTCTCCAGTTAGTGTGGGAGGTTATTCTCTGGGTGCTCTATAATATCCTGAAGCTTCCCATAAAGAGATAGCACTGCTCTTCTATACTATTCTTCCACCACATCTTCTTCAGCTATCTTATGTTAAATTTCTGGAATATGGAATCTCATATCATAGAATAACTACTTCCCATCCTTACATCCCAATATTGCCTGTTTCAGTTAAGCATTTTTCCAGAAAGAGTACAACCATCTAACCAGTAGAGGAATGGAACACTTCTACACTCCTCTCCTTTTGAAGCAGAGAGGCTGGACATACAGCACTCTACTTCCCCATTCTAGAAAATGGACAGACAGAGGAAATGAAGCAAAGTTGGTAGTAGAAGAGGTCACAAAACTGGTATCTGTATGCCGCAGCAGCACTGTTATGCAATCATGAATCAGTATCTCATTCCTTTAATATTAATATATTGCCAAAGTATCAATACATAGTCCATCTCTTTATTGAGAATTCATCCTTAAGTGTAAAAGCAAATTTTTCTGAAGCAAGCCTACAACATCCTTATGGGAAATACTACAAGCATTAGCATTGGCATTTTACTGGACTAAACTGCTTTTGAAATACACTTGCCAAAGCACCCCAATACAATAATTTCAATTTCAAAAGACATTATTCCGATTTAATAATATCTTGATCAGTCAAGTAGATATCTTTTTTTAAAAGATGTATTTGATGGAGAAAATAATTAGCTATTCTAGTGAACTGGACAGAAGCCATATAAACCCAGCAGAGATAGGCACTTAAAATTATAATTTCAAAAGGCTATTTAACAATTCTCATTTTTAAACATCAGGAAACACCCTGATAGTCCTGTTTTGTGTTCTTTTGAATCTTATGCAGAAATACATATTTTCATCTTGTTACAGTTCATAAATAGAAAGTATTAAAGTTATTATATTTAATTCTACTCAAAGGATGTTTTTTCTGATTTATTTTTTAAGGTTCTCTTACCTCTACTTTCTCTTGTTCTTCTAATGCCAAAAACACAGCTGCTCGTAATTCTGCCTGCCAAATAAAAACCAAAACAAACAACATTTCTACAAGCACTTTTTTTCCTAAGCAAATAGGATGCAAACAGCTAGCAAGTAGCTTTACAACTATTTGTTTCTCCTCAAGCAACTTGGCACGGACTGTAATCTATATCAGTGCAATTAAGACACTTAAGATTACAGACAATGTTACTTGAGGCAGAGAAATAATAGTTTCCAGTCTGAGAACAAGGCAGGGGGCATAATTTGATACAAGACATCCTAAATTATTTCTTTGTACATAAAAATATTCCGAAGTACCTAAATTATCTCCTATGTGTTTCTTCTAAGAGTTAAACATCCATCTCTTTCAGGCAACTCCAGAACACCTACCCTTCATTTACAATTCATTCAGGAAATACGAACAAATAGGCTGTAATAACCCATTAAAAACTAAGTATTGAGATATACATATTGCTATGATTTCTTGTCAGATTACACTCAAAACCCCAGAATTTCTCAAGGAAAAGAAGATGATCACAGTCATTCAAATACTCCTGATAATAATGGTTTACCTACCCGATTCTAAATATATTATTATAAAGAATCGGAATTCTTCTAAGGACTACTTTGGATACTGAAGCTTAAGCCTTGTCTACTTTTAAAAAATTTTTGTAAGCACTACAGTTTTTTCTACTTTCACTGAATGAGTAATGGATAACATATATTTGATGAATTAATTTGCCACTTTAATCAATTCTTAATCAAACACTTTGAAGTAAGTCAGGCAGTAATAAACTAGAAAAGACAGCATATTAAAGTTCTCTCAACAGCAAAAAAAAAAAAAAGCAGAATTTAAAACAAAGATTTATTTCCATAACTAAGAATAAAACCAATACGAAGAATGTCTGGACTTTCTCATATATATTACAAGAAGTAACTAAACATGAAGTAACTGGTCCCTCCCCCCAAAAGAATAAAACCCAAAGCAAATGCCCACCCATAAAAAACCCCAACAAAGCAAAAAAACCCCAAAACCAACCAAACAAAAAACCAACTGAACAAAAAAAAAAACACCAAAAACCCATAAACAAGCCAATATCAAACCCTAACAAACAAAAAAATCCCATCCAAAAAAACAACCAAATAAAAAAACCCAAACCCAAACACCCTTCATGGGAAAAACAAGCACTTCTTTCCTAAGGAAATTCCTCTTTGGACACCTAGTTGAAGGACAAAAAACAATGCAAAAAAGCTAAAAGGATTTCTCACCAAAAGAAGAGTAAAATGCTTACTACAATTATATGTAATGGTCATACTGACGCTGCAATCACATTTTTTCAGTTGCTGGGATACAGCATTCAATCAGAAAATCCTCTTATAAGCAATTAATTTATTTATTATTATTATTACCTTTTTTTCAGGTGTTGGGGCACAGCTGTCAATTGGTGAGACCTTTTACACACCCCACTAACTTAAATATTATTCTTACAAAATCAGTTTTCATTTAACTTTGCAACCAACAGCTAATAACTTGTTTATTTAGTTCTATCTCACTAACACAAACCTGAAACAGTTGCAAGGCTTTCTTTGTCACTTAGGCTACAGAAACCAAATATATTTACATAAGAGGATAATAAAATAACAAAGCATTCCTGACTGGCTGTTACAACTCTTCAAAACAAAACACACCAGTCTATGCATGGGGGTAGGGGCAAACCCCCCTAATGGTCTGGATCATGGGACTGGAGAATAAAGTTTTCTGAAAGTAGTTGCCAGTACATCAGTTAATACAGAGTCTGACCTGTTCTGAGATTCTGGAACAATATCAAACTGTCACTTTTTTTTCCACTTAACTGGGACTGTTTGCCTGCTCCACTCATCTAAATCCAATCCAATGGCTTTTAATTACTAACGGAGGTGGTTTTCTTCCTTTTCCTATTTATTTAATGACACACGGTCAATTTCTCTCAGATGTTGTCTTTCCCCATGAATAGCTGGTTCACCTTTTTTACTGCCCAATTAATAAACTTAAGGTCAGGAGCTGACCACCAGAAGACAATGCCACTGGTATTTACACCTCCCTTTATCTTACCTGCATCATCTAGAATAGCACCCTAAAGCCTTTCCACAGACACACAGCCCTGCAATCGACCCTCCAGTCCTGCGAGCATCACAGTGTTTGAAGTTACACATTCCTGTACTCTTCCCACAAGGAAAATTTACACTACTGCAACACACTGACCTTCATCCTTTGAGGTGGGTACTGCTCAGACCATAGCACAATATTCTCAAAATACTATCTCAATAAATTTAGACAAAGAACCATATGCTAGAATTTGTGTTAAAGCAATAATTCTCAACTTCATGCAGAAGAAAGCAAAAAGCAAAAATAACAAAGCTGAGGCCAAAGGAATAATCACCCTACTACAAGATGAATCATACTACACCAGTAGGATGGACAATGTCATGTAGGCTTTTCAGGACCTGAGCCATAGAGAATTTGAACACCAGAGATTGAGATCACCATCATCAGGTACAGCCACAGCAATTTGCTCCCACCAGCAGATATGAAGGTTTATATAACTACACAGATTAATGCACTTACAATGTTCTTCTCACACTTCTTTTGTTTTTAATGGGTATGAAGAGATTGCAATTCTCTTTGCCCTAGTAGCCTTTGGCACCTGCCAAATAGGTGTTTCATATGTTGTTACAATCTGCTCTTATATTTTTCCATACTTCCCTATTCCACACTGCCTCATTCTGCTTGCAGTATTCAACACAATCCAAATACACCGTGAATAATTTTATTCACTGTCTAGTAGTAAAGCAGACCAAACACTGATATTCTAATTCCCCACCCATATTATTTCTAAGTCTTCAATAAAACAGGGTTATGTCAACAGACAGATGTTGATGAGTAAGTGTCTATCACTCTAACATCCATCAAGCCTACAGACTTCTCTCTCATACTGTGACAGATACCCCTTCTCTTCTATCCCTAAGTAGTTCTATCAGGCAAGAGCTCATGTCAATGAAACAGCAATTTGGTTTCACTGAACTTGGCTAAAACAAGTAAGGCTATCATTGTATGTGACAAATACTGTCTGTGTTAGAGAAATGTATGGGTCATTGTTTTGAAACAAAATTAAATTTCCCGTTTTCCTCCCAGGCATTTACAGCTCATCAGACAGCACTGGTTTTTAGTGACTGTTGTTCTACTATAAATCAGAAATTGAAGTCCATGAAAAAGACATGTTTTCTGCACTGAGCTACAGTATTCCTCTTTAGAAAGTGGGCAAGTTTATCCTACTCTAAATAGAGACCCTTTTGCATGCACCCTAAGTACTGTCCATGAAAACAGCTCCCTTAATCTGTAGTTCCCTGGAAAAGCAGATAACAGTTCTTACTATCTCAAGAGCTCCCCAAATACACTTCTTAGGTGGCATCTCAAAAAATGCCTGTCTAATTTGGAAATACGCTTTTAATAGGAAGACAACAAGCACCTACATTAACAAGGTTATTAGTCTGATTTAGCAGTATGCTTGTAAAGCCATCCACAGCATCTTACACAGCAGATGCTGGATGAAAAGTGAAAGGATAAGACAGACCATTCAGGACCGAAGGATGACCTGTAACCTGTAACTACCTCCTACTTGCAGGCTCCAAAATGTACAGTATTTAGCATGTCCATGGAATTTCTGGGAGTGTATTTGGTAGTATTTGTCTTTGATTGTGCTAGAACAGATTTGCCCAGGACTTAAACAAGAGATCTGATTTTCCTAAGATAAAACTTGAGACAATGTTTTCCAACAGGAAAATACTTGTAAACTTCAAACACATTTCTACACCTCAAAGGATGTAGGCACATCAGTGGCCAAGATGATTTCTTATAATAAGCACAAACTCTGGATATGGCTTGCTCCTTGCATTCTGTCTCCTTTGTACAGCTACACAATTCACCTTCAATCCCAATATCCCAGCACCTTCCAAAGAGATCTCATCAAAATATTTTTTTCCTATCAAACTTTATTCATGCTTTCTATTCCTGGGGCAATATTTCATATGAATGAGCAACGTTTTTGCAACACTGTTCTCCAAATGCTGTGGAATATTAGGTAAAGAAGTGTGAACTTCAGCTTCATACACTGCTTTGTACCTATGGCACAGTTGAGTATGACATTGTCTGCTAGCTAACAGAGCCTTGCTGTCTGCTTTGTGCATCTCTCAACATTTCTACAAACCCTTCAAGTTCTGCAGCTTTTGCAGAGGAAGTCCTGGGCTTCTTTTTTCATCCAAGACTCATTAGCAGAAACCAAAATATAAATTTCAGCCTGCCAAATGCAAATGCTACCACTCTTCTCAATCCACTTCAGCAGCTCAGCACACAGTTTTTGAAGCCATACAGGCAACATCACGTATTCCCTAAGAAACAAGGGTAGGCAAGTTCAGCAAGTGCCAATATGGGAGACACTTCAGAGATCTGCAGTGGGCCAGCTGGAGGTGCAAAATCTCCTGCAACCTTGCACTCACAAGATGTGCATCAGAGGATGGTGTGGTTAAATGTGTGACTTAGGGCAGTGAAATTATTAAAGTAATGCATAAGATTTTGCAGGGTAATGCTCAGAGACCTTCCAACTATAGCACAGGAATGTGTAACTGCCATCTGCTCCAGCATTGTGGAACAGCCCTATGCATGCCAAAGCATAAACAATCTCTTGCATTCGTAAAATTTAGTTGCACATGGGCACCTTTTTGCACAACTTTCAGCATCTCCACTTCCTAACTACAAAAGAACCGTCATACACCTTGGTAGATACAGAGCAGATGCATTGCTCTGGAAAGAGACATGGCAGTACATTGAGCTGTTTAACTGCTGGTGACCAACCCAGGCTAAACCTCTGCGTGAACCAGGATAAAAACCTCTACCAGTCTATATGCATCACAAACCCAAGGCTGGTGCCAAACCATAACCAGCAACATCTCTACCAACATTACTCAGTAGTACCTTCCCTGTGATCTCCATCTGCAAAATCTGTAAAGGTTCTCATCCTTCAGCATGTAATAAGACATTTAAAAGCACTGTTCATTATCGTACATGGATCGAAGACGCAAAAGCAAACAGGACAACTTTAACTGACCTGTGCACATGCTCATATTAAAAAATAATACTTTTATCCCCTCTAACATCACACCACTTGCCTGTACCCCAGCTGTCCAGGTTTTGAAGCAGATTAGTAAGAAATTAGCACTACCACCTGGCCAAAAGCTTTACTAGGCATGTGACATTAGTGATGCTACCTCTTCATGTAACTGTAGCAACAGCAAGTTCCAGAGAAGATGCAAAATTCAGGTAATATAAACTTAAATTATTCCAAAGCAAGAGATTAAAAGATTAAAAGATATAAACCAAAGCAAAATAAAATAACAAAGAAATACACAAGAAGCATAATGGCTGCTCTTGCTCAATGACAACAGCTTCCCTAGGAGAAAGATCACATTCTCTTCAAGACAGAACACCCCCATTTGTACACTATCACATGGAAACAGTGATAATTTTCACTGAAATACAAATATCTACAGTTACATTGTGTGTTTATAGAATTCATTAGAAAGCTGTTTTATTCATCAGACTAATTCCAATGATCAACAAGCTATATATAGTATACAGCTGTACTATATACATATTTATATGTGTATATATATTCACACATATTGCAGTTTAGAGAATACAGGGAATTCTGAACTGCAAGCAGCAAATACATTTATACAACTTCCAGTTTTCTCAATATTACTTTATTAATTGCTCCACTGCTCAAACTTTAAGACAAATACAAAAACCATGAACAAATTTTTAAAATGTCATGTAAGTAACATTTTTTCAGCTGGATAATTTACATCAACCCCAATGCACCCAAGAAATTATATCTCAAAATAAGAATAAGCTAATAAACTGCAAGCCATTCTAAAATCGTGTTTTAGTAGAGAACTAAATCATGATGATAAATTCCCTTCTAAAAATTACTCTCAATACGTTACAGAATGTGTCTCTGATACACTCTATCCACTGAAATAATTCCCCTTGAATTCTAATCCTTCCAGTGTTTCATACCAGTGCAGCTATACATTGACCCCATATTTTTCTCCTTAATGTAGCTACTTCAATGAACCACATATACTTTATTTATAGCTTTCTAGCCTCATCCATCTTGAAAAGTGGTCAGTTCTCATTCTAAAGTATGAAATAAGCATCAGTTTCGATAACACATAAATGTTCAGTTCTACCACATAATAAAAAAAAATTCATACATAATAGATAAATACTATTGAACAAAATCAAGTTTAATTAATTTGAGTAAAAGGATGACTGCAACTTTTTTAATGGATGGTATAATCTAATTTCAACTAAAAGATGACAGTTTATAGAAGCCTTGTTCAAGCTTAATTCTTCCAGCAACAGGCTTTTTGTCAGGTAATAGTAGAACAAAATCTGTAAGTCATTAACACTGCCAATCAACACTCATCAAATTCACATGCCAATTAAGGTTTACAGCTAAGTAAAAAACCACCATGAGTTCTTCCAGTCAAGAGCCTTAGCTATAAGCATATCAGTCATTAAACAGTAATGCTTTGTATTAAAGAGAGACATAATCTGTCTCAAGGAGGCTGCATTTTGTATTTTTCTAATTTGCAGTAATGGCACCTTACACAGCATTGGATACCGCACACTTTAAGCATTATAGAATAGCGAGCTGCAATAAATTTATTCACATAAAACTCAATGGACCGGCAACCATAGTATGAAAATTTACATACTACACAAAGGTTGGAATTAAGAAACTACAGTCCATGAGCTCAATGTGACCCAATTGCCTTGCCATGCTTTTTAAAATTACAACTTTACTATCACCACACTTGCATTGTTTAACAGTATGTCAGTGGTTAACAGGTGGCCCAAAAGGCCTCTCTGACATCTGTTAGAAATGTCTTACTACTCAGAACTACAGCTACTTAAGCTAGAATCTTCATTCACTTACAGAACTTATACAAGGAGCGCCCATCTGAAAGGGACAAACAACATGGTTTTGAATATTATTTTGATGAAAAGCATGACTAGTTCAAAACACAGTAAACTTGAAAGTACATACACAAAGATGCTCTTACTTCCATAAACCACTTCAGCTGTTGAACTGCTCTTGAAATATCAGCATTGATCATCCACCTCTGGAGACTTAGAGCACTGTAGATAAACACCACCATCCCTGATCTGAAAGCTATACGTGATTTCTCCTCCAGCCTTCAAGGAAACCCATTTATTTTTAGGCTTCCATACCGGTGTTGCTCTCTATGATACACCATAGTTAATTATTGCTGGAAGCTTTTAATTTGAACAAGAATCCAAGTAACCAATTTTCCTACCCTTTCTGACTCAAGCTCAGGCTGCACCACAGCCTCATTAGCAGTGTGCACTCTGCTATCCTCCGTATATTTTCTTAACATAGCGTTATTTGTTCCCTGCAAGCAGGTAGCATGTCCAGAGAGTTTCCAGACTTAGGAAGCCTTCAAGGTACAACTGAAGCAACCCACAATCAAGAAGAACAAGTGCTTAAATAGCGACCCACAACTCCCGCTTGAAATTTTCAGTAAGGGCTTTCCGTATCGAAGCAAGTGTAAACTTCACCCGCCCCGTCCCGCACCACGCTGCTGCCCATTGCTCCCAGCCAGTCTGGCGGCAGCCAGGGAGCTCTTGCGGCCGCACGGTACCGGAGAGCGAACGCGCACAGCCGGGCCCGGGCTGCCCGCGCTCCCCTCGCTCTGCCCGCCCGGGGGATCCCGAATTCCCGCGGCCGCGGAGCAGCGCCGTGCGATGGTCAGGCCCCGGGCCCTCGCACCAGCTCGGCCACGAGCAGCCAGCGAACACTACAGGGAAAGCAGGCGCCACCGCCAGGCCGCGACTCCGAGGGAGCACTCCAGCCGGGAACACCGGCTGCAAGCGGCAGTAAGGGGGGACGCGGCCTCGGTCCTCCCACACTCCGCAGGGCCGCGAGGCGCCGCCAGCGCCAGACAACGCTCCCCGCCGGCGGGAGGCTCTTCTTCGCACACCTTAATCTTATTGAGCACCCCGGTGCTCTCCAGCGTCTGCACCAGCAGGTCCCGCAGCTCCGTGTCCTCCTCCGCCGCCGCGGCCGCCATCTTGCTTCTCCCTGACAACCGCCCAAACCGCGCTAGCGGCGGGACCGGCCCGGCAGATTCACCACCACCGGAGGCACCAGCCTAGGGCGGACCCGAGGGAACGGGGCGGACCGGACCGGTGGCCACCCTCAGCACCGCCCCGAGAGAGGACGCAGAGAGGCCGTGGCCACCCGGCGCTTTTGCCGCCCGCCGAGCCTGGAAACCGCGGCGGCGAACGCGCAGCGCGGGCGGCGGGCGGGAAGTTCAAACGGGGGCGGCGGTAACGGCTGAACTGCGCGGCCCCCGCGCCCGCGAGCGGCCCCTCAGACCCGCCCTGTATCGCTCCCTTTCTCCCGCCGCGCTCGAACCCAAGGAACCGTACGAGGAGCGGCTGAGCTCATTTGGTCTGTTCAGCCTGAGGAGACTGAGGGGACATCTCAGCACAGTCTATAACTCCCTCGTGAGGGGAAGCAGAGGGGCACGCAGCGATCTCTCTGTGGTGATCAGCGACAGGACTCAAAGGAACGGCACGAAGCTGAGTCGCGGGCGGTTTAGGTTAGATATTAGGAAAATGTTTTCATCCAGAGAGTGGTTGGGCACTGGAGCAGGCCCAACCCCAGGGCTCCCCAGGGAAGTAAGTGGTCGCAGCACGGAGCCGGTCAAAGTTCGAGAAGCGCTTGGAGAATGCCAGCTCCCACAGCTGGCAGCCGCAGTGTTCGGGCTGAAGGCGGGAGCAGCCCCCGTGCCAGGGCCGCGCTCGCTCCAGCAGCCTGAGGGCAGCACCGGGCTCCGGGCAAGGTCTCACCCGCCTGCTCTGCTGCCCACAAGGACACCTGAACAGCACCAAAAGGGGCTTCTGGAGCGTTCGTTTCGTAACAAGTATGTTGGTTGCTGCTCCTTAAAACAAGAAGTATAAGGCTTTGTAAATTGTAATGCTTTCTCTGCAGCACTACATGTGACATTTTTTCCATGCTGAACTGCTTATAATTTTTCTTGAAGAGAAGTCCAATATATGAGAAATAATTTCGTAGGTTAGAAATGCTCCAAAGGAGCACGTACAGCTCCCGGGCGAAGCAGGGCGCTGCGGGAGGCTGGCTATAAAACACGTGCACCGACTGTTCAGGGATGCTCTGAAGACTTGGCCAAGCCTGTGAGGACAGGTGTCCGTCACTCCACCCCACTTCTGGTGAACACATGGGAGGTACTGCTGGAGCCCCACGCCCATTCCCACAGCTGCCCAAAGAATGTAGTGTTGTATTTTGGAATCCTGAAGTTCGGAAATATTAGCAGTCTTCCACTTCAGTACAAAATTGTGTTAACATAAACCCACAATACTGTACTTAAGCACTTAAGACAACCATTATTTCCATTTAATTTTTCAAAACCGTGTCAGAAACAAATAGCAAATGGAGAAACGTAATGTCTGGTCCTACAGTTATTTTTATTTGTTCACTAGAGCTCTAAACTTAATGGAAAGAAAAAACCCACTTGACTAAATAATTGATACAGGAAAGATAGAGCAGAGGAAGTCAAATCAGTAGACTTAGAAGATAGTTTATAATTTGTAAGATTCATTTAGCATTTCATAAACGGTGCCTTCCAGCTTTCAAATACACGTAGAATATTTAAATCCATTGTACAAATAACATTTTGTGAGCTCTGTGAAACAGCAGACTATTATATAGCTAAATATCCATCAGCCTGAGGGCAGCAAAGCACAGTCTAGTGTCCTATTGCAATACACTGCCTCAAACTGTCTCACGTTTGAAGGAAATGTTTCCATTTAGAATGTATCTTATTCCCAAGTCATCTCTGTGGAAATCATAGAAATACATAGCTACAGGCTATTAACAGAATTTAAATCAAATTTAAGCTTTCAAAATAATCTGTGGACCAAGTCTATTGACATAAAATTAGGACATAAGAATATACATATATTTCAAAATGTGTACATCTGCTCAGAGTACTGTAAATGTTTCCTTACCACACTTTTAGGAATAAAGTGTAGCTGGATTTTTTTGTTCTATTTGTGCAATGAGAATAATCAATGCAAAAACAACACATTGTGTTAGGGAGAAAAAATTAGAAAGTCTGTATCTTGATTCTTAAATCCTAATGTAAACTGCTGAAAGCTGGAAAAATGTATTCTTTTGAGGTGTTTCAACTCATTTTGGGTTGGGCTTTTTTTTTCAGGCCACACACTTCAGCACATAAACATATAGAAATCGAGGGTGCTACCACACTTGTTCAGAATTTTTTGAGGAGAATATAATTTTCATGAAATTTAAAAGAAACTTTTCAAATACTCTGACATTTCGTCATTTTTTCACAGCATCATGAGTGTTAATAGGCAGAGATCAGAAGGTAAAAAACAGTAGGAATAAAAGGTCATAGTAGACAGATAAATATCAAATAGAAAGTCTTAAGGAGATAGATATCCAATGCAGCTGTCCATTGTCTATTTGTGTTTCACAAAAACATTATTTTTAATAACAGCCTTCATTACAGTATTACAGTATTTTATACTGTAACATAAAAATGTGGCTTCTTTGTCCTAATGTATTAAAGGCCTACACTATTTCTGAGTAGCTTTGGATCTCTCTTTGTAACCACCCCAATGAGAAACTTGGGCTCAGTTTTCACAAAGTGCAAAGCGGTAATTTGGCACCGTCAGAGAGCAAATCCCTGTTGCACCTCAAGATTAGCACTGGAGCACATGACCATGCAGGCTGGAGAGCATGTGCAGTACCGCCCACTGTTTTCACCCCTAGTCTGCAAATTAAGATAAAGATCAAAAATCAGTCCGAGAGTACAACTGGGTGTGCTTATCTACTGATTTAATGGGCAGTGACAAAGATTTCAGTGCCACATGGAGCCCTGACGTCTTCAGCAGCAGTTCAGCCACACTGCTCACAAGAATCTGGAGAGCTTCACTATTTTTAACTCTTCGAGAAAATTTCTGAAACTTTTGATACCTCTTACACAACAACAGATGGATCACTCGTTCCATCCAGCACATTTTCACGTTTCCACAGAAAAGTAGGCAAAGAAATTAGTTTTGCCTCATCCTCCTTCCTACCATGTAAATGCGTAAACATAATTAAAACATTTTTACCAGTTAATAAAACTGAGACGTCAAACAAAGATCTTATTACAAAGACTGTAATTAATCTGTTTAAAACAAACGTTTTGCTTGTGGAAGCAGATCTGCCCGCGTATTTCTTAAGTGCAATAATGTACGATGGTTGTAACATACCCCCTGTAGTTCAAAACTATGTAATAGTAATTAATAATCACACTTTGTATTTATGACTCATGCATCGGCAGAGAAAGAAGGGTCAGAATATGTTTCATAGCTTAACATACCGCTGAGAAAATACTGAGCCAAGTCCTGACTCATCCCTTGGGGCTCCTTCCTCAGAAACTTCCTACTTCTTCCAAACACGAGTTGTTACAATTTCAAACTTCTCCATTTGAAGAAGCACGCCACAGACGCCTGTGTCAGCCCCTGGGCTTGCATTAGTCAGTAAACTCCTATTTACAGTCCCCATCGCACTCTCGAAGGCCTCTGTGCCGCGCAAATGCGCAGTATGAAACCAACATAACTAAATCTTGAATATGCTAATGAAGCAACCAAAACAGCAGGACGAGCCAAACCATCCACATAAATTACTTCCTCTGCAACCCGGCGCTACGTTCTTTCCCGCGCTCACAAGGGCCTGCTCCCGCGGTGCCCGGCTGGCCGCGGGGATGCTCCGGGGATGCTCCAGGGAGGCAGCGAGGCGGCCGCCGCCGCTCCCCGAGTCTGTGCGTCCCCATGAGCTACCAGCGCCGCGGCAGGCCGCGGCAGCCGCTGTGCGGAGCGGCGCTGCTGCTGCCCGCCCTCCGGGGCGGGGCCGAGCACAGGCCGGGGGAGAGGGGCGGGCACGGGGCAGCTCCTGAGGGCAGAGCTGGGAGAGCGGGCCGAAGGTAACGCGGGGTGGGGGCTGCGCGCAGCGTGCCGAGGTGTGCTGAGATCTGAACCCGAGGTCAGCGGAGGTCGGATTTGAGAGGGTCCCTGCTCCCGCCTCCCTCGACTCCCTCTACCCGCCCCCTGCCCTCCGTGGGGCTGCGCTCCCCGGGCAGGAGGGAGCTGTGGTTCGGCCCGTCCGACGTGTTTCTGAGTTGGCTTTTCTGCACGGGAGAGTGGCTCTCTGCTGCTGAGATTCTGAGTTGCGCCGACTGCAAAGGTGGGACTTGCAGGCCTGGGACGGACTCAGATTGTGTTAGCTTTCACTTCTTATGCTTTAAATTCCATGGGTAGCAAATCGAAAGTCAGCCAAATAAATGACAGCAGTTTCCCAGAGGCGGAAAAACTGTTAATAGTTTGTTTGTTTGTTTTTATTTTGTTTTTTTTTTACACTTAACATCAGGTTTGGCATCCTCCTGTCGCCTGGAGGCCTCCCGCTTCCGGTGCATGTGTGATTTGCATTTCTTACAGCTTGTGCAGACGCCTGTGTAATGATTGTTTATCGGGAGTGAGGGCGTTCTGCTGTCGGAGGTCCATCGGTGCAGGAGCAGAGCCGTGTTTTTTTTCTGGTTTTGCCGAGCGGGCAGGGCGAGGTGCGGCCGTGCTGATCACAGCCCCTGCTCCCTTCGGGCTCAGCCCGGCACCGCTCAGCCTCGGCGGCGAGAGCCCGGCACCGCGCTGGGCGCTGTGAGAGGGGTGCTGCTGAAATCCTGCCGGAGCGGTGGGAGTGAGTATTGCCTCTGAAAAGCCTTCAAAGAGCTTCTTGCAGTTACTCGGGCCGGCACTTGGGCTTGGAATGCATGGTTAGCTGAGCGGACAGTGGAGGTAAAAGTTGCCGAAGCTAAGAGCGTTGTTATAAATTAAACTAATGCTCTGGCATGTAGTGTTGTGACTCGGCTTATCTAACTCGTTGTGGCAGATGCAGTGCATGCTGAATTGTTTAGGATGCTACCAAAGCCTTGGGTGTTCATTTTTGTGGCTTTAGATGCCAGGCTAACTGTCCTAAATCTGATCTCTGGACATTGTTGCCTGCATTTAGCTGCATGCATGCTGTGTCAAAACTACGGGTATCTCCTGCTGATGCTTGAGTGCTCTTCTGCCACATCTTCGCTTCTGATTTTGCTGAACTAAACTGTAGAGCAGGAAATTTTATATTAATGAGGGGTGTGCTAGTCAAGCTAGTTGTTAAAAGCAAAACAAAAAGAAAATAAGAGGGTAAAATAAGAGGAGACTAATTGCTAATGTACAGAAGAAGCATGTGCTACATCAGCAGTCCCCTCAAGATGGTATCTTAGAATTCCAACTATAGTGAATGTGTTAAAGGAGGATTTCCTCAGTGTTTATTACAAGTTCTATCTAGTCTTCTGTGAGCCTGAGCAGGTAATTTTGGAAACAGCATGGAACAATGCTAACATAACTGAAAGTGACCTTGCCCTGACCGGGTTACTCACACTGAGAAACACGTGTTTTGCATTCCTTTTCTAGCTATAGTAAACCAATAGTCATTCCAAAGCTGTTCTTGTGCTAGGGAATTTTATTTGTAATGAAAATGAGTTGATAGCCTAGTTTCAAGTAATAATTTTATGTATGTTTTAAGTTTTCTATGTTATGAAATCTTTTGGAACATCATGACTTTTTTTTTAACTAACTTTCATAATATGAAATCCCTGTTTGTTATTATAGAAGAGTTGGTGTAAGATTTGTTAGATCTGCTCTTTTTTGTATTTGTGAAATTAGTAATTAGTGTAATTTTTAGGAAACAGAAGCAATTTTTATTAAAATGGGTGTGCTTTATGCATTTTAGTTGTTAATACAGTTTTTATTTGGATACGTTTATTTCCTCAAATGTGCATTATTCAGGTGCCTTTAAGGTGAGATTGATGTACTTTCCACCCGCCACCATCAGTGTCATAGACAACTAAAAGGTCAGCTTGAATAAATCACTCAGTCTGTTGGGACAGTTGTAGCTGCAAGGTTGTCTTCTGAGCTAAATCATTAGAAAGAGTTCATATATTGTCAGTGGAAAAAAGTGAAAGTTACCGATTGGGGGCTTTCAAACCTGCTCACTGTCTTTGTTGCCTTATATTCTGTTTCCAGGGTTCAAGAGCAATATGTAGAATAAATCAGCACCTTCAGCTGCTCTGATAGCAGCATTACTTGAAGCCTCCTCTGTTCCTGGTTGTTACTTCATCAGACATAAAGAGTCCAGTGAGAAAGGAGATAATCGTGTTTATGCTTTTCGTGGAAAAAAGTGAAAGTTACCGATTGGGGGCTTTCAAACCTGCTCACTGTCTTTGTTGCCTTATATTCTGTTTCCAGGGTTCAAGAGCAATATGTAGAATAAATCAGCACCTTCAGCTGCTCTGATAGCAGCATTACTTGAAGCCTCCTCTGTTCCTGGTTGTTACTTCATCAGACATAAAGAGTCCAGTGAGAAAGGAGATAATCGTGTTTATGCTTTTCTTGCAACAGTCACTGAAAAAAAAGAAGCTTCTTTCTGCCTGCTTACATCAAAAGAAATGCTGTAATGCTTGCTGGGTTATTTTTCTTTCATAATCGACTTCCTTAAGGTGTTTCTTCCACACCTTTGTAGAGTGCAGCTTTATTTTTTGGTGATGTGTGACATTACTATCTTTTAAGTGGTACTTCCTGCTTTTTATAGGTAGGGCAGAATTTTACATGAATCTTACACTCCTTACTTCTCTCAATGCTTTGTCTTGAGTAGATAGTTTTTCATGCAGAAAAGTAGTCTTGCTTGGTTGGTTTCCAGTTGAAAGTAATGGAAGATGAAATCATTAAGCATGTCTGTAAGGGAGAATCTCATATCATTAATTCCTGTTGTTCAAATGATGGGACTGGACATCACTTAGGGTGCAGAACTCTTGAGAAAATTGGCTATCCAATTGGTTTGTGACTTTTTTTATACACTGTATGACTATATCTATTTATCTAATATAGCATATATGTCTTGCTTTAGCTAGCTTTTGCTAAAGATTAGTTCTACATTATTGTTTGCTTTTCTATACAAGTAGCACTCTCCAAATTATTTTTAAAAAATATTTTTTTTTTATTTTACCTGGTGAGTCAAATTCCTGCCAGTGTTTTTTAAGAAACTTGATCAGGAAATTAACAGTTTGCAACTAATATTATATCTTATAATCTTATTATATGTTCTGTTGGGCCAAGTAGCTTGGTAATGTGTCTGTTATAAATTAGAGAGACATTAATGTGTGAAATAGAAGAATGTCTTAAAGGTGGTAGCTTCCTCACAATTTAGCAAGACCTTGTGATAAGTTCAGCTGGTTAACGGTTACTGTTGTTGCCCAAGCCCCTCACGAGTTTTGAAATCCCCACACATTTTGCGAGCAGGGAGGCTCCCTTCTTTGTACTTCAGCTCTGGCACAGAGTTTGCAGAACTTCACGGTTCTGCCAGCTGCATCCAGAGCTGCATAACAACTGTGGGAAAATGGGCTCTTCTTTATAGTGAGCTGTGAATACAAATTACACTGAGTTTTCTCAGTGTAATGGCTGAATCAGCCATGTCTTCACTGGTGTCAAAACAGGCTTTACTTGGCTGTTGTAAGGATGAATTAAAAACACCTTCATAGAAAAAAGGAATACAACTTGTGAGTAATTTTAGAAAGGTCACCTAGGTTATGTGCAGTGTCTTGTGGTGTAGAGTTGTCATTTTGAGAAAGTTGGGAAGTAGGTTTGGTGAGGCTTTAATAACTTGCATGTAAGTTTATGCATGTACATCCCTTTCTAGAAGGTAGCATTTGAAATGCTGTGAAATTGCTGGCAGATTTCGGAGACAGTTGGGATTTTTGACCTGTGCCAAGTGAAAGTCCTTCTGTTTGTGAAGTTTGATTTTGTTTTTTTTATCCCCTTACTTCTAAGGTCCATGAAGTATTAGGCAAATTGTGCCTGGTTTCATAGAAACTATCTCAGGTTTATAACAAGAACAGAAACTCATGTGATTTTAGCAGCTTTTAAAAAAATACTAGTTTAGTAGTCAGCTGACATTTAGATAGAATTTCATCTTTGCACATCATATTTGGCTTCCTTTGAGTTTCTAATATTGGCCTTGGCTAATCCAATACAAATACTCAATATTAAGTTCAAAGTTTCTTTAATGGATCACTTTGGGCATTTGAGCTGACTGCAAGTAGAGTTTTCAATTACATAAAGTATAGTTGTGTAGAACACTTATATATTTCTGTTAATTGGAAGGTAGCTCTCTTGCAACCTTGTGCAAGTAAAGCAAAAATAGGAAACGGTGATCTCATCTTTCATGGCATTAGTTTATGAAAATGACCATACAAGCTGGGGAATCAGGCACAGCTCTGAAAGAGATCCTTATTTTACACATGGTTGTAAATCTAATCTAGAGTTACTATTACCTGCTATTTCTGACATAGTAGTGGGTTTTTTTGCATTTTAACATTTAAGTGTGTTGAATAGGTAACAGATTTCTTATTTCAACACCTTTTTACAGCTATTTGGATAACAAAATGAAACCTGCAAAGCTGCACTATTGGATTCTGGGCTGGTTTTCCATGGCACTATGTTGTTGGTGTGCTTCAGATACATTTACTCGAAGGTAAGTTGTGCTTTAAAATGAAACATCTGACAACTCATTCTTAAGTGCAGCTCAGAATGGTTTAACTTCTAATGTAAATTTGTTGTTATGTACTGTTTTTTGATGTGTTATTCTTCCTTTAGGTGATTGATAATAAGGCATCTACATTAACTGAAGGAGCAAGGATAATGCCTGAGGAGACCTTTACATGTTTCAGCATGGAGAAAGAGGGGAAATTTAAATTCCATTTGTTGCACTTAAAATTTTTCCAATCTTGCTGTAGATGAATCATTTAGAGTTGTGATGTAGTAGTGACAAAAACTGAAAATTATTTTTAAACTTACAGCAAAAAATCTGGAGTAATCTCTGTGGTGTGAACTTTACTAGTTGTTGCATTGTTTAATTTTTAATATTTTTTTTTCCTTTCTATTTTCTCAGTTCTGACAATGTAAAATTCTTTTTCATATGACATCCCAACTGAGGCTGTATCAGATTGCTGCACCACCTTTTGGTGGTTGTTGCACTCTGGCAAAATCTGAACTTCAATACCGATGGGCCATGGGAGAAACCACGCCCCAAATCACACCCTTCTGTGGTCAAAGCTGAAATTCCTATTGCATTATATGAGGAAATAAACTTTTCTGCTTCCTTTCAGTGTTCTGGCAAGAGAATGGTTGGGGGTGCTTAGTTCAATGCTGAACATCTTTCAGTTACATCATCTTACAGTGCAGATAGTGGGTAGCTTAGACACTGTGGATGTTTCTTCAGTGTCCAGGATTTAGGTTCTGGCTTGGCCATCTTGCCCAAGAGTCAGCTCTAGAGGCACATGGCTGAGCTGCACAGAGCAGGATAACTCAGGCCCAGAGAAGGGGGGGTATCTCTGAAGCTGCATAGGTATTGAAAATGACTTTCCTTGGATTCCAGTTCTGAGCCTAACTTGCTCTGTTTAATAAGTGCAGTTATCTGACCTATCCTTAGCCAAAAAGTGTGTTCTAGGAGAACTCTTTTTGGCATGACTGACATTGCAGAAGTTCAGCTGCTATTTCAAGTATAGATAAAAGATCTAATGAAAAGTCTAATGAAAGATCATTTCTAAGCAAGGACTTTTTAAAACCGAGGAAATTAACTGCTCTGCAATATAGGGCAATTCCTCTATTCAGGTTTCTACGGCAACAGTAAATACCCCCTATAGTGTTAATGGTTTTCATTGTGACTGTGCCCGGGTAAGTTCGAGAGCTATTCTCCTAAATTTTGTAGAAAACCACAGGTACATGTGAATGCTTAAGAGAAAATGTGGCCATTGCAAAGTAGAAAAACTAGAGGAAAAAACTGCGGTGTGATAGAGCATGGAAGCATCCCTAGGCTGTCCTCAGGTTGAGAAGAGCTAGCTTTGTCTTTTTTTCCTTTTTTTTCCCTTTTTCTTTTGGTAATATATCCTCTAGCAAGAACTAATGACTGACAAGTGGCTATTAGCTTCCAGAGAATAACAATTTATTTTGACACTTCTGCACGTAATGTTGTCAGTTTAAATAATTTACAATCCTGTTTATTTTTTCCCATTTGCTCTTCTATTTAATTACTTTGTCTGGTTTCTTAATAACTAAATATATCTGCTGTAGTGTCTGATGCAAGAGGTTTTTTATTTACTTCTACTTTAACCAGAAAGTCTGCTCCAAGCTGTTGGAAGAGGCCTCTGTAGAAATGATGTGATACAGGCTTCCAACACTTCTTGAACAAATTTTTGAGTTTTTTTCTTTCGCCCTCTGTATATGCATAAGATAGTACTGATGAGTCTTTGAGTTATAAGTCTCTTATTCTTAGAGGCTTTGAAAGAGGCATGTTCTTGTAAAATATGGAATACCCTTTAAATTCTTCCATAGGTAACCTTAAGACTTTGTCATAGTTTGATCACTTTTTAAATGTTTAAAAATTACGTAATTTTTAATAAGCATTTAAAAATGTACTGTTTGAATTAAATGCCTATAAACTGAGAAAGTCAGAATTCTTGAGGGTTGTAGTTTATACTTTACTTTTTATTATCAATTTTTTTTTTAATCAAAAAGCTTGGAGACACTTGTGATATCCAGTTGCATGTCCTGCAGTGTAAACTGCATAGTTTGTGAGTAATTGTAGTCTTTCTGTTTTAGGAGAGTAGTTACAGTTCCAAGAAGATTGTATGCTTTTTTTTTGAGATAATATGCCTATCAAGAAGAATTAGAAGATTCTTAACATCTTAAACAAAGACACCTATTTAAAAAAAGAAATCATTTAAAAAGCATTCCATTAAGTGCTCTCCTAAATATAAAACAGAACACTGTGTTTTTTCCATACTAAAGAAATGGAAAGCATATGGAGGTAGGGTGCCAGAAGCAGGATTTGTTTAACAATGGGGATATTAGCAGGTTTCCTTATAATGTTTCTCTCTGACTTGTTAGTTTGGAGTGTGTGCCTGAAGGTGTTCCTTTTTTAAAATGCTTGAAGAAAAATAAATTTGTCTCTCTCTCTTCAGTGATACCCAATCTCATCCCTGGAAAAAGCTGTATTTTGCTCATCATTGGCCAGTGACTGTATGTAAGGTGAGATTTTTGTGTTTCTCTTTCATCCTAAAAAAGGTAGCATTGGGTGATAAATGTGTGAAAACAGATTGAATAAAGCCCATTAAGTATTTAATCTTGGTTATGCCTTTGTAAAGGCTTTTCCTGATCTTGATGTGACTTTTGCTGCTTCCCCCAGCAATGCAGAGCAGCCATAGCAGGAAAGATTGTGGTGTGTTACAGATAGAATCATCAGTGTAGGGTGTACTGTACACTAAGGTTGTTACAAAATTTGTGACACCTTATTAGTTATAAACTTAATCCTAAACTTTCGTCGGACTCTGTAGGAAGACTTGCCTGCCTTTTTTGACTGAAGACAGATCAGTATTTGGACTATCTGCTGCACAGTTAAGTTTTTTAGCTTTGTAATGTTGGCTCCAGTATTTCTATGATGCCATCAAATACTGATTCAGTCAGGAAGAGAGCTGTAAAGATGTTGTGGCAGTTGTCTCTAAGTATTTCTGCCTATTTCGCTGTATTTGAGGGGTGTGAACCCAAAATGAACCTAACCTTCCAACATACATCTGTCAAAGCACAGCTAAGAGGGGTACTGTTGCTATTAAGTATCTACTACCATCTGATAAGTAGAACACTTTTCCTATACTGGAATTACTCGAAGGTCTCTTCCCATACAGTTAAGTTAAAAATACAATCAGATTTACTTCAAGGTTGAAGAACCTTGTGGATAATAAAGTGACTTCAGGTTCAGCCAAATGTCTCTGCAGTGAGAAAGGTTTCTTAGTTTGTTAGTTTGTTTTTGGTTTGTTTGTTTTTTTTTTTTTATTTCTCATTCCTGTTTCTGGAAATAGAAAAGCAGTAGCAACAAAAGTCATGTGCTGCTTAAATATCTGAGGAAAAGTAGATGTACTTTACATTAGTTAAATGTGGAGGGCAGTATCAATAACAGAAGTCAGATGTGTGTGACTGACTGAGACTGAAGACCAACACCGCTGTTCTGTTTTTCGTTTGTTTGCCTGTTTTTGAGTGGAAATAAGCAAAGATTTGATGCAATTTGTGTCTGTTTTTCCGTTGATTAAACATCACTGTTAATGACTTGAAGCAGAGATGTTGGTGTTGAAGAGTTTGTAGTGCCTAGTATGAGTCAGTAGCAATGCAAACCCTTGCTTACATGAATGTGATGAGAACAATTGGGAAAAAAAAAGAAAGATGAAACAACCCAAAATTAAAAAAAAACTCCTACTAACCAGTTTTCCCACTGTGTATTTATGCTGGTTACTCCTCTGAATTCCAGGGTAGTGCAATTGATAAATTGATAAATAATTTACATAACCTTCTAGTGAAGTTGTAGTGAATAATTGAAGGTATTGAGCATCAAAAAATATAGGCATTCTTGCACTTTGTTGATTTCTTATGATATTCTGTAGTAAGAAGCCTTCAAAGAAGTACAGAAAAAGGGATACTAAAATAATCTTTACTTTTTTTCATAGTTTCCCATCATTGAGTCATATGAAGAAACAAGATCTCAACTGTACTCCTATAACAGCTTTCTTGTTTTACATTAGAGGAGTTTCTAAATTCAGGAGTTAATTTAAGTATTTTTAAGTACGTAGATTCTTCTGCGTGTTTGGTGTATTTGTATATAACTGGTGTTTTTCAGGATGTAAATATTTTTAATGCTTTTATTCAGTTTAAAACTGTTGACATGATGTTGAAAGGAAAAAGCTGTGAAAGAAACAGCAAAAGTTGTGATATCATGGCAAAAAGCTGTGAGATACTTTTTTTTTGAAAGTACTTTTTAGTTTATGCCTCCTATATAAAGGAATCTGATTATAGACTCTTTCATACATAGCGTTTTCTTGAGGTGTGTGGATGAGCTGCTTCTTAACTCCTACCTGTTTTACAAATCTGTGCTTGAAAAGGTTTTTGGGCTTTTCATGGCCCGAAAGGCCCTCTTTAAAATTTAGAGGGCACAGATCACTCTGCCAGAAATTTGAGAATACATCTCTCCTAGCTCTTCCTGGGCTTGAAAAAGTAAGTGTTCAGCTGGTGTTTTTTAACACTGAGTGTGATTGGCACAATTAAATTGAAAAGTGTTTCGTAATCATATCTTCCAAACTAACCCTTTAAAATGAAGTGGTGTCATGGAAGTAGTGATAACCCCAGGACCTAATTACTGACTACTACAGTAGAAAAGGCTGAAGGAAGAAGAGAGATTTTCTTCATTGTAATGTGATTAGAAATTCCAGTAGCATGTAATTGACCTAAGGTGACTATGTCTTATGCAAATATATCTAAGCTAGATTCAAGTGACTATGAATTTCATGTTCCCTTAAAAAATTGTGCCTGTATAATTCGTGCCACACTTTTCAGTAACAAATCAGTGTGACTTAAGAGCAACTCAAGAGTAAGAAGAGGGACTTTGCTGCTACCTCTTTATGGATTTGTGAAGACCTTTTATTCCAGAACTTAAAAGAGAGCTATTATTTCAGCTTTTGCATCCTGGAGATTGCAGAAAGATAAAATTTTCTGTGGTTGGGTGTTTTTGTGTGTGTGTGTGTATGTGTGTGAAATGTGGAAAATCCAGTGAGTTTGTAAGTTATTCAGTTCCTTCTCTGTTAGGAATGGAAAGGACAATAGAGAAATGGAACCTGCTGGCATCTGCCTTTTACTGCTTTATATGTGCTGATCAAAGGAAAAAGTCAAAAAAAGGACAACAGAATAGAGTAATGAACAGAACATCCTGAATTCAAGTTTGAGTGTTGTGTTAAGCAACNCCCTAAAGACCTTTTTTAACTTTCTTTTTTTTTTTTTTTTTTTAAATATGAGATAAAACATTTTCCCAAGTTCAGGCTTTGGCAATAATTTTATAGCAGAGGTTTAAATGAAGAATAAAAACACTCTCTTTCCTTCTTTTTTTTTTTATTAGAATGGAAGTAGTCATGTAATACAGAAAGAATTAAAGTGACTCAAGTGAAGGCAATACACTATTGTGATCTAGCATGAGATTCAAAAGTGAAGGCAGTACACTGTTGTGATCTAGCATGAGATCGAAAAGTTCCTTAGGTTTATTTCTTTGCATTTTAAGCCAGGTGTGTCAAAGTCATTTCAACTCGTGCCATACACTGTTCTGGTACAAAATAAATGCTTTGCCCAATGTTCATGTAACTCATAAAATAAATCTTAATCTATGTCTACAACTTCTACAGTTTTTCTGTGAATAAGGTCTGGTTTAGATGGTTTTGTGGGTCTTTATATTTGTGAAGAGTTTTACCCTATCAGCTCCTGCTAGAGGTGTTCAATAAGAAGGAAATTTGTTTCATTTGCCTCCCATTTTTTTCAGCAACCCTATAAATTTGGTTCATTTACTCATTTGTTTGATCCCGGGGGCTGGGGAGAAGGAGGAAGGGAAATAATAGCACACTGTTTGAGGGGAAGAAGTTGAAGAGGTGAACTCTCTTCACAGTTTGAAAAGCGAGAATTTTTCTTAGCAGTTACCATGTTTCATTACAAAATAACTTATAATTTATCATAATTAAAGAGATGGCCTACTTAAGCAAGGTGGTTGGAAGGGAGAAAAGGATTAAATATTTCACTTCCCAGAAGCCAGTTTTTTATTTCATTTTGGCATATCTGTCTGTGATCCAGTAGTGCTACTCTTGCATTTACCAGCTGCTGTATCAAGGGATTTGTAACCTGGGCAGCTCAACAGGTAACACTTCTGAGACACGTTGATGCTTTTTCACTTTTTGGCATTTCAGAGGTGGTAAAAGCTTCCATGCTTCTGGTACATGCTGTTGGTGCAATGACTTGCTGTTACAAGTAGGCTAATCCCTCTGCTGTAGCGTTCCCTCTCGGCATGGTGGATGCTCTATAGCCTCACCAGCACTTTGCTCAGTTTTATGGATCATGTCATTTGCATTGGCTTGATTATCAGATTGCTTTAAAACAGGAGAAAACAGTGCTTCTTTTTCAAATTAATCTAGGTATATTGGGCTTTCTGGGGTCCAGTGCTACTTGAAACTAAATATTTGTACCTCTGTTTCAAGTCAGTGGTTGCCTGAGTTTGAATTAATCCTCCACCAATCAGTCTCTGATGAACAGGAAGGCTGACAAGAAGTGGTTTTGCACGAGCGAGCAGGGGTACCCAGCTTCGCAGCCCAGCATTTGCATTTTTTATGATACTGATTTAAAGTGAACATTGGAAAGACACTAAAGCTAGAATGGAAAAGGAGATTGAATGAAGCTGGCAAAAGCATGTAGAGTGTGAACTGATGTGTTGTAGGTTGCATTGGCCTCCCAGTTCTGCCAGCACATGGGGTAACACCGAGTCTGATGGAGCAGTAGAAGAAACTTCTAGGAAGGTTAGTGCCATGATTTCAGATCTCAAATGCTCTGGGTGTTCCATTAGCATATCTGAGAGCTGCAGTTAAAGACTGAATAAGGAGCACAGTTGTTTTTGTTGCCACCTCAGTTGAGCAAGCTGTCAGCTATTAATTTGCTGTACTTTGGGCTAGATAGCCAAACCCCTCCAGCTCCAGAGAGCTTGTGTCATGACAGAGCAATATTATTTAGGCATTTGCAGTGTGTGCTTGTTCAAAATACTCCTTTCAGGAAAAAAAAGCTGTTGCTGGGTGTAATTGCTTATAGTGTTGTTGGCAAGAGAGGAGAGGAAGGAAATGGACACAGAAACAAGAAAGAACAACAAAGTCTTGCAGAACATGCAGGTTTGCTGCCACTGGCCTGTGGCATGTGGCAGGCAATTAGTGAGATTACAGGCCTTCCTCTGCTCTTCTTTACGCTCTGCTCTTGCTCTGGCATCACATAAAAGGCATTGTGGCATAATTAAGACAGAATGCAGAGCCAAAAAGGAAAGCTATTATTATGGGAAAAGAACGTCTGGGGAGGTTGTTAGTTAATGGCAAAAAGTGTTTACTTGAAAGAGCTGTAATTGCTAAGCAGAATAATCAGGGAAAATACAGTACTGGTATTCTATGATGTGTGACATGGATTTTTTTAATTTGTTCTTTTCAGGGATATGTCTCTGCTCTAACAGTAATTAAAGTGTAGGCTATTTCTCTGTATTATCAACAGTTTTTATTGGAGGCTCTATTTTTTCTGTTTTTGTAGGAAGGTATTTAGTCTTTCTTTTTCTCTCCGTTCTCTTGTCCCTGAAGTCAAAATTCTTAAAGCATAGGTCTGTTTTACTTGGAATAAGCAATATATTTAATATCTTCTTTGTACTTTTCACTTTTAATACAATGATAAAACTAGTCCTGAATGCTTAAAGAGGGTTTTGTGCTTGTCCAATATTATAGTTTATTTTGCATGTTTTTATTTTAGTGGCTCTGCATTCCTTGAAAAGATGTGGTAATGAGAAAAATACAGAGAACTGACACCTGGAATATTATAAATGCAGATAAAGCCCTTTTCATTTAGTGTGTATCAGGTTACTTCCTGTTACCTCAGAACCTGTCCTTTTGTCTTCTCTTTATACTGTCTGTTCAGATTTCACTGATCTTCAAAATTTTAATGCCAGTGGGTCCCTAAGTGGCATAATCCCTGGCAGCTTCAAGTGATTGGAGTTTACCAGTTCCTGATTTGGCAAGTAAAAGTTAGCATGTCACAGGAGAGCCTCGGGCCATCACTGAATGAGGTTTTACTTTTGCCTTTAAACTTTTACTCCTGGATACATGCAGCAAATACCCTGTGTTTCTGTTTCCTACAGATGAATGCTAATGATTGTCATGACCCGCCAAAGTACTGGACAATCCATGGATTGTGGTATGATTATAGAGTGTTTTTATTTCAGCCTGGAAAGGAAAAATCAAATTTTGTACCAGGACGTTTAGTGATTTGGTTTTGTTGGGTTGGGATTTGTTTGTTTGGGTTTTTTGTTTGTTTGTTTGTTTGGGGGTTTTTTGTTTTTTTCTTTGTTTGTTTGTTTGTTTTGTTGTGTTTTTGTGGGGTTTTTTGGAGATCTTAATCTATCTGTTCTTATGATTCCTTGAAACAAAGTTAAAACCCTATGGTTTACATAAAACTGAAAAACACTTCTGTATCTCATGACTCGTTGAAATCCTCTGGCCACATAAGCATTTTATTTATAAATCTCCTTATAAGATCAGAAATCATCTCAGGCACAAAAGGAACTATTGTTTCCCTTCTTTTTTTTTTTTTTTGTCTCTCTGAGTGAAAAGAATTTGTTAATATCTCATGACTGTTTGTGGCTTTAAGTATCTTATCTCCACACAAATATTGCAAAAGTATAGGAAAAACTAATTTGTTTCAAAGGAATCAACTCACTGGAATTGATGCCAACGGCAGCAATTCAAAACTTTTCTGGACAAATGCAGGTTAAAATCAGTAGAGGAGTTTAAGCTATCCCTCCAGGAAAAGTGAACAGCCTTATGTATTGATTCCTTGAGAGTGTCTTGGTGATACTTGCAGAAACATCAGATGGGGCAGCAATTTAGGAGGTCACTTCCATTAGTGACACCAGTGACACCATGTGCAAGACCTTTCCAAGTCATCAGCACACCTGAATGACTTTTACATAGAATGAAAGGGACCAAAGGGCCAAACAAAGAAATCACAACAAAATCTTTTGGCCACTTTTCAAATCTTCATGAGAAATCTTTTGGCCATAATTAATGTCTTGAAGGTGTTACTTCTAAACTATTGTAGGTTCTGATGGTTTTACTTGCATTTTTAAGTAAAATCTCCAGCTATAATCATACATATTTAAAATTCAGGCCAATGATATGTTAGTTATCAGTAGTGAGTTAGGAGACACTTTTTTTTCAATTTTATTTTGCTTCCCTAGGCCTGACAGAGCTGAAGACTGTAACAGGACATGGCATTTCAATGTCACCGAGATAAAGGTATTTAAAACAAAAACAGACATACAAGGCAGAGCTAAGTGCAGTTACTTTTGCACATCCTATATGCAAAATCTGCAGTTTATACTATCACTCTTAATGTTTACTGAGAGGTATGGTTTTTTAAGGGATCCAGAAATTCTTTTAAAGCTTCTGGTGCTATTTGAAGTTGCTGTCCTTGTGATCATTAGCAGCTGTACCTACTGGCTTTTGTGAACATGCAGTTTGTCTCATTCTGCCACATCCTCCTTAATAAAATCTAGAGATCCGCCACCACATAGGTGATGTATCTACAGTGGCAAAAAGTATCTGTGAAAAGAAAAAGATTCAATCAGTTGGCATTCTCTCTTCACGTTTTCTACTGCAAAATCAAGAAAGAAAGTCAGAGTTCAGAGTACTATTTTCTGTGTGTTTTCTCCTAGGCCAGTAGTCCTTTTCTGTTCTTTTTCTACACACAAAAAAAAAAACCCAATGTATTTAATTAAAAAGAAATTCATTTATAAACAGGGATAAGAGACTTGAACCAGCAAATGTGAAACACTGCATGATTGAACAACTTCTGCAGGGACAGTTGAAGGAAGGTCTTCTTCTGAGGCAGTGTGTCAGTATTAGTATGTTCAGATATTTAGGTAGGTGTACCTGTTACGTGCAGCAACAGCATTTGCAGAATATGGGGGAAAAAGACCTTTTATTTTTTTCAACTAAATGTTTCAGTTATGGACACTGAAAGATGGGGCTTCAGTTGTACAAAATGTATCAATATATGTAGATTGTATAAGAAATAGCTTTTCAGTGCTGTAGGTGCATTTATTAATTGTGGTATTTTTAGGATCTTATGTCAGACATGAGACACTACTGGCCTGATGTGCTTCATTCATCTCTGAATCGCACTCAGTTCTGGTGAGTACAAAATAGCCCTGAAAAGCATTTTGGATATTATTTTATAAAAATGCATCTGAGTAGTTGTTCAGGTGAGATGTTGTGCATGAGAGGAAGTGCCCAGGAGGCCACTAAAGCAGTGTGTCTTGTTAGTCTCATTTACAGTATAGATCTGTTTTCTTGTAAAATACAGCTGCTGAAGAGAGGGCTACAGCAGAAGTTTTATAGAGATGAAACTTATTAGAGAATGTTTCCTCCCTTTGTCCCCAGGGAGCAGAAAGAGCTGCTGTTGACACATTCGATCTGAGTAGCAGTTGCACCCCTGGGGTGTCACGGCTAGCTGCAAGAACAGCTTCTAGATCTCTTTTGCTAGCTAGTTTCACTGTGTTGCTGGTCTTGAGAGAGCTTTCCTTTTGGGCTTCCTCATAGAAGAGAAGATAGAGAAGTAGAATGCACTGTGTCATGGTAGCCACTTCTCTGTTCAGTGAAGTTGATAGTGGCAGCTCTGTGCTACTACCAAGCTCGTGGGTGCAAGATGTGCAGAAGGATGGAGGCCTTCACAAACACTGTCAGCTGCTTTCAGTTTGGTTTTTTTTTCTTTGGCTGTGCTGCAAAATAAGGTAACACTGTGATTTTTGTGGAGACTAAAGTCTCTCTCAGTTCTGGAGGCTCACAGGACTGATTAAAACACTTGGGCCTGGTGCATTCTTGGCTTGCTGTAGATGACAGTGCACAGACACTGTCGGTGCAGACTGCACCAAGCCACTCCATGGGAACAATAATAGGCTTCTTGAATGCCAACAGATCTTTGGCCCTCTATTTCTGCCTTCTTTTTAGAAAGAGCAGGACACTTAAATACAAGTACTGCTGAAAGTCTTCAAAAGACAAACACTTCACTATTAGTTTTACACACAAACATATACATTCTCTGAATTAAAATTGTCATCTTACGTGCAAAGCCTTGCCTCCAGCTTGCTGCTGTTTCAGTAGCCCTTTGGATCTGACTGTTGTCTGCTTCTGCTATCTCTCTTGCTAAGTTTACCTCTAAAAGAGCTTCTGTTTACTTTAAAACTGTTTTTTCTCATTAGTAATTTAAAATCCTTTGTGGAGAAATCTGTCCATGGAAACTGGACTCTTCCAGTCAATAAACAATTCATTTGACATGCAGTTGTATTGAATGTTACAGCCAAGATGAGAATGCTTTACAAGGTTAATTTGGGAAGATACAGTGAAAATCTTAGAGTATAGCATCTTCTCCCCTGCCTCAAATCTCCACAGTTGCTTTATTAATTCTCTGTTCAGAAGTAGCGCACTATTTGTCTAGATCCAAACATAATTTCTTTTTAAGTGTTTTAATTCCTTAAGAAAAATCTGGAGTTTTTAATATGAACGGACAATTCTAAGGTAGACTTTCAAGTGAATAATAGTCATCCTTGTCTGCTTTTTGATGATGTACTTAAGGCCTCATAAGGTCACAGGATGCTGTGATGGCAGGAGTTTAGATAATTTGATTAGATAATGTTTGTTTACATCTGCTGAACTGATACCTATATAGTACAAGTGGATTGTGAAAATTTGGAAAGAATTGAAAAAAAAAAAAGACATCCACAGTCAGTGTCACTAAAGATTATACTGCTTAGTCTTTCAATGGACTTTAGAATTGATAGAAAAATTTTTGTCTTTTTCCCAGTTTTTGTCGTTTGAGTTTGTCTGCTGTACACTGAAAGAATTTCTTTTGCTCTCTGTTCCTTGCTCTTAGGAGGCTGGATAGTGAACTAGAAGCAAGACTTGAGAGGAAGGCTATGAAAATTTTACCACAGGCCAGCATAAAATTTGATGCTAAAATCTTAGCAGCTTCTGCAATTACACTGTTTCACCCAAAATAAGGATTAATCGTTTGAGTTCAGAAAAAATTTAGTGCTTTGAAGGTGCATTTGACACAAAAAGTTCCACTAAAACTTAGAAAAAACTTAGCGATAGTAATTTTCTAGGCAAACTCTTTGCATTCTGATCTCCAGACATCTTTGTGGAAATACACTGTATCATAATAGCATGATACATATTTACTTTATGAATATATAGATGTTGCTGTAATTGAAATGGTGGGAGTGATCTTGCTTGGGTTTACTTTTTACACGTGTGATAAATTTGAATGCAGTGTCTTACTCCACACGTGTAACCTTTCAGATACTTGATTTAAGTAGAATGGCTAGCTTGTATACACACGTGTATCTGCAAATAATGTGTTTTAAAATTTGCATTTTGCTTTTCTCCTATAGGAAACATGAGTGGGACAAACATGGCACTTGTGCAGCCACAGTTGAAGTCCTTAATTCTCAGAAAAAATACTTTGGTAAAGCCTTAGAACTCTACCAGCATATTGATCTCAATGGGTATGTAAATGGACTTGATGATCTAGCTTTTATTTCAAACAGTTCCTTAAAGTTTAAAATCTAGCCTCAAATGAAAGTCTAAAAATCTGATGGTAGAGAGGAAATGAGAATTAGCATAAATTATTTTTAGTACTGAATTCAGAGGAGGAGTTGTTACCCTGAGAAGCAGTCTCTGTTCACTTCAGTCAGATAAGCTAGCAGCATCATTCTAGACAGTGTGAGCCAGTAAATTTTTGAGAAGCTTTACAGGCTGTATCTTGATAGCAGAAGCTATGATACCTGTAAAGTTCTAAATCAAGTGACAGCCCCTCCCCAAACTTCTGAGTCATGC
This sequence comes from Rhabdornis inornatus, assembly GCA_013397075.1. Taxonomy (NCBI): domain Eukaryota; kingdom Metazoa; phylum Chordata; class Aves; order Passeriformes; family Rhabdornithidae; genus Rhabdornis; species Rhabdornis inornatus. The sequence goes on along the minus strand of VWZS01003937.1, from coordinate 1,904,261 downwards.
TGAGCCCCAAACACTTGTTTTTAAGACAGTATTCTGCTCAGGGGAAAGGACAAGCTGCAGGCAAAATCATGCAGGACATCTTGGGAAAAGGCTGAGAGGCAACAGCAGGAGAGGAGGTTATGAAGGGTTCAGTTACTGCAGGCAGTCCTCTGCTGTCCTTTCTAACAACATTGATGTGACACTCTTGCTTTGTCCTAAGGGCTGATTCCTCTTTATGGTTCCAAAGCACTGGCCATTCCAGATTCCAAGTCTTGATGAGACGGTTGTGGCTTGTCCAAGTGCTGTATGCATGTATTCTGGCTGCAGGTGAATGCCAGAAGGTTAGAGTCCTTTCCTATCAGTGCTTGGTGTGGATGAGAGGATGTTTGACTTAAATCGTTGACCATAAGAGGACAGTATCTGAGAGAGGAAGTAGTTTTGTACAAAGAAACATACCTTTAAAAAAACTCAATAAAACAACCCCAAAGGAACCCCAAACCAACTCATCCTGTTTATGCTTTGCCAGTATCCTGTCCAAGCAATCTCCTAGACAAAGTCTCATTTATTTTGCATATGCACAAAGGAAATAAGTCTTTCTTCCTTCCCATCTCGGTTTTGTAGACGTCTTTTAAAACTGTAGCAGATTTTTCTACACACAGTGTTTGAGTGTGTCATATGTGATGTTAAAATTAACGATGTCTAAGTCAATTGCCTAAGTAGCTGTGATGGTGTGACTAAAACATTTACAGATGGCACGGTGACCGATGATGTGACTCTGTATCAGCGTGTGCAACACTGAAAAAAATGTTGAAAGTAATTGCTGAAAGCTTATTATCTATTGTGAAAATGAATATAATTAATTTTATCTTTACTGAAGAGAAAAAAGACTGAAAATGTTCTCATTGTATGTCATTTCTACTTGAATGAGGAAAAATGTCAGTGATTAAGAAAATTGTTTCCAAAATGCAAATTATTAAAAAGAGGACATCAGCCTTCTGTAAGAATTAACAGAATATCATCTATTTTATTGGCCTCCTTATATCTACTGTAAAATGACAGTGAAAAACAGCTTGTCCTTTAGTCAGCCGGGTAAAATTTTCCGTGTGCCAAAACTGACCTTGGAAGGGAAGGGTTGAGCATTATCAACATTTATGGATTAAAGCCTGCAAGATTATGACCATTCCCACTTCTTAGAGAAGAAGCTGGGCCTCACAGACTCATCACGTGTTAGGTCCTGAGTCTTCTCAGCTTGGAAATGTGGACTTCTCTCAGGACTGAGCCTTAAGGAAAGGGTACACAGGCTAGAGGTTCTTGAGCATTACCTTGTTTCTTTCATGTGAGCAACTTTTCCTCTTCAAAAACATATTTATTAGGAGCAGTTTCTGCCCTGACAGTAGCATTAATCCTGTCTGACATGCTGTATCCTTCTTCGAGTGTGCTGTGTGTGTCTCCCACCACAGGAAGCCCGTCCTGTGTGTGAATATGTGTTTGAGGGTGCCTAGAACACCTTCACAAGTCTGCCCCTGTACCCTCCACAGTGGCAGGAGCTCGTGGGAATGGCTCAAGGCTAGGGGAAAGGAAGCAGTTAAACTGTATGCCTTACCTGGTGCTGAACAGGGCACTTTGAAATTCCCTTTCCCCTAGCTGTGTCTGAAGACTGAACTATCCTAGTTTCTCAGATTAAGGTGTGGGAAAGGGTTCTTCCTGACCCTACCAAGTTAGATGGGAAGTGTCCTTTCAGAAAACAGCCTTTCCTAGGCTGACAAAGAATGAAAGACAAATTGCCCTTGCTCCCATCTCTGTAATGCTTTACAGGTTCTTAAGATTATCTGTTTTACCTAATGATTATGAAGGTATGTTTGCATACAGGAAACATTTAAAAATGTTTTATCTTTGTTTCAGTTGTCTCTTGAAAGCTGGGATAAAGCCAAGCAGTTCATATTACAAGGTAAGAGGCAATCTTTTATATAACAAAATCATGTGCATGGACTTTTTTTTCAGTAGGAGTCAACAAATTTCTGTAGAACAAATGATCTTTCTAAAATTGTGTAGTTCTTTAAGGTTGTGCTTTGTATAAAAGTTTTTGAGCGCTTAACCAGTGTGGCAGCTGTTGGAAGATGTGCTTATGACCTATTAATCTCTATAAGCTTTTTAATTTTTCAGATGACTGCTATAAAGGAAGCTCTTACAAGATTTTATGGTGTAACACCAAAGATCCAGTGCCTTCCTCCAGAAGAGGTAAAAACTCTCCTAACTTCCCAAAATGGAAAAAAAACCAAACAAAAAAAATCTTCCTTTTTTAAGGAGCACTTTTTATCAAAAATACAAAAATAGCAAAAATAGAGTGAAAAATCTTCAGTATGCTGAAATTTAGGTCTGGATTCTTTGTGTGTACAGCTGTTTGCATAGAGGTATTGTTTGATTCTCGGACTTGGGTTTTAAAGGTCTCTTTGTCTTAAAAGATTTAAACCTGCATTTCCAGCATGAATGGTGTAACCACCATGCCGGAGGTATTGCTATAGCTGAGCACTTTCCACCATGCCTGCTAAAGTTTAATTGCTGTATGGCAGATGACTAAAACCAGCAAGAGTGAGCTGAATGGAGCCAGTGACTGTCAGCCTTAGTGAGTGTGCTGCTGTCAGCAGCAGCCTTCCCTCCACTGGGCATGGCTCTTGAGTTCTGCATGAAGAAGTTAATCAGTGAACAGAATCCTTCTGAAATAAAGCAGCTCAGAAGATTTTCTCTGAGATTGTTCCAGAAAGCCCATACCTAAAGAGGTACAAAAAGGCATTTTGAGCTTTGCTGTGCTTCAGGGTCACTGTAGTCTTTCCTTTCGAGCCAGTCATGTCTCCAATTTCCACGTCTTTTTACTTTTCCTTGCCAATGATTGTGCTGTGCATCATGATGCAGTAGAGAAGGTGGTACACAGAGACATTGTTCTGTAAAGTGTAGGTCACCCTATCTGAACCAAAAGTGCCTTTGAAGGAACAAAATAGTATTCTGAACACCTACATGTGGAGGTTATAGAGCTCTTTGTTTCTTTTTTTTTTTTTTTTAGCTAGGTTACTCTGCTCTTGTAGAAAAATAAAGCAAAACCCAAAACCCACAAAGTTAGCTTTCACTCTTGGAAGTGCTTCCTTCATATTTCAGCTTGTTAAAGGTGATTTACTACAGAACTCTTGGCAGAGTTATTGCCCCTACACAGGCAACAATTCATGAAAACTTGCTAAGATACATTTGATATTGGAGTGTGTTGTCAACTCTTGCTTTAGTAATGCTCTGAGGATTTTGTACTCATAGATTTCTTAACATGAAAAAAATCTATAGGTTACAATATTTTAAACGTCTTTATAAGTTACTTTAAGGAACAAAGGAATATTATTTGAATGTGGGTTGTACACTCACCTGCCTTCTGACACTAAAGAAATGCAGAGCCAACACAGACCCCAGTTTCTATCTCTGTTCGCTGTAGTTCTGCCATTGCTTTTAGTACACTTGGGATACTGCTCCAATTACATGAAAGTCATGTGCAGCTTGGGTCTCCTGTACTTAACAGCTGAAGGTATTGGGTAATAGAAATGAAAAAGTACATCTCTGATTTGCAGATAGGCCTTTTTCAGAGTTCTAGACTTGTCCATGCCCAAAGTGCATGATGGAGGTACTTTGACATTTGAAATGGATTAAACACACTCTGTTCTTACGTGTCTTAAAAAAAACCCAAAACAAACCTCCCAACAGCACAAATTCCAAACAAACAAAAAAACCCTCACCACAGTTATTTTTGTCTTGTACTTATGTTTTTGTTCTGCTTAATTGTTTCACAACCAATTTTTCTCCCATTTTGTTAGACCTGAGTATTTGGGGAGATTTTCCTGTAATCTTTTTGCCACATGAAAGGCGTCCATGCCTGCCTGCTTTACTCATGGTCAGTGATTTTCTTCCTAGCCTCTCCTGTAGTCCAAAAATGATGCTTCTGCTCCTTCTGACAGACAGCTTGGTTCTGTATTCTTCTGTGTAAAAGCTATTATAAAATTTAGTTTCCGTTCTCATGTATGGAGATTTTTATTTGCCTTAATTCCCATCCTGCTATGAAGAGTTGGTGAAAAGTGTCTTTCTGGCTGCATGTGCCCTTCAGTATTCACAGAGTTCACCCACAGCTCATCATTGAGGTGAACAGCTTCTGTGGCCTGTACAGATGAGTGAAGGCCAGGATAATGTGTCACAGCATTTCATAACGAGGCTTACTAGTTAGACGAGTCCCAGATTGGTACTGAGTAACAGTATGTACTATAAGCTGTTCGGAGTAGATGCCTCTTGTACTTTTTCTTGTACTTTATTTTTCATCTGGTAAATGCAGGAATAATCACTGCTGTATTCTATAGATAGGGCAATGTAGCTGAAGAATTGATTTATTTTCTCCTTCCCCTGAGGCTGATCTTACCTTTCATGTTTCTAGGGTGAAAAAGCGCAAACAATTGGCCAGATTGAAATCTGCTTCACCAAACAACTGCAGCTGGTAAACTGCAAGGCGCTGGAGGGTGAATCCAACCCGGTGCAGGCTCACTTGGAGCTTGGAACTTCGGAGCTGTCGGTCTGCAATGATACTCTCCCAACCTATTATCCTTCAGAGGTCCAAGATCACAAATGAAGCCATAAGAGTTTGAAAAACTTTTTAAACAGCAACAAAACCCAAAGTCATGTAATATTATAAGCCCCTGTTCATATCACAGGTCTACAGGGAAGATTTCTGCTGGAGAACACAGTTCTTTTGCTATTAAAGGAGAGCGGTCCACATGGTGGATCAGCATCAGATCTACAGCTTGGTGTGCATTTTTTGGCTTGCTTATGGTTTGAATCGATGTTCAAAAGAGTTTGACATGCAGTTAAGTCTGCCACTTCAGCGGCTTTTTGGTTTTTACCAGTGAGTCAGGGAAATTAAGTAATTCTTTGTATTGAAAGGATGATCATCTCTCTGAGATGAGGTGACAATTTCTTGAGAAGAAAATACTGTAAACAAATCTGAGACCTCTCTGGAAGTCCATTCCCAGATGTAATAGCCAGTGCCTTGCATAATTGCTCTCCAGAAGTGCAGAACAGAGATCATATCCTTGGAGGTGTTGAACCTTTTCTCACTCAGGGATCACAGTGGACCAAAGATGACTTTTGCATAACTTCTTAGTGAAATAATAACTTTCTGCAAGTTTGGGCTCTTCTACCTAAAACATCCCAGGAAGACTGCATCTGTAGCCTTACCTTTTCTTTGATTATTTTTGTGGCAGTAGCTCCAACAGTCTTGAGGAACAACCAATGCTAGAGCTTACATGTTAGTATAGGAGAATGTTAGGCCCTAGAAATATGTTGTTACTAATTTTTAGTTGTATTTGAGCATTCAGCATTACTACTTGTGAGCGCCTGCACTTTTATATAAAAACAAAATTGTCATGTAATCACTTTGTTCCAAGAAACAGTTTTTCATAGATGAAACAATAAATACTACAGGATTTTCAGTAAAGAGTACAGATGTTGGCAATAGTGCATCTTTACCCCATAATGATGAGTAACATGCCACGAAGTTGGATGTTTCCAAAGGGAACCAAATTTTGATGACGTGTTCCCCACAGTGCTGTGTTGATCTACGTGTCTCAGATTGTGTTTCAAAGACAATTAAGGCTCAAGGAACCATCTGTTTGTTAGAATAATGCTACTGTGAAAACATGAAATGCAGTATTAGAAACAAATGTGTTCTTTTGAAGGGGTTAAAAAGCATTTACTCTCACTTGTGACTGTCCCTGTTTTTCTACCAGCTTTCATTTAATGCTCTGTTACATCTCCATTCCAGAATGCTGCTGGTTTTTTAGACCTTTCTTGAAACTCAGATATTTATTTTAACAGCCAAGAAATTGTTATGGTCTGTCAAATGAGTGATTATTGGGTTTGCCTGTTTTTCTGCAGTTGCTTTAATTCCTTAGTCTTGTTTCTCAGTCAAAGGTAAAGCTGACTTTTGCCAAAAGGAGTCAGCAGATACACACGAGTCACAAATGACCAAACTCTGCAGCAGAATAGATAGTATGGATTCCATGCATTTTTCAGCCTCATTTTCAAATGCAAGAAATGTGAAGGAGCTGATAAATCTTAGAACTTTGAGAAGAAAATAACATAATACAAAAGGGTGAGGGAGACAACATGCCAGCAACTGAGTGAAAATTGACTGAGAAAAAGTAAAGCTTGGGTAAAGCAACCTGACATACTCTGAAGTCCCGTTTAAAGGGACATTACCTGAAGTACTATGTTTGCCTTAAAAAACCCACACCCATGTGTGTTTTATGACAGATTAAATATTTAAATATATGACTACTGTTGCTTGGGTTTTGGCAAACCCACCTGCCTAACTTCTGGATAGACACAAATGTCTATCTACTGATTGTTATACAGAGATGTGCCAAGGCATTATGAGGTTTCAAGTGATATATTTAAGGGATGTGCTAAGGTCTGTATCTGGGCAGCCAGGAGAGCAGATGAATGAATGCTATCACCACTTCAGACCAACAGTCATGTCCAGCCCTTTTTATTCTCTCTAGCAATGGCTCAAAGCCAGTTGTGAGCTTTTTCAGTTGCTTTCCATCAGAATGTATGTAATTTCAAGAGTTGGATTAAGGCTGTTTAAATAGAAGAAGTAAACAAAGGTATATTGGGAGCCATAAAATTCACTTCTGAGAAGTGTCACTCACTTCCTTGTGCAATATAAATTCTGTCAGCCTTGAAAATTCAGCACAGCCTGGGGATGATGGGTCCTATTTTCTTTTCTGCATCGTTGAATAAATTAACTAAATTCCAGCAGAGATGTTGTGTGCAGTCTCAGTGATTTAAAACACTACTCAGTTCCACAAAGGGACTTAGCTTGTTTATACCCTTAGTCCATGTGCTCTCTCATGCAAAATGCTTAAGCATGCCTTGGCACATAGGTTAGAGCGTTGGTGTGTGTCCCTTTTCCAAGGACAGCCCCTCTTCCTGGGGCATGGGCAGATTCGTTTCTCTGGTTTTTTCCTCTCTCCATGGCCTGTGCTGAGCCTTGCTCAGCTGCACAGGAGCCCACCTTGAGCCAAGTTTATGGTGAGGCAGATAGGAGATTGGGAAATGCAGCTTCTGCTCAGTTTCATGAGGTGCATATATCATGTGCTCGCATCTGTCTCTCCCTCCCCAGCAGACAGCTGATCTGCCACTGCCAACCTGCAACAGGAGATGGGAGAAGCAGAGGGGACTGGTCCCCATCACTCTTGTTCTTGGTGGGGACAGCAGCTTGTTGCAGTTGCCCAAGGGATGGGCAAAGCTGCCTCTGCAGGCTGGAATGGAGGTGGCACAGGTCTTTGGCTGTGTCCTTGCTCTGCACCCTCAGTGGCTGGAGAGTGCTGGGCTGTGCTACTACCCCGGATGCTGCTGACTGGAAGGAGAAGGAGTGGGGGCAGCACTGCAGTGTCCATGCAGTGTGTCAATACACTGCAAATCAAGTCCCACCAAGGGGAGCAGGCTAGGTATCTACTGCTGCAAAGCAGCAGGTTGGGAAGGGGGATTTTGACCAGAATGGGTTCTTGAATTTGGACATCTCAGTTCTGGTGTGGTCCTGCTTCAGTCAGCTATGCTCTGGATCTGGCACTGAGCACCATTAAGCCAAGGCCACAGTAGGTTAATGGTGCTGCTAACAGTCTTATTGATGCCTGATGATGCAAAGAGAAATTGTCAGGACTTTGCAAGTTGCTTTCCCAGGAATGAAGCAATCAATGATGAGGAATGTTGTACTTATTGTAAATTCAGACTCATGCTGATATGGCAGCTTCCCTCACAAGGGTCACTGCATACCTCCTGTTCCTGTAAATATTCCCTGTTCCACAAAGTTGCCATAGATCACCCAGAGCTGATACAAATAATTAATTTTAGAAAGGATTTAAATTTCTCTTGCTTTCAAGACTAAGAGGTTTTGTATACAGGCTAAGTGAGACCTGATATGGGAGATAGGCAGATTGTTTTGTGTTTGTGCTGCGATTTTCATTATTCCTTACCCCAAAGTACGCTGGAACATCACAGACTGGAGAAGGATTAAATTGACCTCAGGGGCAGCCAAACCAAATCATGCCCACAGATTGGTGGTGTAAATCAATACATCAATTCATTCAGCATGAAAATAACAGTGCTGACATTTATTTGCAATGCTCATTCTAAAGGACTGATATTTCAGTAATCTTTTATCGAGCAAAAGAAATAAAAATGACCATATTTGATAAGAATTTTAAGGTGTTATAAAATTCTCAAGCAAGCTAGAGAATACCATAGTGCTGTTTTGCAAGAAATACTTTTCTGAGTACAGCTTATTTACCAGAAAAGAGGCTGTTTGCTTAGGTTTTTTTCTATAACTCACACAATTGTTTGTGTTAGAGACCTGTGCTCTGCATGCAAATCAGGAGAGAAGAGCCAAAACAAAATTAGCAAGAATTAAAAACACAGCGGTTACCTTGTAACAATTACAATCTCTGTAAACAAGCAGGATGCATCCCAGCAGGTGCCTGCCTTTACATCACTTACTTCTTAGTATTAAATGCAGCTTGCTTCTGTCAGCCTCGGAGGGACTTCTCAAGTGCTCAGCTGAGGGTGGAAAAGCTGTGTACTTCTAGCAGAGGTTGGAAGAGCTGTCATGTCATCTGACTGCTGTGATTTTAGCCCATCAGCCTTCCAGAGATCCATCTTCCCTTATCAAGATTTCATAGGTTAGGTTATGAAGGCTCCACATACCCAGATGACTTGTGCTAACAATTCCCTGTGCCAGCTGTTGTGGGCTTGTGTTCCAAAGAACATTGTGAAGGGACTGCCCCTCCTCATAAACCCTAATTTGCAGATAGTTGCTAAATGCCTGGGGTATGCATTTGTCAGGGATTTATTAGCCAGGAGGCTGGCTGACTGATGTGTGAAGTGGGAACCACTTAGTTGTCTCCCAGACTCCCAGATATTTGGGGCTTAGAATACTCATATCCTACTGAGGCAGTTGTTTTATATGTAACAGCTGGCCCTGACTTATTTTTTGTCCTTCAGCCCCTGGATACCTTCAGAGATTCCAGTCTCAGTTTCTGTGGGATTTAGTGAGCAGCTTGTCATTTCTGAAGCCTACTGCAGGATAATCACTGTAATAAAATTGCTCTGGGACACAAACTACCCTCTCATTTCCAATGCCTTGTGTTGTTTTCTCTTTGATTCCCTTCATTATACTCAGTGACTTGAGAAATGAATGGACCACACTTTTGATCTTGCAGAGCAACTGAAGGCACAGATATTATAGGAGAGAAAAATCTCTTAAATCTCATGGACAAAATATTCTCAAAATAAACACCTGTTTTCTCTCCCCATTTCCACCCCTCTATGATTTTGAAGCATACTGATTGCAAGGAGCCCTGCAGGTCTGAAAGAAGGTAGATGTATTGATGGAGCTTTTAATCCTTTATTTGTTATGTGTTTGGCACCTGGTTTTTGGCCAGCCTGGCTGATTAACAGACTTGCTGTCACACTTAAAACTGACCAAGAACAACATCTCAAAAACTAAATTTAAAATGGTGGAGAAATGGATATTTATTAAATTACTTAACGGTCTGGGGCCTCCACGATTATTTAAACAGAAATATGGCATGACTAGCCTGGTCTGTCTGGGCAGATGGGAGAACAGGGAAATCAGGGTTTGTTTTCTTACTTAGCTCTGCCACTATGCCCTCTGCAAGTGGAATTCAGCTTGAAATATGATGACAATTATAAGTCTCACAAATTAAATAAGACTTCCATGTACTTGCTGTCTTCAGAGGACCATTTCATCCTCCCTAGCTCTGGATAAGCAATTGAAGTCTAAATGCTTAAAAATGACATGGATTTTGGAGGTAATAGAACATGTGGTCCCTACAGTGGTCAAAACCCTGGTTTAAGCAGCTGAGCTCCTTTTGCTTACATGGTGTGAAATAAGTGGCACTGCAGAGAGATGCCTCATGCAATAGTTGGACTGAGTCTTAAATCCAGCTTCTTCCCAGGGTGGCAAGGAGGAATGTCCTGCTGCTCTGGTGCAGCCCATCCTAAGCCTTTTGAGATAAAACAGGTATGGCCTTCCTGGCAGGAGTGCAGACAGCACTGGTTAGTGTAAATAAGCACTGCTTAGTCATGTGGCACAGTCACACTCCTCCAGTCACCCCAAAGAGGTTTCTGCTGCTACAAAAGGCCTCTGGAGAAATTGGTGAAGCAGGTTCTATAGCAGAGATGAGAACCAAAGGCTTCTTCCCACTTTAGGCAGTCTAGCCAGTTTTCTTCACAGCTTCACAAGGAGAGGCTTGGAGGAGCCCTGTGCAGAAAAAAGCCCTCAGTCTGGTGGTTTGGATGCTCAGAGGGGAGAAAGAAGTCCTTCTCCTTGTTTAACCCTGCCAAGGGGAGAGTGCCGGGGACCTCCTCTCCTGTGGCTGGGACCACTGCTTCACTTGCTGACTGCTGCAAACAGCTCCAGCACTTTCAGCTGTGTGTTAAACACAATGGGTGTTGTCTTTTGCAATGAATTTTTTCTTGTTGGGATAAGTGACATGGACTCTTAGGAAGCTGCACCAAAAACTGATGGGTGAAGGAATAACCTAACTGGTGAGGAAGGAGTGCATAGGATGCTGAAACTCCTCCTCAACCAAATGGATGAGCCTCAGCAGTGCATATCCAAGTGTCTGGGGAATGTCTGAACAAAATGGTGAGAGGGAGGACCTTGCAGAGCAAGGTGCCAGGTGAAGCAGAGTTTCATAAAATAAGATTTTATGCTTTTCATACCTAAATTCCCCCAAATCTCATAAGAAGCACACATGATTTTTCTCATCCATATCTTAAAATTTGCTTAGCAGTGTTCTGTGCATTTCTCCTTCTCCAGCTGAATTCTGCTGGAAGTCGCTAGCGGTCAGTGGTGGAAATTTTAATTACTGGCAGCTTATTTTATAAGCCACAGGGAGTCAGACAGAGCTAATTCCATAACCCTAAATTATAAATAAGGTATTATCGAATAGAGATGCTGAAGTCCCTTTAGGCTTGCAAATCAGCCAGTTAATAACTTTTTGGTTTAGACGTACTGAGCACTGTAATAACCTGATGTCATTTTGAACACAGCAATTAAGTATTCATTTTACAAGACAAATTGAGACTCATTACAGTCAATCAGGGAGAATTACACAAACTTAAATTGCAGATATTTATCACAGTTTCTCAGAAGAAAATTTTATTACCTATTTTGAAAGAAAAAGCTGCTGCTTTTTTATTCTGTAAAAGAACTGCCATCTTTATAAAGAGCTTCTAATGAGCTCCTGTTCCAATCCTAATGTGTTTTGGTAATCTGACTGCACCATGTCATCATAGGTCATTGTGAAATTAGAAAGTGAGCGTGACAAGTATATCACACTGGCAATTTCTTAGCAATTTATTTTAAGATTTTGCAATTGTGTTAGCTAGAAGGAGATAAAACTTTATTTTAGATCATTCAATAGGAACTGATTCAGAAGCCAGTGACTTCAAGTACACTGGAAAGAACAAAACCAAACAACCAAATAAACAAACAAACCAACAACTCAGAAAAAGAAATAGTGACATTTTATATGCTTAGTTCATCATGTTTTCTTAACTTAGGTAATGTTAGGAATTTTCCAGTGCTTTAGAGCTCAGTAACGTAAGTAATTCCAAGACCACTTAGTTAAATACACAACACAGATATTCAATTATTTATGACTGCAATTTTTAATGATTTTAATACCACCCATCTTTGTAAGCTTTGTACTATATTTATCTTTTTTACAAGATTGACTACGATGTAATAAAGCTGCCAAAAGCCAATTACCAATATTAGGGTAATACTAAGACTTTGTAGCAGAGGAATTGGAATAAAATTATTTCCATTTAGCCAAGGATTTCAGATGAAATATTAAGTAGCATCATGGCTAGATTTAGAGAAAGAAACCAGGCTGTGGCTGCTTTTCAGAAACTTGCTTAACGTCTTTTTCCCCCTCAATTTCTTTACAACACAGGAGCCCGATGCTATTGGCTCAGCCTATGGCACTTGGGGGTCCTACTGCATTAAGGCAAATTTTTATTATCAGTTGAACAAATCACAGACTCTATTAATCCCTAACCTTTGCATCATTATGAATGACTGACAATAAAGCTTCTGTTTTATCTCCCTGCTTTCAGTAGCAGCATGTTTCTCTTCTAGGTTATTTGTCATCATTCAAGTTTCGGCTGAGAGGTTGTGTTTCATAGTCACTCTTTGTGAAGACATAGTTTACATGAACATTTCTTGAAATGTCACAGTCAACTTCAGTTTCATTAAAGGACATTGGTATTAAAAGACAACTGGAATTTGTGTTCAAGTAATAGAGCAGAAAGGTTTGCAGAGAAAACCATCTTAATGAGGTAGTTTTCCCTTAGAAAAGTTTCCATAGGAAGTTTTTTCTTCATTTCCTTTATTCTGGGCAGAGAATTAGATATAAAGACTCTGAGATAGAGTGCATGCCATGATGCAGCCTGACTGCACCAGACACTTTATTACCAAATTTTATTCCAGACTATATATATAGTTTTCTGGAATTATCTACCATGTGACCTGCTTTCAGAAGCATTTCAGGGTTGTTCATAAAATAAAGAAAATTGTACATTGGTGTTATTTAAATGAGACAATAAGCAATTCCAGATTCTGCTAGTTGTGACTTTTTGGGAAACACTTTACTTTTGAGAAATCTTTTCCAGTTTGTCAAATAAAAAGTGGGATTTGGTTAGAAGAGAAGACTATCAGTCCAGCTGACATACTAGATGTGTCCAGGTTGGCCAAATAGCTGATTTGTTGCAGGATCCATCCAGAACCTTTATGAATTTCAGTTGTCCATACTGTGGTCATTGGCTGCGTTTCTGTCCTGGGAGAATAACTTTTCAAGCTAACCATTTCCTACAGGTCTGAATTTTATTAGCCAGTGAGCCTATTCTAGACCTCAGCAACCACCAGAAAATATCCCTGATGCAGCCAAGATATTTGCAGTTCCAAGAATAACACAGTGCAGAGCTGTGCATTGTTCTGTTATAGCTGGATCAAAACATTAGCATTTCAGAAAATTCAGTTCTGAAATTCTGAGACTACCTGTACTTCTAACCTGAACTTCTGCCTTGTTTATATTAACCTTCCTATTCTGGATTTCACAGAAGAGGGAAAGAAACCAAAGGACCAAGTGACTTGCTGCAGATTACAGAGAAGTAAAATCAGCCATGATCAGAACCTCATTTAGTGTTGCCTGTATTAGCTTAAATTAGATTTGCAGCATTATTTGCTCTGTTTTGTTGCACAGCATTGTTAGGGATTTGGCAGAGGATTTGTTTGTGTGACAGAGAGCAGAATTATAAATAACAATGTTTTGTTCCTACAGGTGCTGTTTCACAAATAAAATGACTGCGGGAGAAACAGAGTCTGAAAATAATGTGCCACATATCTGCTTTCAAAATGTATTAATTTATAACAACAAGGCAAGTCAGCATGCATTTTGAAACACTTCTTATAAGACTTCCAATTCCCCCAGACAACTTGCATTGCCCATGTGGAGATGAATCATTGCTGTCCTTGAAAACCTTGTATGCTGGAGCTGGTGGAAAGCTGTGCTGTCAGTCGTCCCAAAGGGCTTCTTTCTCTGAAGTACCCAGAGAAAGCTTTCCTACTTCACTAGTTTTCCTACTTAGCAAGCAAAATAAGGTCTTTTATCAAGTTCTCCCAAAGACTGAGATCATCCCTGCAGCCTCTGTCTGCAAAGCCTGATGCACATGTGTTTCTTTTTCCCTAAGGCTTTATTAGAGGTGTGAGATTTTCTTTGAAATAAATTCTGCAATTTGAGAGCTACTGTGAGGCAGTATTTTGAGACTTGAAGGGACTGTTCTTGGTGGATGTTTTACTCCTGATTCTAGGTCTCTGATGTTGGAGACTTGAAGACAGGTGGCAGACTCACAGGGATTTATCCAGTCAATTACATTTGGAGAGAAAGAAGTAGATGAGCTGTAGAAATTTTTAATAGCTATTTGCTTATTTTCTGAAATAGGCATGATGGCAATGAATAGGCTGGCCTAAACGTAGTTAATTGACTCCACTGGTGATCTAGGGTGGAATTTGGATCTATTGATCAGGAACAGAATTCTCTGGCTGGAACCAAGCAGAACAGGAGACAAAGGAGGAAAATTGTCTCTTAAAACTGTTTGGAGAGTGCTGTCTGAGAGGTCTAGTAATTAGATATACATCTAAGTCAGGGCAGCCATTTGCCTGGGGGATTGTTTTTAGCCATGTGACTTAGCTACTCGGTCATCTTATATGGCAAGATAATACATTCACAGAAATGGTTTATATTGCTTGAAGTAGGAAACTTCTAGTCAACCATGTCATAGTAATGTCTCAAGGAAAATTGCAAGAGAGCTTGAAGGAGTGTTTTGCAAATTAATTAGGACGTCATAAACAACATTTTTCTGGTTTTAATAATACTGAGAAATCATAATTATCCAAGTAAGCCTTTGCCTCTCAGGTGGTAACAGACAGGTGGTAAAGACATTTGAAAAGACAAACATTCATATGTCTCATATACTACTCAACATGGATAATATTTTTTCTTTTCTTTCCGCAGTCTATTTGTGGAGCTATATTATCGCTCACGATGGGATTTGTGATATTAGAGTGGAAATTGTACCAGTAATTACTCAGGTCAGAATATCTTGACATGAGAAAATAACATTTCTCAAACCCCAATTAACTGAACTGAATGATGATTCAGAGTTGTGTACAGGGTATGAGAGATGACCTATAGAAATTATAAATGTATAACTATTTCTAGAACATTTAAGCCATCAAATACCTGAGCGGTAGAAACATATTTATGATTATTTGCAGTAAAAGGAAGTATTTAAAACAACAGGTTTTAAATATGAGGTAGAACTTAGAGGTTTCGAAAACAGCAAAATTCTAAGATAAAATGACTTTTTTTGAACAATTTAAAAGCTGAGATAATGAAAATTCATTATTAAGGTAGCTACAGCAAATATAATTTTTCCACATTATACAACACACAGATCAGCAATCATTACGATGTTAAAATCAAAGAATAAATTAGAGGTGCTACATAACTCCATGTGTATCTACTTTATTGGACAAGGTACATAAGAACATGTATCCTAATACTTACTGCTTAATAATAATCATTTCAGAATTGTTGTGGAAACCATTGCAAAATGACATGCACATATAGCTGTCATAAAAAAACCCAAGCAAAAACCCTCAACAAAAGCATTAATTGGAATACTTTTTAATGAGCTCTGGGGAAATGACACAAACTCAATTTCTGAAAAACTGGTTGTGCCCTTATTTGTAAAAGGGCTGGATTTCATTCTTCAATGTATTAATGCAATTAACTAACCTAGGCAGAACAAAATGTGTCCAGGAATTTTATAATTGAATCTATGCCATCTACAGAATAATTCTGGTCCCTGTGAAACAGTCTTCTCCTACCGGTTTATGAGCTGAAATGGTATATATAGCAGATATTGGTTGCTAGTGTTAAGTTTTTATCGATGTAATTCCAGATTTGGTTTCATAGAAGTGCACAAACTGCTGAAACATTTGAAGGCAGTTTGACCAGTCCTGATCAGCTGCAAAGCTACAAATCTTTACATACAGGACTGGTTGAATAGTGAGCTTTTTTCCACTCCTGAAAGTGAGGTGTGAAACCAGGTCAGGCTGTACAGGTGACTCCTGAGGTCACTTCGTGAACCCATTATATGCAGGAGGTTACCACAAGGGCTAATGATTATCTTGGCAAAAATATAATTCTTGAAGCATCTCACCAAGAACAGAGGTTTCCTGTTTTTATAATGGTTGGCACAGGATGTCAGACACAATAGGAAGGGAGTAGAACATGAGCTTGTCACTGCATTAGTAGAGCTTCTTTTTCAAGAAAGATCATTAAGACATTATGAATCTGTACCTAAATGGATTTCTAGAAGCAGTGATTCATACATCAGAACAGTCCCTCCAGCACATACATGAATCTCTATTCCTATTTTGAAAACTTCTGAAGTGTAAAAAGATTTTTTTAACAAATCTGATTTATGCTAATATATTGCAGCATTTGAGGAAATCTGTGCAAGATGTAGACTCGTCTACATAAAAAAAAAATAAAAAGATTTCTGATTGCAGTGTGTTAGGGTCTATATGAAGTCAAGCAAATCATTAAAACAAAATGCATTTTCCTTGCTGTATTTCTGTCTGACACTGAAAATGTAGATCATGTGATAAAGGTACTTCTGACCCTCAGTTTCAAGTCCTATTTGTAGAATCCTCTGGCAAGCAATAAAATGTTAAAACTTTTGAGGATTCCTAAGCATAATTTTCCTTTGTAATATCTTTATGATACTAGGAAAGGTCTAGGAAAGGTTGAGTATATGTAAAACCAGTCCCAATCCTAATTAGACACCAATTTCAGACTGGATGAAGATAATTTACATAGCAGTTTCACTCGATTGCGATTGAACAGTTGATTGAAGAGTCCTTCTTTACTTGAGAGAAATTCCTTCTTACTTCTTCCTTTGTTTTTTTTTTTTTTAATCTTACAAGGGATTTTGTTCTGCAATGCAAAATAATTTAGAATCCAGTTCCTCTTCACTGACCTTGATAATTTCCTCCAGAAAAAACATTAAAATGCTTTCTAGCTGAGAGGATGGAAAGAAATTCAATGCATTTATTGAAATTTCCACAGCAATGGGCTGCATATGGCCTGGTCACTGTGCAGTTGTCACAGAGGGTATCAGACAGCCCACACCTGGCAGCCACCTGGGAAGCACGAGGGTGACAGCAGACTGATGTGATGTCCTTTGAGGTGCCACTTTGATGTGCACAGCCCACAGAGGTGGAAAGTTGGAGCTCACTCCAGTCAAAGGCTGTATCCCAAAGAGATCAGCTCAGCTGGCTGTTGGAGAAGGCAAGGGGATATTCCCTGTGGAGAAGAGCTGATTGAATATGGAACTCCTGCGAGGAGGTTCACAGAACTTTTGTCAGCATTTTAAAGGCCCTAAAGGTCCTTACCAGTGGCACTCAGGGGATGGTCCAGGTTAGCTGAACAGATTCAGGGGTAATTCCCAACTTCAGCTTCCAAAAATCAGCTGAAGGCAATCATTCTGTGTAGGAGTTAATTGACCCTGAAGACCTAGACGGGCATACTGAAGCCAGAGACTAGGGGAATACTGGATCTCAGAGAGGATGAACATGAGTATGGATATGTGAAGTTAGGAAACGAGGGAGGAATTATCCCTTCCATTTTATTTTATTGCTTATTGAGTATAGATGAAAATGCTGTGAGGGACTTTGACCATGCTGCTCCAGATCTGAATTGACTTGAGAGATTGTGCAATCCAGCTAAACTTGAATGCGTTGCTATTATTCTTTCTGCTGTTACCTCAGCTTTAGACAAATCTGCTAAAATTTGAAAAGCAAATTGCAGATCTAGTGGGTAACAGCAGCTGAGAGCCCCATATACCTGTTTGAAAGGCCATAACGAGGCCAAGGGAACTTTGTTTTGAAATCTAACAGCATGATTGCTCTTGCAGAATCCTCTTTCCAAGGAGAATTGTGCCTCATTTGCACAATCTAAGACTAGTTTGCCTCTGGTCACCACTGCCCTGCATTCTCTGATTCAGTATTGCTGTGTAACATCTGCAGCCCTGGTCTGATTTGTGTCTCTTTTTAAGTCTTTGACCAGCTGGTGGTCAGGCTCATTTGGCCACCTGTGTGCGAGGCCTTGAAACTTCTTTGGAAGCTGCTTTAAAAGTAACTCATGATAATAAATTCTGCTATTCTTGCAGAACAACTGCATTTCTTTTCTAATACAAATAAGCTTTTATTGATCAGTACTCATACACCAAGCTTGGCAAGCTTTTGCTTTTCATGCCTTGCTTCACAAATTGGGCATTAAATTTTTTGAGAAATACAAAAGCAAGTTAGGGACATATAATGATTCTTGAAGCAAAACACAGAAATCATAATATATAAGGGAACATCAAATATAAATGAAATGTAAAATTCTATTGCAGGCTTTATTTACAGACAAGAAAAACATTAACTTTGGAACAACTAATATACTATACTTGTTCCAGAGCTTTTCAAACTCTCTTGATGGAAAGACAGCAAATGGATGATAAATGAAGACCCAGGAAACCCATATCTTAAGACATCAGGTTTTTTTTACTAGCTGGGATTTATTCTGTTTTACCCTCTTTCAATCATTCTTGCTAGCAATAAAACCCCGCTCTAAGTGAGTTACTACAATTTAATATGCATCTGAATCAAAATATCAGTCAGCCAGTGCTCATCTGACTGACAGCCCCGTGGGTCAAATGTGAGACTACACAGCTCTCTGCATTTCCTCCACTGCAAACACTGTCCTTGCTCAGGGCAGGGTGTGTGTCTGACCCACAACAAGAGGCAGAAAGCCATTCCTGTGAAGGGCTCCAGCACTAAGAGCAGGAATGCTGTTCTTTCCCTCTGGAGCCTAGGAGCAGGTGGCGCTCCTCCAGGTGGCCCTCACCCAAATGATCCTTGTTACATGATGGAGGGGCTTTAAATTAGCATAGGCTGGGTATGTAGGCTTTTTTTCTGCCTTTGTGGCTGTGGTGTCTTCTGCAGTTTGTGCTGGAATTGCTGTACTCCAGGGAAGCAATGTTACCTGGATGGTGAGTATGGAAGCACACCATCCCTATGGGCTCCTGGGTCTGTGGTACTGCTGCACCTTGACTGGTGAAGGTGAGAAACTGCCTTTAAGTGGCACCATTTCGTTGCTGCTTCTCAGGAGGGGGAACAAGGGCACCTAGAGATAGGCTGCTAGCACATACCTTCCTGGCTTATCCATCTTGGAAAGTGGTAAATGGTATGGAAAGTGTGTAGGCATGCTTGTTGTTTCTGTCTGTGTTCCTTATGTGGTGGGAGCCTGGCTGTGTGGCATAACAGGCTCACCTGTGGATGCCCCATCCCAGACTTGTGTGTTTCTACCCCACCAGTAGGCAGGAATTCTGGTTTGTGCCTGTAACTCATCTCAGTGACACTGCTGTGGAAAGCACTTGCTTGACCTCTAATGTCTATTTTGGAAAGAGTTGCTATGTTACAGCAGGTGTCTCTCTGCTAGTGGGCACTGGAAGTGTTAAATGGTTTGGTCCCTTGTGCAGCATGATTTTAACTTGCCCATCAAGCTGCTTTTTTTGGCCTTTTTAAAATCTTCCTAGAAGGGATATGAAATGTGAGTTATGTGGGGGTGGTATACAGCTGTGCTGTGTAGCCTGGCTCTCTGTTCAGTCTCACAGCATTAGAGGATTTTAGCTCTGGTCTATCACTTTCTGTCCCCAGCTCTCCCCTCTCTCCTTGCCTTTGCTAATGGTAACTGCCACAATGAGGGGGAATTCTTTCTGGAATTGCACAATTGAGAGATGCTGGGTGGGCTACAACCAAAACACTTTTAATCATCACCCATAATATACTTCATTTCTTGAACTCAGATATTCAAGTCTGAATCTCAGTTATCTCATACTTGTCTATAAAAATAAGCAGCTACTGTGGTGTTAATTTGGAAAAAGTATTGAAAATACAGCATGTCACATGCTTAAAATAGCAAACCTAAAAAACAGTTACTTCTGTCTGCTTAAAATTCAAAACACTGGAGAAATTAACTCATTTTGGGGTATGATTTGTTTTTTTAACCAGAATTGGATATGAAGCACCTGCAGAGTTAGCAACTCCATTTTTCTTTCTCATCTTTAAGCTAAAGTCATATTTGAAAAGATGAATGTGGATTGATTGAAGGGGAAGAAATCATACTGACTTTGGTTTTGGATTAGAAATTCTTGATTGCTGATTTAATTTGTGTGTATGCTTTCTGAGCTCTTTATTGATTTGAATGTTCCATTTGAGAGGAAATAATTCCCTTTGATACTAAAGACACTCAGTGTTGCAAAGCTCCTGAAATAATGGATGATTGGGGCTGTTTATGTTGAATAGACTTTATTAGTTTCCTGACTAATCTCTTAAAGAAGAATTTATGAAGCTGAAGTACTTCATAAAGTACTGCATTCACTGCTGTTCTTAGAGTATAAGATCGTGGTTTAATGAGTGAAAACCTAGCAGCATTCACAAGCTTTCAAAATTAATTGTAAATATTACAATCCTTCCCTCCATTCAAGGTTGTGGCTTCCTCAGGCTCTGTGTGAGTCTTATTAATGCATATGTTTTGTTTCTCCATTGTTTCTTCAAGTGTCTTAGCAGTTGCTGAAAATCTCATGTCTGTGTACAGATTTGATGAGAGTATTTTGTCTGAGTAGACCTACTGAAAGTAATAAAGTCCGTTTTCTTGACACTTAGCTTTTTCCCCCTAACACTGAATGAAAAATGGATCTCCTTTCAGGAAGGCTATAATTCAGTTATTCCATGTGTTTAGGAAGACCTTTAGCAGGATCTAAACTGAAAGTCTGCCCCCAAATGAACCAATACTTTTGTCCTCAATCACCTAATGTGTCTGTGCTACAGCCATCGCATAGCTTTACTGTGAGGTTTTCTATGATGCGTAATCTTACATCACATTAATGCTACTCTTACTGAATTATGCTTGAAATATTGCTTACAGTCCTCTCTCTGTATTTTTAGGCAGTCTTAATGTCTCTGCTATCACAATTTTTCCTCATCTGTTACAGAAATAAAATTAAAGTAAGCTTTTTTAGTTCTAATTTTTTTTTAATTTAGGAAGTTTATATGAAAAAAAAATAGTTCCTGAGTGTTCTGTCACCTAAATGTTGCTCTAGATCTAAAATAAGAATTTCATTATGTACTTAAGTTGACAATTTGCTTGGACTTCTAAATATAACTACTGACAGAAACAGTGACTTCTATGAAAGTAGTTGGTTTTGTCAATGAAAGTTAAAGAAGATTTAAATTTATTTCTTGAGGACAATTCCCCCCTGTGTAGGCTGGAGTAAGACAAGTGCTCTTACCCTGTTCAGTGCAGCCACATCCACCCTAGTGAGATTCTAGTAGCAGTGCAGCCCTGTTACCTTTTCCTTTTGTTGTTTCTGCTGCTTCTGCATGGTCCAATTGAGGTACCAAAGCTGTTCTTGCTCCTTGTAGCGAGGAAGTGTTTAAGCAGCTGGAGAGACTAGGTTGCAGCTACCATCTTTTTGCTGTGTGCCCCACTCCTGTGGCACTGAGGTGACAGGAAAGAGTTTTTCCTTGTTTTTTTCCTTGGGAGGGAAGAAGGGTACATTGGGGTGGTATTATCTCTGGATGCAGTGGGTGCAGCAGGTAGAGTAAGTGAAGTGTCAAACATTCTCCCCCATCATCCTGAATTGCTTTATTGCCTCCAAATCCATTTTCCTGGCCCTGAGCTGAGGGCAATGTGACAGTCCTTTTCCCTTCCCATCCCCTCATTTTGGCTGTAGTAAGCATTCAAGCTGTGCTGCAGCTGCTGAGAAGCCTTGATCCAGCCTGACTGGAGCTGTTTGTGCTCAGCTCTTCAGCCTCTGACAGAAGTGGCCATGTGCAGCAGACAAGTGGAAGCTTTGTTCAGCCCAGGTACTGCTGCTGCAGTAAGAACTGGCAGAGACGGGAATGTATCCTTGGAAATCTCTGCTCTAGGGCATTGTGAGCTGCTCCTTGAAGGGCTACATAGAGTGTATTTTGGGGAAAACAGTCTCTTCTATGCTTGTAAGATGAGAGCATGAAGTCACAGAACTTAGTGTAGTCTTGTGTGGCAGGAAGGCTTTTGCTACACTTTAAATTTGTTGAACATCTTTAACTGGTGTTTACCAGTGTGTAATGGGGAATTACAGCTTTAACAAAGAATATCCCAGAAATTTGCACAGGGAATTGCTGTGTAGAAGATTACTTGAGTAATGTTTCTGAGGGTCAGCATTTTTGCCGCAGGAGTCCTTTCAATTGTTTTGTTTGTTTGTTTTTTATTTAGGTATGGGATGTAGCAGGTAAGGCTACCCTGTGTTTGGCAGCTCAGCTCTGAGAGTGGTTAATGCCTTGCACAATAAGGAGACTAACAGGCTTTGGATTTCAGGCAAACTGTCAGCAAATCAGCTCAGGCTTTCTAGCTGTGCAGGCTTGCAGTGCAAACATGATGCAGGTACCCAAATGGCTTTGTCACCACCTGGTTTAGTGTAGGTGGCACTCAAGTGGATTGTGGAGCTTTGCTGATGCCATGTGATGCCACTTGGTGCTGCTTCCAGTATTCTGCACTGGCTCACCAGCCCCAAGGTGCTAAGGCTATTGAATCCAGACCCAGTATTGTACCTCAACTAAACTGATGGGTCAGTGCAGGAACAGAGTGGGGTATCTGCTGTTCTAGCCAATTATCCCTCCCGGGGACATCAGCTAAGCCATGTGTGTATTGAAGGAAGCTGGTCTACTGCAGATATGTGAATTAGGTTTTCTGTTTCCCATGTTAATTCTTCCAGTATTTAACTACTCAGTAGTATTAAGAACTGATTAATGTAGGATGTGCTAAGTAGCTGCAGCCTTAATGCAGATAACTGACAGATGTGAAAAGTGTTTTTCTACAGCTCCTAATAGCCCTCATCCTTGTTTTGCAGAGGCACCAGGCTGGCTTGTTGCCCCCTTTAAACTGAAGGAGTCTAATTACTCTTGTTGCTCTCTAAGCATATTGATTTTAATGTTCAGTTTAGATCTTCTCATTAAACACAAGTGGTGAAGCCAGACTATTGCAAAGGTTAGGAATTAAGCTGGCTTTCTCTCCAGTTTTGAGCATTTCTTATTTCAGGGGACTCAGTAGACATGATTTTAATTTGAAAATGTTGTAAACTTTACAGGGGGCAGATGCACACTGCTTTGATACTGAATGCCTTATCCACCACTATTTCCTCTTGTGTTTCTCAGGTGCGTACTTTATAACTGAACACTAAATTGTTTTAGCAGCACCAGGGATGCCTCTTCTACTGTAGTAAACACCATTTCTCTTGTGTCTGGCACAATTAGCTTGTGCAGATACTGTTTTGTGCTTCTCTCTAGTTCTGCACAAATGATAGTAGGCTATCCAAGTGCTGAGCTTGAAGTACTTAATACTAAGATACTGAACAAATAAGCTGAGGAGAAATGTATTAATCCAATTTAAGAATGAGCTTAAAGCATTTCAACACCCGCTCTCATGGAGAAAAGGTTGTGTGAGGGAATTTGTTTATTTGCTTTTCTTCAGGAAGAGTAGAAGGCTGACTGTACAGATTAGAGGAAACTAATCATGTACAGCATGTTTCTTTCACATTTAGGATGGTGGAGTGGAAGTCCCATATGAGCCTCAAAGACCATGGTTTCCACTTCCCTGCCATAAGGCTGCATTTTATGGTGAACTAGAGCAGCAGCTGATGGATATATCATTGTGATGTATATACACGACGACAGTGGTCTGTGTGGATCTAAAAACCTTCACTGGGATGTGCTCAGGCCTCTCCTCTTGCTGTTGAGATTCTGCTTGTCTGTGTAGGTCACTTCTGTCACTGTGTGCGACCAGCAGTGTTTTCTTGATCATGAGGTGCCAAATCCTTTAGCTGAAGGGTCTCTATCAGCAGGACTTCTAGAGTGATTTCCTCCAGTTTATGCCAACCATTTACTGTCAAGTGAGATATTTTGAAGTATTCTTGGAAAGGACCAAAGAAATTCCTTTTTTGTGCCTTTGGAAACTGGATTTATCTGCAGGAAATATTGCTAGTGCTCTACTCTGATTTTGTTCTTCTCTGAAGTGACCTTTTGGTGGAACTTCAGCACACATTGTACAGTCTGATTTCTTTGGAGGTTGGGGGATGATTGGTGGTTGGGTCTTTTGTAGCTGGGCGTTCGAGGCTTTCCAGGAGTCCTTTAGCAGCCAAAACTGGCATCAGGCAAGTAATGCACTCTGTGGATGCTCTGTAATGCAGCATGTGAAAGGGACAGGGCAGTGTTATTACTTTGGTCTTGGCAATTTTTTTCCTCCCACTTTTACTGATGCTACTGACACTTCAGAGACCTGATCTCCTCTCAGTGCTGGCATTGGGGGATTCTATCATTTAAGAAAATGTTCCAGGTAGCTCTTGTTCACCTGGGAGTTACTGAAAACCAAGCTTAAATTTTGCTTGTGTAATGCTGCAGATGAACAGCCAGGCAAGAGGTCAGTCTCATCCCAGAAAGTTATGTGCATTTCACTTGCGTGAATACTTGATTGAAATTTAGAAAAGGAAAAAAGAAAAAAAAAAAGTTGGGCAGGTGATGCTGGTCTGGCAGTGTAGCCAGCCTAATAGCAGGTGATGTTTGCACTGTAGCAACCAGGAAGAGGTATTTAAATGTAGAGGGGGATGGTGGGAATGCCTCTGAAGGAGAGAGGATTTTTTGCTCACTTCTGTGTCTCTTTTGGTTGTTGGACAAGCAGAAAGTTATCTAGCTCAAGCTTTGAATGAGCTTTGAGCTCAAGCTGCATGCAGATGAATGTATGTGTTTTGGCATGAGGTGATTCCATTCAACTGAATGCTGAAGTCATGAACTTGGAAGTGTGTTTAGCTAGTGGCAGACGATAATATTTCTCTGTGCGTCTTCCCTTTTGTGCATCAGATGGGCAAATAGTCCTTTTCTTTTCCACAAAGCAGCAGACATGTAAGTTATGAAAGTATCTTAATGTGATTTGTACACAATGCCCTTAAGAAATTTTCTTCTGTACTTGTGTATCTCCTGCTAGTGTAGGAGTTACTGTAACCCAGCAGGATATTGATGTGTCTAGTCCCCCTCTCTGCATCTGGCAGCGACCATTAGCTACCACTCAGGAGACAGGTAAAAATAGATGAAAAATCACCATGCAAGTAGTCCAGTGCTTCCTCACACAGCAGATAAAAATGATTTTATTCTCTTGTTGAACTAATCTCCTTGCAGTTCTCAGCCTAGCTAACATATCTGCAAATATTACTTTGCTAAATTGTGAGTGTGGTTAACTAAAATTTTTTCTTAGGAAAAATATCTGTAAATACTTCTTGTTCTGACCAGATTTCTTGTGTGTCCTCAGAGACCAATTTCTTTGAGTTTGTCTTCTCTTTTGTGTAGTTTTTTGCCTCTATGTTCCATCCCTCTCTTCCCTTCTAGTTCTTTATACTCTTCCCAATGAGGTTTTTTGGAAGTGGACTACTCCTGATTTTGTGATGCTGCAAGATAAAGGGCAGGGGAAAATTACCCAGACCCTCATTTTCATTTGAGCTGAGGTTAAAAATGAATGCCCTTTGTTAGGTAGGGATAAGAAATGGAGTATGGAATGCATGCTTTTGTTAGTCCAATTATTTTTGAATATATAATTTGGGTCCAAGTCATCTTGGTGCTGAAAGAGCATAGGCAGTCTACTGCACAATACGTGTATCAGGCTTATAACAGGAGTGTGTATGTCAAAGGAATAACCAGATCTTGTCACTGGTTTTTCCCTGCTTAGACTGACCAAACTGGTCTGGAAATAAACTTGTGAGTTTTGATGTCCCAGTTTGATAACAGATTTGTACTTCAGGAAGCATGTAACTATATATGTCAAGAGTTAAGTGAAGTTCATAGAAAAGTTGTAAAAACATTAGATCTACATGCACATGTTTTTAACTTGACTACAGTGCAATGACCCAAACCTTGGATTTGCCTCCCCTGAGATTATCTGGACCTCCCCCATTCCCTGTTGTGACAGACACTTTGCTCTTGCTCTCAGCCTGTAGCATCCAAGATTTGTATCTCAAAGGCTAAAATACAGTCCTGTAAATGGGAGTTACACAGTTTTAAAAAATCAAGATAGCATGTGACATAATAATGTACAATCTTCTCAGGGATATGTCTGGTTGATAAAGGTTCTTGTGTTTTGTGGAACAAGTGTAGTTTGTGCTCTGAATTGGTTGTTTAGTCCTGGCTTTGGTTTTTTTTCCTCCCAGTCATTGGTGCTATGAGGCTGTTTGGGAGTGTCTGTATGTCAAGTTAAAGGTAGGAACTCCATCTCTCACGTGTTGCTGAGGAAGAAACAGGGACAGGACACAAGAGCCAGGGAGTGTGTTATAGCCAGGTAGTGCAGCTTCTGACCTCAGTTACATGTCTGTTATGTGAATAACATCTCTCCCACTACGCTTTTTTGGTGAGCAGTGAGTAAAGGCAGTAATCTAGATATTTAATTGCTCAATCTGCAAAGCAGATGAAACTGCATAATTGGTGTTACAAGTTGTTACTTAAGTGTTGTCACAGATGTCAAGAAGAGTGTTTGTATTCTAACACAATTAAAAGACTGAGTTCTTGCAGCAGTATCTAAATGCGTGGCTCTGGTTGAGGACTAGTTTTTCTTTTATTATGGTTAGCGAATTTGATTTTCCCAACTATGTTTAGAATTTGGATTCACAGGGGAGCTTATTCATGTTAAATAGAGTTTGGGGAAGCTGAGATGGGACTGGAGGAGGAACACTTCTCGAATTTTTCATTGTAGACTGGCAGAGGAATTTTTGTTGCTAATGAAAACTTGTCCTGAATTTGTACAGCACTGCTTATGTGGAAGCAAACTATGGCATTTTGAGCATGGAACAGAAGAAAAATGCACTCTGAATATTGACTCATGGTTCCAAAATGGTTCTTTGAAGAACAGTGATTTATTTAACATTAAAACCTTTTGGCCCCTAATGAAGTTGCCTGAACAAGTTAAAATGCATGTTTTGTCCCAAATTTGAGGAGAATTCAAATCAATATCTGCCTAAACCATGGTTTCTGGAAGGTGGGCATGTGATGTGTTGTCATGCTTGCTATAGTAAGGTTGTAATAGCTTTTGAGATCTGAAGGAGGAGGAAAGGGCATATGAATAAACAGACTTTACTACGGGCTTCGTAGTACAGAGATAAGAATTAACCGTAATTTCCTTCACTATTTTAAGACTGGAGTAATGCTGGGCTTTGTAAACCTTGGATATCCTTCTGTCAGCTGCACGCTCTATCACGATTCCAGCGTTCTACACAGTGGCTATAAACGGACTGGTTTTCCCGTCCCCTTTCCATCCCCGGTTCTGCCCGGCGCCGTTCCCGTCCCCGCCGGTCCCTGGGGCGCTGCGGGCGGGGCCGGGGGGGCCGCGCCGCCGTTGCCATGGCAGCGCCCGCCGCCGCCGCAGCATCCTCCGCAGCAACTTTCCCCCAGCTTAAAAGCGAGCCAAGGCGGCCGAGAGGGACGGGACGGGGCGGCGGGGATCCGTCGGCG
Source organism: Rhabdornis inornatus (assembly GCA_013397075.1). Classification (NCBI taxonomy): domain Eukaryota; kingdom Metazoa; phylum Chordata; class Aves; order Passeriformes; family Rhabdornithidae; genus Rhabdornis; species Rhabdornis inornatus. The sequence continues at coordinate 1,876,972 of VWZS01003937.1, read as the reverse complement.
GCTGCCTTGTCCTGCCCCCGCGCCTGCGGAGCGCCCGCAGCAGCTCCCCGGGGGCAGCGCGGAGCCATTTTGGCGAGCGGGTGCTTGGAGAGTCCCGGTCCCGCTCGGCGCCTCGTCCCATATCCGCCTGGCACCTTCCTGCCTCCGCTCCCGCTCTCGACGCGCGCTCCTGCTGCTTGATCCCGTCCTCAGGCAGGAATCGCCCAGCATGCCGATCGCCCACTTGCTGGAGCTATGGAAAGGGATAGAGGTGGAGCCCATGGAGACGGAGGTGAGCGGCTGCGAGGGCGTGCGGCAGCGGCGGTGCTGCCGGGCCCCCTTTCCCGCCGGGAAAAAACATCACGGAATGGGGTGCGATGAGCATCCCTCACCCGCTCTGCTCGCCGCTGAGGGCGGGGAGCCAGGCGAGGCTCGGGAACCTGTTGCCTCACAGGCGGAGCGGTTCGGAGCGGAACCCGGGCAGTGCGGGATGTCCTGTCCGTCTGTCCGTCAGCCCGGCACCGGGCTCGGGTCGGAACCGTGCCCCGGGGAACTGGGGTGGCTGGAAAGGAAAGAGCGTATCCAAGAGATGGAAACCCACAAAGCGGGCTGAGTCGGACTCAGGCTCACATTTAAACATGAAGTATGTGATCTGTAATTTGAGGCTCGAATAGGTCCGTGGACCTCACCTGGATTCTCATTACCCATTTCCTCATTCTCTCTTAGCGTAAGACTGTGCTTTCCGGATCATCCTGGAAACCCGATGCTCTGATAATTAGCGGGCTGCTGTGTTGCGTGTGCTCGCAATTTGTCTTGCAGTGTTTTCATTACCTGCGATCTAAGGTTATCTTGTGTCAGGAAAGGCATCATTCAAGTTCAGGAGGTGTTTGGACAGTACTCTCAGTCACATGGTGTGATTCTTGGGGATGTCCTGTGCAGGAGCTGAGCTCTGTGATCCTTGTGGGTACCTTCCAGCTTGGGTTATTCTATGATTTTTATACTGTAATGGGACAAGGTAGATTACTCAGTGTTTCTGGGACTGTTGAGCAGTGCACAAACACTCAAGTATTTCAGGTCAATCGTTTGTAGCACAGGATGCACATTTGTAACAGACAGGTGGTAAAAATAGATGAATGAAACTTTTGGGGGGTGGAGGTTGGTGTTTATTTTTAAACCCCCCCCCATCCCCTTGTTTGATTGGAAGTACTGTAACAGGGTTTTGGTGAGATGGAAAGATGGGAGTGTAACAGCCATGCAGGTTATGGAGAGCATGAAACACTTGACTCAAAAGGAGTTGCTGAACTGCAGGAAAGGTTTCATGCAAGTTGTTAGTTTGTACATGTAAACAATAGAGCAGAAGTGATAATGTGATATATTCTACCAGCACAGTTAATTCTGGAGTCCCTTGTGGGGGGCTTGCAAAGGTTTAAATCATGTAATTCACTTCTGAATACTGTCACTTGTTCCACTGTGGGATGCAAGGAATCTGAGGGCCAATAAACAGGTTATAGCTGGGAAACTGTGTATCGTTCCTCATTTTGTTTTAGACACCTTATTAATCACAGCTGACACCTTGTTAAATCACTTTCACCATGAGAAGACTTGTATAATTATATTTATGGTGAACAGTTTTCTGCTGAACATCATAGAAACCCCTCCCAAGTCTACCTTTCCGTTGACTGCTATTCAAAGTACATATACATGCCTGTTTTTTTTCTTCTTCCTTCCCTTCTTTCTAAAATCAGTTTGTTTTTTGTGTACCTGGTGTTTTTCTTTCTGGCCCAGACAGAAAGCACTTCAGCCATTGCTTTTTCTGTTGTAAATTTCTGAGAAAAACTCTGCTAGATCACAGGGTAAATCCTGCACTAAATCTCAATTGCCTGGGACAACTCTTTTGCTGGTAGAGGACTATTTAGGCCTTTCTTTCAGAAGAAACTGTGTGGATCTCCTTACCAAGGCTAATTGACCCATTGCAATGACAGTCAATCAGATATGTGGGTTTGTATGTTTTGGTGGTGCTTTATTTTCATTTCCTGCTTGAAAGAACAGCATAGCTGAGCTACACTATTCTATCATTTGCTGAGATTTCACTTACAAAGAATTTAGAGGGTTAAAGAATTGCAGGCATCAACTCCTGCAGTTTAGATAGGAACAACAGATAAAGTACCATTTGTTTGCACTATTTATTGCTGTCTCTAAGCATAATACAGATATGGTACAACTTAAGACATTTTAGATCATGCTGTAGGTAGAATTGCTCAAGTACTGTTCGCTCAAATCCAGTAAAAACAAGAGAAATTAATTTCATCTTTTATGGGCTCTTGTCCATGGGGAGGTTTTCAAACAGCAGAAACATTTACTCTTTAATGAGCTGAATGCAGCTTAAACACTAGTGGTTATACTGATTCAAGAGAACTGTCGTGGTCTCTGAATCTGTGTGGGATAAAATGTTTTCATGATTGTCTGCAAGTTGTTCTTTTTCACGGAAGCTTTTTCACAGTTAGTAGACAAGGAGGGAGACAGTTTAATTCTTTGATGCATATGGACCTCTTTCTCCTCCCCTTTCTCAATGCCAAAAACCCTTTTAAAACAAAGACATTTATGAGTGCCTGTGCATGACTCAGGTGAATGACTTGCAGATATTAAATACAGCTTTTATAGTAAATCAATCACTTGATTAGGAAGAGAGCATCAAGGGCATGTTCTATATTATGTTTGTGTACAGGAAGATTAGAGTTTCACCTGTTGACTCAGGAGGTCATTAATTGTGTTTGACAAGTAAGCAAGAAAATTGGGATATTTGCTGTTCTAGAATTTCTTTGAGAGTAGGCAAAGCTATTGATCCCACTCAAGCTGGATGGATAGGATAGTGAATTACAGCCTTGGGAATATTTTTCATGAGAAAGGGTTGTCTGATCAAGCTCTATGTAATCTTTCTACCTGTTTTCCAAAGGTTTCATCACTTAATGGATTTTAGGTGAGCATAGCATTTAAATGGAAGCTGAGTGTTTAGAAAATTTGCTCCTATATATACACATATATTCTCTCTTCCCAGCAAAAAATGATGTTCCATTTCTCTAGTTTTTTTCAGTGATAATCTTTTGTTCTTTATCCATTCTAGGACAAATTGGGCTTCAACTATTCATTGGCAATTTTAATAGTCCTTTTATTATGCTTTCTTCTCTTAACATTTTATATATCTTGGAGAAAGCAGGTCCCTATGGATTCAAAGGTTAATTTACCTGTGCAAAACGTGAAGAATAGAACAAGCCTACTACAAGGATAAATTGAAAGCAACTTAACTGCCTAAAACTAAACTGACTGTATTTTGTGCTAGATCTTGGCTTAAAATTGTCTTTCTTGGTAGCATATATTTACAGGATTTTTCTTCTCTTTTCTCTTCTCTATTTACTAGACTGTGGTGGAAGATGCTGCCCCAGATGAAGAACCTGTAAAAGAGGTAAATCAACTGATTCATGGATCACACAAATGTTAACAAATTATTATAATGTCACCTCCTGTCTTCATGAAACAAAATGTCTCTGGTAGATATTATCCACGTGATTGTAGCTGTCAACATACAAAGCTGACCCATTTTTGGTCTCTTATTACAAGGTCAAGTGAGGAATAAAACCATATGTTCAACTGGAGGTTAGGGAATTTTATTTTACAGATATTGGCTGTGCATTTTTTCCAAGAAAGAGCACACAACTTCTTGAGGCATACAGTTTTCCTGCAGAGAAGATTTTGTAATGACCTCAAAAAGAGTAACTGTTCTATTAACAAGGTTTGTGTGTTGTAAACTGTAAGTTAATTCCATTCACTATTAAATTGAAGTAATTTCTGCTTGTTCCCTTGGCTGGCTCTTCACCACAGCAAGACTGAGCCGACCCTTTGCTTCAAGTTAATCTGTTGGTTTTATTATTGTAGTATTATTATTGTATATTAGCACTGTAATATTGTGCTAATTACAAAAAAAACCCAAAAAACAAAACCAAACAAATCCAAATCTACAGGCAAAATTAAGTCTTGCCTCAAAGTGTTCAAATGTCAAATAAGTCGTATGAAGATATAAAGCAGCAAGGTCAAATCATCACTCACTATTACGATGAGTTGAGGGCAAAGCTTGACACTGGTCCTATGAATCAGTGCAAGGTGCTGCTGCTTTGTGTAGAGTGAGGCAAGGTGTGCCTGATAGACCATCAGCCATTTGCTGATGTCAAAAAGCAAAGTAGACTGAATCCCTTCAGGTCTGAAGGGAGGCTGCAAAGATGCATTGTCTAAGTAGCTGCCTTTTGAAGATGAACTTCCTGGTATCTCTTACTCCTTGAAACATAAAACTTACCTTTGATGTCTGGTTTTCTGTGCAAGGATGTGGTTTTTTTTAGCTTCTACTATGTTAAAGGCATAGCTTAACCTCCCTAATGATAGGAAGGAGGAAGAAATCTTAGCTTTGATCTCTGAAATGAGCACAACTTCCAAATCGACTTTTTTCCCTTCCATTACCATTTCTTAAAAAGAGCAGTAAATTACTCTTTAAGAAGCTTGGGGAAGAAATTAAGTGCAGGTAGCTTGGCTCATCACTTTCTTTGAGCAAATGGCTGAAGATAAAATTTCTGGTTTCTGGGTTTTAGGAGGACTTTTTTATGAATATAGCCTTCATTTCCCAAGTTAATTTAAACCTAGTTAACTTTCTTTAAGGATGCTTCTTATAATTTTTAAGTTTGAAATTTGGAAGAAAAAAATGTCATTAAATGACTGCTTGTATAGAAACCTTAATCCTGTGTTCTCATTTTCTGATGTAAACATTGCAGTGTGCAATTTAATATCTGTAATGGTGTTTCTTTCTGCTTTTTCTTCTCCCTTTCTCTGCTGCTGCCATGCTACTTCATCCATTTGCTGGCTCAGTTTGTAAGCCTCTTCCATTTCCATGAAACTTCTGTCCTGCTCTAGTGGTATTGTAACAAAGAACAGTCTGCTTTTCAGGTGACTGATAGCTGTACCGTGCTCAACCTCAAAGAATTTTTTCGTTTGTTTTGAGACATTGAAGTGTGACTTAAGGGGTGAAATGAAATCATGTAATGCAATGGTTCTTACCTGCTCAAAGGATGTTTTTGTAAATAACCTTCCTTAGGCTATGTTGGCCTCCTGCTGTTTCTCCCATGCTGAGTATAGTGTGGACAAATGAGGTGGTGGTAAAATGCATTGTAAAACTGCACTGATTTTCTTGTTGATGGATAAGTTCTTTAAATGTCTTGGGGGCATAAATTAATGGGATTGTTGGATAGAACAACGATGTTGGGTAGTGTCCCTGAGACACATCTTGGCCCTAGAGCATTGTGTCATCTCTGCTCTAGAATTGTCACCCAGATTACTGAGGGTTGATATCGAGGCTTTTTCCCTAGGAGGAGGAACATCCCACAGACCCTGTTTATCCTGTCACAAAAGCAAGCAGATTAGTGGATGGAAATTTCCTTAAGAGGATTTTATACTCCTGCAGCAGTTACTGCTTTGACTTCTGGGATGCAGTTTTTCCTAAAGAGGTTCTTTATGGAAAAATGGCCTTTCTTGATAGAGAAGAATAAGTCTGACCACCTGTGTTGGTTAGAGGCCCCTGCATACTTAAGGGTGATGTGGTCTAGTCTAGGTCAAAATGTTGGCATTCTATCTAAACTTCCTTGAAGGTGCAGCTGACAGCAAAATTCTGTCGCATTTTCGTAAAATAATGAGTATGTGTGCAAAACAGCTTGCAGTACTTTGAAATTGCAGTATTCAGAAGCTATCTTGTAACATTGCTTTGAGCTGTTTTACCCTTTCAAGGGAATTTGTATGCTCTAGTTCAAACATTGCATGGGGCTCTCGGGGAAAGTAGAGCAGATGTGCAGTGGAAATGCTGAAACACAAACAGAACTGCATGGCAAAACTGAAAATGGCAGTACCTAGGCTTCCTCTTAACTCCTGTGCAGCTTCCAAAGACATGTAACTTCTGCTGATACTGTGTGCACTGGTGAAAATGTGAGTAATAAAATTGGAGGGAGCAAAGGTGGATGCTCTGCATGTAGCTCATGGCAAGCACGTGTTGCAGTTTCTGCCACTGTCTATAGTGAAGATAGGAATTTATTGGATTCTTAAAGAAAGATCAAGTTTCCATAACTAATGGCAGTAACAGCTTGTGTGATACCTTTTAGGAGCTGAAGGAAAACTGTATTGAATGATCACAATGAGGAAAGCATGAAACCTGCACATCAGTGGCAATCTCATATTTGTTGCTCTAGTGCTACTATTATCAAGGCAATAAATGTTCGTGGCAACATAGAAAACTGATGTTGGAAGGTGCCTCTGGAGATCATTTAGCCCAACCTTCCCTGCCTTGCTGAAAGTAGTGTTAATGGTGGGAAAGTTCCTGGCACTGCATCCAGTTGTGCCTTGAATGGAAGGCACTACAAACTCTCTGGGACCTGGTTCTAGCATTTGATAACCCTAAGAGGAAAAGAAAACATTCCTGTTCAAAATTTTCTGTGTTTTGGTTTGTGCCCACTGCCTCCTGTCACTTCACTGGAGATACTATTGCAAAGAATCTCGTTCTTTCTTTTCAATTTTCTCTCTTTGGGTATTTATACATGTGAATAAGAGACATTCTTTATTATTTGTCCTCTGTATTGTCTTCTTCAGGGGGTACAATTGCAACTTTCTCAGAATCTTATTTTGTAGGTCAGATCTGCTCCTCCATTGTTTATTTTTGTGGTGGTTCACCTTCACTTCCTCCAGTATGTTAATGTCTTTTTTAACTGCATAAGCCCAGAAGAGGGCATCATTCCAGATGTCTCAGCAGTGCTGAGTGGAAGAGAAGGATCACTCCACTAGACCTGCTGGCAACACCTTTTCTAATACAGTCCAGAGTGTCATCAACTTTCTTTGCCAGCTGGCTCAATTCGGCTTGTCCACCAGGATGCCCAGGTCCTTCTCTGCCAAGATGAATTCCATCTGTGTGCCTCCAGCCTGTAGCAGTGCATAGGGTTATTTTTTTTGAGGTACAGAGCCTTGCTTGTTCCTTTGCCATGTTGGCCAATTTCTTCAGTCAGCAAAAGTCCCTCTGGACACAGCACAACTGCCTGGTGTTACCAGCTGTTACTGTGTTTTGTAACATCTACAAACCTGTAGTGTGTGTACTCTGCCCAATCATCCAAATCATTAATGAAGATGTTAAATAATCCAGGACCCAGTCTTGATCCCTGGGGTATGTCAATGACTGACTCCAACAGAATTTTGTGTTGATCACAACCCCCTGAGTGTTGTAGTTTAATTTTTGATTCATCTCACTGTTCACTTATCTGATTCAATCAGTCCTTCATCTGCTCGTCTGAGACGTGGGATACAGTGTCAAAAGTCTTACTTGAAGCCTGCACCTTCATTCTACAAAATGGTGATAGCTGTCAGGTTGTTTAAGCACAATTTTCCTCTTCACAAATCTATGGTGACTACGGCAAATAATTTTCTTGCCATTCATGTGCTTGTGAATTCTTTCCAGAGAGATTTGATTCATCACCCTTTCAGGTACTGAGGTGAAGCTGACTGGCTTGCAGTTTCCTGCATCTTCCTTCTTGAAGAGGGGAACTACATCCTTTCTCACACCTCTCAAGAAGCTTTTCCAATTGCCATGTGTCTTCAGAGTACTGAGAATGGCCACTCAATGATATTGGTCAGTTCCCTCAGCATTAATGGATGTATCTCATCAAGTCCCACATTATTTTTGTGGGGTATGTTGGGTTTGTTTAAATACCCCCTAACCTGACCCTCCTCCACCAAAGCCAAATCCTTCTTTCCCACCTTTTTTCAGGGGCTTGGGAGTCAGAATTACCAGTAAAGGCCAAGGCAAAGAAAGTACTGGGTACCTCAGTTTTCTTCTATCCTTTGTTACCATCTCTCCTTCCCCACTCAGTAGCAGGACCAAAGGTCTTCCTTTTGCTGCTGCTAGAACTTCATCAGTCCTTGTTACTCTCTACCTCTGTCACCAGATTCAATGGCACATGGGCTTTGGCTTTCCTGACACCACCACTACACGCTCAGTAGTCTTCATGCTCCTTCTGGACACTTCTGTTCCCTCCATTTAGATATACTTCTCTTGTATGTCTGATGTTGTTCAGATGCTCCTTGATCATTCATGCAGGCCTTTGGCTGGCTTTATGTGACTTTTTTGTTGGTCAGAGTGGCCAAATCCTGAGCTAGGAGGAGGTGATCCTTGAAAATTATCCAGCTTTCCTTTACCCCTCTGTCTTCCAGGGTCGTCTGCCATGGGATTCATCCAAGCAGGTGCCAGAAGGGAACAAAATCTGTTCTGATCAAGTCTGCAATTGTGATCTTGACTTTTGTTTTTCTCTTTTGTCTTGGGATCTTGAGCTTCTTCTCATGGTAACTGCAAGGAAAACTGCTCTGGAACTTCAGTCTTGACCATTTCTTTCTTATTTGTATGGATCAGGTCCAGCAGAACAAATTCCCTTATTGGCTTGTTGATCACCTGTATCAAGAATTTGTCAATGCAGCAATCTCTTGGATTGCTTTTGATTTTCAGATGATATCAGAGAGCATAAAGTGGATTCTTTGAGGATTAGGATCTATGCATTGTTACGCCTTCTTGGTTTCTGAAGAAGGCCTCTGCTTCTTCCTGGACAGTTTGTCTGTGGTGGGTACCTACCACAGTGCTGAGGCACACCTGTGCTAGTGTAATGTTGAACCACCAGCAGCAGCCTCTCTCTGAAAGGGGCTGGAACCATATTCAGCTAGAGACAACACGGAGTGCTTCCAGGCTGTTTGCTGTGATTTTCACTAGAGTTATATCAAAACAGCTTAACCAGTGCACACCAACGCTAGAGTTGCTGGTATGTCTATTTGTCTCACGAAAAAAAACAGCAGTTCACTTAAAGCAGGTCAGAATATTCTGGTTTCCTATTAAAAGAGTTTCTTTTCTCACAAAGTTGGAGAGGTGGTTGTTGTTTTTTTCCAGTAGGATCTGGTGAAGTTGTACTTGGCTCTCACCTCAATTAATTAAAGGTCTCAATACACCTCGTATGGAGTGTTCACTCCATTATAAAACTAAATATATGTTAGTGATGATTTTTAATAGTAATTATAAATGACTGCACAACGAAGAAAAAGAATCCACCTCTCTGTGGTTGAGCTTGTAGGTCACAGGTGTATTAAGGTCCTTCAAACAGAATAACTTTAGTTTTCTACTGCTTTGTGAGTTGTGTTTTAGTTGCCAGGAATAATCACAGAACACGAGACATTTCTTGGTATATATGTTTGCACACAAGAAGTCTGTACCTTATTAAAAAACTTGGTCTGCAAGAGGAGCTTTTCCTTTCAGGGAAAAATGAATAGGAAGCTTATCATCAAATGAGTGGTATGGCACAAAGTGTAGAGAAGTACAATTTTGTAATATGATGTAAAAAGTTTTGAGGGTGGAAGCCTGGTTCGGGTTGCTAGATGACAGCAGCATGTTTACTGAATGTACTGGTTTTTTTACTTCCGCCAAAAAACCAAGCAACCAAGCCCAACCACAACCAAACACTCAGGATTAAGGAACCTTGTTTAAGAAAAAGGTTTTAAGTAATGAATTTTTTTCTATTAAGTAATGCTTTATAATCACAGTATGTAAGTTCAGTTATTGTGCTACACACCTCTCTAAGAGAAAGATTTGTAGGCATCTGTCTGGGATGACTTTTTCCTCTCTATAGAAATAGATGCACAGTGAACTCATATGCAGGCCTTGAATGGAAAATTATGACCTTGAATCGATTCTTACAAAATTGCACTGGTGATGTATTTAATAAACAAATTATTTCTCCTTTCCACAGTTCTCTGAGCATGTGGTGTAGGCAGTGTAAGCTGTTTTACTTAAAATTTTTCATTAAAAAAAAAACAGCCCTAGTATTTGGCTCTTACGAAGGACTTGGCAGGTAATAACTTTGTAAATTGATTTTTAGAAATGGTTTTAATTCCCAAAATGTATTAATATACATTATATATAATGTAGATTATATTATTATCTAGATGTCAACCTATTGTCTAACACTTTAAAAAAGAGTAAATAGCTACAACTTGTTTTGGAATGAAGTTGATCAGGCAACCAACAGAATACTGGTTTCTATTTAATTCCATTACAAATAGTGTATAAAAAGGTGTGTCCTTGATAAAGATTAAAGTTTTTTTGTCACTGTCTGTGTGGCTAAAATGTGAGAGGGGACACCTGGGGTCATGGAATGAATGAAATGTCTCCTTCTCTTGCACTCCAGAGCCTCTGTTCATAATTCCAGCAATGAAGGGGCAGCTGACAGGGCAACAGCTGTGCTACTCTTATTGAAATAGAATTTTGTTACTTCTGATTCTTTGTAAATTGTTTTCTTGTTGTCGCTGTCTCATCAACTGAATTAGAACAGACGTAGGGGAGATATCAACATAAAAGGCAAGACTGTTATTTTTTCACTTTTGTTTTTTCTTCTCTGCCCCCTTGTATGTTTCATAAAGCAAATAAAGACATAGAAAACTTCAAATTTTTGAGGCAAGAGATGTGTAGAAAAACTTATTACATAGACTGAAAGACTTGTGACGTTTGAACTTAAACATGTATGTTTGGCAACATATGATATCCCATTCACATTACACTTTTTGGTTCTAGCTGTTGTTATTGCACAGTCACTGTTAATTTTTTTGAATTAGTGCTTTCAGACAGTGTGCTGTTGTGGCTCTGATGCATTAGAGAGAAGATAACAGCACTTTAAAAAACTTCTTCAAAAGTCTGTGAACCCTTTTCAGGATTTTTTCCAGCCCCTCTGGCTCTCTGCAGCCTTTGCTAAATGTTGCTGTCTGCAGTGAATGGCAACTTTCATTGAAACTAATCTCTCCATGGCCAAAGGGTAACAGTTTCTGTTTCTCAGAAGTCTTAGTCTTTCAGAACCACAAATGAATTCTGTCTCCATATCTCTTGAGACCCTAAATCATGTTTTTTTTAGAAAGTCACTGGCAACTATAGTTGGCAGCAGAGCTTCCCTTGAGATAGTAGCTGATGCTCCCTCCTATTGAAGTGTAACTTTTACATGTGTTGACCCTGATCTTCTTGAGCCTTTATTGAATCAGAACCTTGGTGTGATGGTGATTTCACCTCTGTTCCTGATGTCCCAGGAAGCACTGATGCAGTGGGGTGGTGCAGCCTGCAGAGTTTATGGACCATGCATGGGGGTGTGGGTTTTGTCGGTGTGTTTTCTGTTGTGTGTTGGATTTTAAGTTTGCAGTGTCTACAAATGGAACAAACAGCTAACCAACTAAATGTTTTTTGCTAAGTGGACACTAAAATTACCAACTCTGATTTAATCAATGAGACAGGCACATGGATGCACAGAAAATATACTATGTTTGGAAGCTTTTAAAATAAATGTTGCACTGCAGCGGTCACAGCTGAGCAAATGTCTTGCTGAACAGGGAAAAGAGGTTCTGACAGTATTTGCAAGACGTAAAATGCTTCATGGAATTGGATTGCTTGATTTTGAACAAGGGTTATTACTTAAATGAAAGTTCATCTGGGGAAAACCATTCCCTCAGGAAAATAATCTTATACTGTAATGGCTGTTGGTGCCCAAGAGTGTTCTGGCTGTGAGTGAATTGTGTCATCAGGAGAGATGAGTCACTTGGCAGTCCCTAGAGCCAAGAATAAATTGTTTCTGTGATGGGTATGGTGCCTCCTAAAGAGATGTGGTATTTAAAATGGAAACAAACTACAATTTACACACAGATGGTTACAACTCTAGACTGAGAAAATTCATTTTTCTTCATTACAATGAAGTGGAAGTCAATTGTTTTACTTTTTTCCTACTAGATTGCTCTAATTTTTTTGCTCACTCTGGTTTGTTTTCTCCTTAGAACACAGTGTTTTGTGTTGAAATGTGTTCTTTCTTTGAATCTTTTACTCTCCTTTCCAAGGTTAATATATAACTTTCACCATAGGAGAAGTAATGTGACAAAAAAGCAAGATGGGCACTGTTATTTTGGAAGAAAGTACTTTGACTGCTTTTTTTCCAAAGATTTGATAGGAAAAAATCAGAAGATAGCTCTAAATATTAAGAAATAAATATATGTAAATATATATTAAAAATATATATTCTTAAATGGACATGGTTAGACACAGAAGAGTGATGTTATTGGAGATGTCAAGTTTTAAGCTTCTGTTTCTAGGTATGTGCTTCATGGTGCAGTTTATATTTTTCAAGACTTGACTAGTTTTCCCTGCTGACTAGAAAGAGAGCTTTGGGTAATAAATTAGTCTGGCTGCATTTTGAACAAGTGAACTGCACTTGCAGAAGTTTTGTGTTTATAGAATGTGTGATCGATACTCTTGCATGCCTATTACACTCAGATGATACAAAGATGATATTGACATTTACAAGTGGCATGTGAAGTATTCAGAGCAGCAACAAAAAACACTGTGTAAGTTTTGGAAGTCAAGAAGGAAGGCAGATTACCTCTTCTCGAGCACCTGGATGCTTAAAACTACCAGATGCTTTGTTTCATTCAGCCAGTTATTTCTGAGAGTTGGCCACAAAAGTCATGTTGTGTATCACCTCTCTGGAAGAGGATTGCTTCAACACCAGCAAAGTGTGGTGCTGAATAGAAAGACCTGATGTCTAGGGTAGCAGGTGAGTGTTTTTACAATACTGTCTGTGAAGTTAACTGGAAGTTCTCGGCTGCTCAAAACTTTGATCCAGCATCTATGTAGAATTCCTGGTATTTCTAAGTTTCTTGACATGTAGGTATCATGATCAAGTGACCTCTTTATAATTATACGAGGTAGAAACCTGAAGTCTTCTAAACGTTTCAGTTTTGGATGTGAGGAGTTTTGTAAATGACCAATTCTGCCCCTGCTCAGACCTGTCTCCTCAAAAGTGGATGTGGATTTCCTGATTGTTATTTTAGTCTTTGTATATGTTTTCTCCCCTTTTTAATTGTGTGAGGTCAGTAATTACAGTGATTACTAGGTTTTTTTAGTCTGGTCTAGAAGTATTCTTTCTGATAGCAAACATCAAACAAAAGAAAAAGACAAGGGAAACACAGTGGATTGTAACTGGCATTCACATGTATGATGGATGGTTGAAGTACAGTCTATCCCTTTCATTGGTGTCTTTTGTTATTTGGGGTAGTCTGGGTTTTAAGTGTGCAGATTAGGCATATTTATTTCATATTTAGCAGTCAAACAAGAAGTTTGACCCTTTTGGACACTAGTAACCACAGTTGTCACCTTCAGTAATCAGTAACTGAGGGGTCCTCAGTATTTGCTAATCTAAAATTTTATATTTTCAGTTCAACCCTCAATTTTCAACTGAGGTGAAAAGGTAATACATATTTAACAATACCTCTTATGGAAGCAAACATTGCGAACAGAACAATGAGCAGTATGGTACTGTTAAAGTGGGTATACTCTTGTACCTGACACCTGTTATTTGAGTGGAGTGCTTCCTGGTTTGTGCTATTAATCATTCATGTTTAGTTGGTGTAATCTCCTAAATTTTCTTATAAAACGTCTCCTATTATGATGAACAGTCTTGAGAGTTTTTGTACAGGCTATATTGCAGCAGCTTTTAACATGTTTTGCTTTATTTCTTTCTTAAGAAAGCTAAGGACTGTGAGTCATTCTTCCTATAAAGGAAGCTGTTACAAAAGAATTAAACTGGTTGAGTAGTATTTTGGTTATGTCAGTGAGCCTTCTTGAAATGTCTGTCATCTGAAAATTGCTTCTGAAATCCTGCTTGAAATGCTGCAGCCGTGGTCTTGAAGGCTGCTCTGGGCACTCTGCACAGCTGCACAGGGAGGGCATGGTGAGGGGGGTGTTATTTATTTATGATTTCAGTTAAAGTCTTTGAAATGCTTGGTCTCTTCATCTCTTTTCAAGTTAGTCTGGGGAGCTCCTTAGAAAGAGGAGTGTAGCAGTAAAAGAAGGGCTGACTTCTGGTCCTAAAATGAAAGCTAAAGCAAGGTGATGCTGGGTGAATCCCAGTTTCCTAACTGCAGTGTTCCTGACTGCACCTGACACAACAGGCCTCTGAGGCAAGGTCTGCTTAGAGCCTGTCCTGCAGCTGTTTGCAGAGGTGGAGATGATGGGTTTTCTCCAGAGGGAAGTTTTCCTAGGGCAGCATCCTTTGGGCTGCCCTGCTTATCAGAAGCAGCCTTGGTCCCTTGGCCCTGTGAGTGGCAAGCAAGGGCAGGACCCTATCCCAGCAGGGCTGTGTGCTGGGTAGCTTGAGGCACACAGGTGTTCTTGTGATTTCCTTCTCAAACAACTGTCTAGGTTCTCCACAGATGTCTAAAGTGGTCTCTTGTACTGTTAGCAGCTAAATACTTGAAGAAAATGACAGATCTGAATGCCTATGCCTGGTATGTATCATGCTGTTTACTTTTGAGAGAAAACTGGAGGATTACTAATTTCTTTGGAATTTGTTGGGTTGTAGATTAGATGCACAGGGCATATCTGACCCAAATAACAGAGTCAGAAAATCTGTCAAGGTAGAAGATTTGTAGTGTGTGTCTGAACTTATTTCTGTATCCGATTGGTTTATTCTCTTGAATTTCCTGGTGTTGGTTTTTCCTAGCCTGGCATAACGTTTTATCACACTTCAAGGAGGAAAAGGTAGCCCTGAAGCTCCAGAGTATGCATCTGGTTTCACAGAGATTTCTTCTGGAAATGGTGTATGAGAAGCAATCTTATTGCAGATATTAATATGCTTCTGTAGGTGACAGTCTTGTTGAGTGAAAGGAAGATTAACATAGCTCAAAGATCTGAGTAGTATTTGTCAGCTTGCAGTGTGTAGTTTTGAATGGTATTTGTCAGTTTGCAGTATGTAGTTTGTTTACTTCTGTAGACAGGCAAGTGATCAAATCCTATAAACATCTGATTCTAGTATCCAACAAATATTTAAGCAGTAAAGCACAATACTAAATATGACTTGATATCCAGGCTTGATGCAAATCTTGTACAAGATATTGTTGTGGATGTAAAGGTGAATGAAAAGGTAGAAGAAGGTGACAGCTTTTCCCTGCTTACTTACTGGTTTGAATCAGGCTTGGTTTAGGGCTGCATGAAGAGTTTTGCTATCTGATAGCTCCGTGTTGGTAACTATGGTGAAGAGTTCAGCATTGTTCAGTTGAAGAATTAATCTTTCCTTCTACAGGGTAGTGTGGCCACATGAAGCCTCAAGTGCATTAGTGGGACAGGTCTTCAAAGTCATTACAACTGCTGCCACAAGTGTCTCTTCTGAGCTAAGTGTTTAACACCAGTGCCCTTTGACTAGGGGAGGGCAGTAACTGCATCTGGCAGGATGTTTCTTAGTGGTTTCAGCTTGGCCAAGGAAGCAAACCCAAGCATGCCTGTGGAAAAACCTAGTCTACTGCTGTAATGGGGGACCTCTGATCTTCTTGTACCTGTGTTCTGCAGAACATATGCCCTCAGCTGTACAACTTTGTGCTTGGCTGAAATGATAACAGTGAGATCCTGACTGTGTGAAGATTGCCTGTGTCTCTTGTCTAACATGGAAAGCTTGTCATCCTACAGGTCAGGATGTTGAGGATGGAGAGGGATACACTAACAGCACCGTGAGTGTATGGGAATTTAATCATAAACTACTTTACATATTTCATATTGTAAGAGTGCAAAGGACAATGACTACACTTGTTTCCTTGCAGCCAACTAGTGGTGTGTATGTTTTTTTTAATATGCTACTGCTCTACTTGTTTTGAGGGTGTGATGGAGGCTGATTTATAGCACATCTAATGGATGTTCTGTGAATCCTTCTAAATGGAATGTCTACTGTATGTTTTTCTGTGGTCTTGTGGGACCTCGGAGCTCTCTTCTGTGTTCTCATGTACTTTAGCTCATTGCAGTCAGCAGTGGGAGTGAGCAACCTGTGGACAACAGGATAAGGCATATGTGTGCATAATGGTTTTTATTTTAGCATCAGGACTATTTTGTGCAAGTTTGATCTCTTTTACTAGTGTTCTATCTCAGTAGAGGAGCTCAGGATACGGTGGTGCATAATGTGTCAAGTAACAGCATGGTAACCAGTGGGTACATGCAGTGGTGTGCACAATGATGACACAAAAATTGTGCTAATGACACGTTACCACTGCCTCTTTGTCCTCCATGTTCCATCCTTTGTTGGAAGAAGACATCTTTCTTTGTGGAAGACACTGAAGGGGGAGAGCAGTGGCTCAGTGTTGCAGTGTCTGTAGGCAGCACAGAGGGGATTGGCAGAGGGCTGGATGTCAGTGCCTCACCAGTGACTGGCTGGTGCAGCCTCTGGGCTTCAAGTCATGGTCGTCCCCTTCTGCCTCCCCCTTGCTTCCCATCCGTGCTACACTGGCCTGTGAAGTGAGGAGTATCCTCCTGGATCCCTGCTTCAGTAAGTCATTGCTCAGCTCCAGAAGGAAGCAGTTAAGTTTTTGTGTTGCCTTGAGTTTGCTCCTGTGATCCAGCTTCCATGATTCATACTCCTGCTTGCCAACTGGAGTTAGCGTAAGGCTTAATTAAATGTGTAAAACATTTTGAACTTAGTGAGTCATTTTCCTGAAATATGCTGCATGTAGTTGGCAGACTTGCCCACCTTTTTGGTTCTCAGAACCAGTTTTGAATAAGTAATTGACTTTGTGCAGGAGGTGAAGTATTTGGTGAGCATACTGTCAGCCTTGAAGCATCTGTGTGAAAAAAAATGTTTAATAACTTAAAAATGCTCAAGATGAACAGATGTATACTTAGTGTGCAAATGAAGAACATGTTTGGGTTTTTTTGTTTACTTTGTGTTTGTTAGAAAATTTGAAAACCCTAGAGGCTTTGTCTAGGTGAGGCTTATACAATCCTATTGATGAAGCAGCTAGGTAGAATTCTTGTTCCTGTAACCTTCCAGGTTTCTGGGTTTGAAACAGGAATTGAAAATCTTCCAGACAGGTAAGCAGGAATTCTCATGCATGTTAGAAGACCAGCCAGGAGTCTCTGGCAGTCTTATACCTGGATCCTCATTTTGACTTCTCTAACTCTTTGGTTTTGCAATAAACTAATTTGTAAAGGTAGCTTTAAGAACAGGACTATTTTCAGATGTAACTGACAAGGAATAAAAAACTTTCTTGAATGTCTGCATTGGGAGAAAAGAGATTTCAGCCTCTGCATGGAATAACTCTTTATCTCTTAACTTGATGAGTCACTATTGTGACTGATTAGATCAGTACAAAATTATTCTTTAGTCTTGTTACAGTTTTTGCCCAGTCCCATGAGGGGCTTTTTTGGTGTGGGGTGTTTGTCTTTTTTGGTTTGGTTTTTTTCTCTTTTAAAATGTATTCCTAAGTTGCTCTATCAGCTTTAGGAGAAAATTTGACCAAGCTTCTTTGAAAAGCCTGAAATATGCATAATCTTGTTGACTGGCAACATACTGGGGGGACCTAACTTTTTAATATTTAACTTTTCTAGATGCTAATTAATGCCACTCTGGGCTCTGACTGCAGGTACAGAGTGGTTTGGTATGGCAACTCATTGCTTCTCTTGCCCATGAATTGCTTTATCTTTAAACCAGAGTTCACTTTCTGGAATATCTAGAGCTATGGGAAGTTCTTGCTGCAGGTTTGAAGTGATGACTTCATCAGTTTGCCAGGTTTGGTACTGTGACTGTGGTGGTTCTTGGAAGGTGTTATAAGGACATCAGCAGAGCATATTTTAAACTCTTTGACCCTTAACTCCTACTCCCTGTGCCTGGGGTTGAAGGTCTCCAGGCTATTACAGAGTGGGTTGAAGCAGGCTTAAAAACCAGAAATGCCTTCCATGTTGCTTTTATTATGCTATTTTGTGGGGTTTATTTTTGTGGGGTGTGTGTAGTTGTTGTTTTTTGTTGGTTTTTTTTGGGGGGGGATGGGTTTGGTGTTTTGTGTTTTTTAAAGTGGTCTGTATCTGGTACCTGTGCTCTAAATATTATTACCAATCTTTGTCTTCAAGGCATTACAAATCTTTCTTGAGTTTTTTAATATCTTGGTGGCCTTTAAAAGCACATTGCAAGCATAGTTACAGGCAACAAGTGGCCAAAACAACTGGTTGGAGACCATCCATCTTGTTGCAGACTAAAACAGCTGTGACTATCACAGAGCTCTTGGTGAGCCTTCTTTTCTACTGGCTTTTCTTATGATTCACTTATAAATATTGGGTAGAAGTGCTCCTGGAAACTTCTTTGCTGTAGATATTAAAGGAGAAAGCTTGTCAATCCACAGGGCCTCCTCTTAAATTTGATAATTTGTGCCTGGCATAGTATTCCTTATGCTTGCTGAAAATCTTGGACTTCAGTTTGACTGCTAGAAGGCCAGCTATACACTTAAATGTCCCTGACCGGCAAGAAAAGCATGTGTGCAGACCAAATGCTTCTAATGTACTTATGAGGCTGATTTTAGCAGAGAATTTTCCCCTTGAGAAGACATTTGGATTCTCAGCTGTACAGCTTGAATGAGGTGAGGCCCCAGGAGATAAGTGGATCATTAAAATACTGTTATGCCTAGCTTGTGCCTTCTGCCTTCTATTCTTTAACTAATGTAGATGGACCCTGCATGAAGAGTTGGAAGAGCTGCTTTTTATGAGATGAAGCAGCTCTGTGTTCCTGGCTGACAGCTGGGGGAAGTATTTGATGGCACAGTAAGTGCTGTATGAGGCAGATGCTGACAGCATGAGAAGCAGAGTAAGTCTCTAGCTGTCTGGAAATAATGGCTTGTGCAGTTCTGAACAGGAAATCTAACTCGGATTAGGGTGTTTCTTTCATAATAATAAAAAAACCTGGTGGATGGGGAAGCACCTGCAAATCCTCTTCAGCTAAGAATACAAGTGCTGGATGCCTTCCCTGTGGTATCTGCAGGGTGATTACAGTCTGAACCACTATCTGCAGCTGACAGAGAAACTGTACTTTTTATCACAGGAGATGGAAAAACTCTCTGAGATTTGTGATTCTGATTTTTTTGCCAGATTATCTGGGGATGTCTTGTATAAATTGGGGAAGCTCTTTCTGCACTATTTTTAGCTGTTATTTCTCTGGGACTTAAACATCATGTGATGTCCAGATATACTGTTGATCACTTGAATTTAGGGCTACTAACTTGCATTGTTAAAACTGTCTTTCACCTCTCTGTAAAAATAAAGTAAATTTAATATTATGTAGTAGAATACTGATAAATTTTTTTGTTAGGCTTTCCACAGATGAAAATGATAAATGTTTTCAGAAAATATATTGAAAACTGGAGTTTGACCTGATGCTGTGACTGTATAGTTTAAAGATAAGAGATACTGGAAGATTTGCTTATTTGGGTTAGGAATGCACAGTGCTTTGTTCACAAGTCTCCTTGCTTATGTTGTCATCAACAACAAACTGCCCTTTAGCCCTTAAGTATCTGATGTCGGATCTGTTTCTGGGCCTGAATAGCAGGTTTTTCTGATTAAGCTCAAGTCTGAAGATTGCATGCCATGGTTTTTTAAGGGAGAGAGAGTTGTCCTCTCTATGACAAAAAGAGGCTTGCCTTGGGGTCCAAAGTTTTTGACATGGAAACTTAAAGAATAGGGTTTTTTTTTCCCCTCCCATTATTGTCCTTATGAGGGTAGGAAAAAGTAAAGAGTTTGGCATGCTGTTTATAGGGAGTCAGGTAACTGCTGATCTGGGTACCCAAATCTATCTGCACATTGTGTATGGCAAGTTATTGTGATCAAATGATCTGTTCAAGACTGAAATGAGTGACCTAATGGTTTCTTCTTTCTGAAACATTTTTTGCTTCATATATAGCAGCGTAAATACTACACTAAATCTGAGAAATAGAAGCAAAAGGCCTTGATGTGTGACTTTTCCAATTCTTACAACAAAGCCAATGTGTGAGACCAGAATCAACTTTCCTCACAGCTTGAAGACATGGAATGAGCATAACTCCTCCTCCAGGTGAGTGTCTTGAGGAGGCTGACTGCCCTTTGCTGCTTCAGTCTGTATGAATTAGCAGAAATATCCAGTGGCTGAAGATGGTACCAGCTCTATACAAGTGATTAGATAATTTTCATCATGTGTTGCTGTGGCATGACATGAGATTTCGCTTAGTGTTGTGAGGGGTAGATGTGAATTTTGTTTAAGGAAAGCAGAGATTTAATTGAGGTTTCTGAATATTACCCTGATGACATGCATCTGGACATTCTCAGGTCAATGACCTCTTTAGCATAACATGGTACTTGGAGACATTCCTAGGCAAAAGGGCCAAGTGAAGCCAAGTGGCTGCTGGGCACCTCTATCTGTGGTACAGGAAGTGTTGCCTCTCCTGTCCTGTGTCTATATTAGTCACAAACATCTTAAGTAACTAGCTTGTGAGTTTGGTTTTTTGTTGTGGTTTGTGGGGTTGTGTTTTGTTTTGCCTTTTTTTTTTTGTGGGGGTGAGGTGGAAATGACACAGGTACACCGTGTGTGCTTTGTGTCTTTTATCTGAATACATCATGTTCTTGTAAGGTGCACACTGAAATAATTTCAGATAACAGGATATAATGTGCATTTCCTACCAGGAGCTGCTCTGCAGCTGTGTGTGATATTTCTTTAGCTGTGGGGCAAAAAAGTTCTGTCTCAAGAGTAGATGTGATGAGAGCATGAGCTTTAGCTTATGAGTGTGTACTCTGTGTGGAGACCCTAACCCATACTACTAAGGATGTATTGTAAAGTTTTCTTGAACTAGCTAGACTGAAGCTGGCAAATAAACTGCAATCCCATCTCCTAAGTGGGGTGTGGACATGACTCCAGTCTGTTGCCATGGGGACAAAGATAAGTCTCATTTCATAGAATTGTACTGAAAACTTCTGTACCCTGGGAGTGCATGACCTGTAAGCAAGCCGTTAGGCAGCAATCTTCTTGAAGGATGTCCGGGTTGATTGACTTGATTAGATCGTTAGGATGCTCCTAGGGAAGCAATGTGTTCAATCACACTGATCAGGCATCCCAACAGTGTGAATACCATGGCCAGCTGCATGAAAGCTGGAAAGAAAGGTAAGCACTTAGACCTCTGTTCTCAAAGCCTTTGTGAATGTTCACAAATGGGCAGAGATTCAAAGGGATGGAAAAGCAGAAGTGTACCTGGCCACAAATCAACATGTACTATTCAGTACAATAAGCATGCTAGGAAATTTGTGTGCTGTATCTCTGTCCAAAAGAGTAGAAGGAGGAAAGATATCCAAGAAACAACAGCCATAGGCTTGTTGAGAAATAGGTTCCATTAGCCTATTTGCCTAAAACTTTGATTTACCTTTTCTCTCGGAAATTTCATCTTGCTAAAAACAAGTACAAAAGTCTGATAGCTTCTTTATTTCCCTACAGAAACCAGATTGCACTTACTTTAGCTACATGTTGATCTGTTGTCTAACCTTTCTAAGGTTTATTTACAAGACTATCCCAGCTTTACAAGAACACGTTTTAAAGACAAAGCATGTCGTTTCTTAATATTTTTTCCATGGGAACAGAAAGCTGTTTTTATTCTTTGACCACTATGCAAGCTTGACCCCTAGTAATCTAGGAGAAAAAGGCAGTGCTTTGGAAATGCCCGCACCCTGTATTCCTACGTTCCTGTACCCGGCCATACTGGGGCAGGACTGACACCTAGTGTAGGCTGGGTAGAACTGAATATTCAGCTCATAAAGCTACTTCAAAGCTCAGTAAAATTTACTTTAAACTTTGGATGTCACAAAGCTTTTGATATGTAAGTTTTCAGTTTGGACATCTGAGAGCTCCCTCATCCCCTTGCTCATCTTTCCGTCAGATAGCAGAGATGCAGCTGTAGTGAGCAACCATGGCAGCTGCAAAGTGTGGTCCCTTTTTTACCTGACTTCCTTTCCCAGCTGACTGATTTTAGGCCATCAGACACATTTCTGCATTAGGAAAGACAGTCATTAACTGTATTTTCTACAGATGGAACTGCCTCAGTCATATTACTGTCATACTTCAGGCATTGAAAATGGTGTTTATACTGCTGGCACTAATGCAATACCGTGCCTTTTAATTAGTGGAAACTCTTGAGTGTCTTACCCTCTTGAAGAAAAGAGAAGATGTCTTGGAAGGTTGAAACAGATCAAAAAAAGTAGGGTGAAACTTAACCATGGCAGTTATGTATTTCTAGTCTTGAATTTAAGATACCCCAAAGCTTCCAGATAAATTTTTTCATATACGTGTTTTAAACGGCTTTGAAGTTTCTTGTATCACTACACCATAATAAACTGCATGTAGTGTAACTCTGTTATAGATAGTAAAACTGAGTTTTGTTATAGAGAACAACTATCATAGCTGTTATTATTTACTTTTTTGTAGCAAAACTTTAGTTCTCATACCCCAGCCAAGTATTCAAAAAAATAGATATCCCTTGCTCCAGATCCTGCCTCTGAAACATGCCCCAGCTTATAACTACCTAATTTCTGCCACAGAGTCTGAGTCAAATGTGACTTTAGGCTGACTTCTTTGAGCATGTAGTTCATCTGTGTTGCCTTATTAGTGGTTGCTTCCAACCCAAATTATTTTATCAGTGGGGATTTTAGCCTGTTCCCCCCTTCTCTTGCTTTGAACAGTGAGGAAGGATAGTTCTGTTTCTTAAATCATAGCCTGCTATTTCAGTGGAAGGAACAAGGAGGATGCTGGCTGTTTCTTAACCAAATAAGAAACCACATTTTCAACTCCAGTATTTGAACACCACCAGAGCAAGGTTGCAGTCCACAGTAACTGTGGTGCAGCACAGGGATCTGACAGGGAGACTGGCACTGGGTAGCCTGAGTACAGCTGTAATTTAACTCTGACAGAGTTGGCATGCAATTTGGAATGCTGTGACTGGCAGACATGTGTTAGTCCCAGTGTCATAGACCTCAGTTCAGGTCAACGGAAAGCTGATCTGCAAGCTGGCATTTTGATATTTGTGGAATATCCAAATGCAATGTTTATGCATTCATTTTAAATCTTTAAATTTCTTAGTCTTGGCAATTGCATCTTTTAATTCTGCTTGTGAGATCTATAGCACCTTATTTTTAGGAGCAAAAGCAATGCCGCAAAGGGTAGTTTTTTATCAGATTCTGAGCATGTTTGTTTCCATGAGATGGGCCCCTCAGGAAGAAATGCACTAGGAAGGAGGGACTGACCACCTCGCCTTGTGCTTGGCTACCTCTGCCAACAAGCCACCTCACATGCCACTATGGTGCAGCTAGAGCCTTGTTTTGCACTGCAAGCTATAACCTATAACCAGCCCAAGGGAATTATTCCAGGGTAATGAAGAAGCTTGTGGACCTTGCAGTGACTTCATCCAACAGCAGAGGTCCGTCTTGCTTGGCAAAAAGGTTTTTATCAGTTAAAAATGAATCATTGTATGAGAATTTGGGTAGCTTTTCAGTCATTTTTTAGGGTGGAGTTTTCTTTCTCTTTCTTTGAATACCAATTTAAAGTTTTTTTTATGCTAAGAACTGACCCGAAAGCACAGCGTGCACTTAAGCGAGTCACATTTGCAGTAGCTGGGGAACTCTCACAATCACTGAGCTGGTGTGAGAAGCTGTAACCGGAGTCTGAAGCCTGTGCCCCAGACCCAGCACTGAGAACAGAGATAGAAACTGCTGGCAGATTTTTTTGGGAGTGTGGGAAGTGATATTTTAGAGGTTGGGAAATGAGCTTGTCCTTCTCTCATAGTTTTCAAGTCAGAATTTAATTCCTCTCTGGAAAACTGTCTTTAGCCAAACTCCAGATATTTGGCTTCAGATAGGCACAAGTGGATGAAAGTTCATGGCTGATGTTAGACAGGAACTGTTAGAGCAGATGAATGTAGGTTTTTTTTCTTCTAATGTTAACTCACAAAACTGCAAAACTTCTGCCAGAATTCATGTCTCTCAACCTGAATCGCCTCCAAACACTCTCCATATCCAATTACCTGTTATGTCTGTGAATGGAGGGATTCTGTACAGCCTAGAAATGGTTTCACAAGTTCCTAAAAGCACAGGTCTCTAGTGCAGGTTTCTGTTATTTAACTCACATCATCAGTAGTTCATCATTATCTATTAAAACATGCAATATTTTCTTCAGCCATTTGCTTGTACTGTTCTGGAATGATATTTTCCTTTAGGTAGTGGTGCTGTTTTAATAGAGCTATTAGAAGCTTATGTTTGATTTTGCTCAAGTTGAATGACATCAGCCCAAACATGTAATTTGCCATTTCTGAGTCAGAATTATGATAATTTCTGCGAATCATCCTGTAAAGCATCCTACAGCTTGGCTAACTACATAACATACAGATGGTCCTCTTGTTCCCTCAGTCCAAACTTAATGCAAGTTTGCTGTTAATCAGTGCAAATTTCAAAATCCTTATGTTTCCATATTGCCTTGTAAATTTGCAGATAAGAATTTGAGAGGAAATTTAACTGCTCTCTTGCATTACAGACCAAATTTGTAAAGTCTTAATGGTAGCTCTTGGGTGCTTGTTCATATAGAAATTTTGAAAGGTGTAAACAGTGTAAAATTCTGCATAAATTCAGTTAGAAAATACATCAAATTTAGTGGAAGGTCATTCAGTGAAAATACTGTCTTGCATTAGCTAATCCTTAATTATATAGATCTTGCAGTTGCCAAAATCAAGCTGCAGCTTTTATTGCTCTTTTCCTGGCTATTTTAGTTTAACTCAAAGTTGTAAATATGACTTTAGAATCATCCCTGTAGTAACAGTGGTTTTGCTGCCTTATTGCTTTTAAAATTCTGAATTCTGTCTCACCTGGAAGGTAAAACTCCTGTGAGAAGCTCTACATTTTCCAAGTATTGATCCCCTCACACATTCTTTTGAGGGGACTTTATTTAGCAGAGTTTCTTTTCCAATAGGTTATGATCAACTGCAGAAATTACTGGAATTATGACAGAGTATTATTGTGCTACTGTACATTAGATAAGATAATAAAGTCAATGGCAAGATGGATTTCTTAAATCCAGGAGCAAAGAACTTTTATATTGTCATTGTGATATTATATTCTACATTGACATTTTTGGTACATTCACATAATGTCTTAATAGAAGAATAATAGCATCTTTAATCAAATGAAAAAGCTCTGAAGGTGAAGAGAAAAAGGTGTTTTTTTGTTTTTTTTTAAGTTAGCAGTGTAGCTATTTCTAGAAATCTCTTTCAGAACACTAACAGTATGCAGGGATGGCATTGTTGTGCCAAGTATTGTGCCACTGTGGTGGATGCAGAACACAGGCTTTGGAGCATCAATTCTCTTTCTGTTTGTGGAGCATTGGAGGGGGTATTGTAGGCAGGAGGAGGTGAATAGGCAGTACCAGCAGAGCTATGCCACTGTGCTGATTTTTCTCAGTTGGAACCTTCTTTTCAGTTCCAGTCATGTCACCTTTGAAAAAGTATAGAGAAACACATTTATTGAGACCAAAGAGATGGTGGAAAATTATTGGAGCAGTGGGGAGAAATGTATATGAGGAGATGGGAAGAATATTAAGCATCTGTTAAATAAATATGAAACAGATAGGAGATGGTTCTTTTGGTTTGTGTGGTTTTGCTTTTGTGTGGGGAAGTGAAGATCAACTAATGTAAGAAACTACAACTTATTTCTTCCTTATATGTATGTCTAAAATGTGCAAGAATCACAAATGAAGTTAAGATGCAGGTAGATTCAATGGAATACTAATAAATGAAGATAACAGGATTAAGTTTGTGTTTTATCCTATAGAAAATATGTGACATATTTCGAGTTGTGGACTTTTCTGTTTTTTTCCAAGGTCTCTGGCGTAAGTCGTGTATTACTTTTGTTTTTATATCCTTTATAGCTATGAGCCAGGCATAAGTTACCAATGCAATAAATATTTTTGTAACTCTGGAGCTGTATGCTTTTAGATAATCTATCAACTTGGAATACTTAAAATGTCAAAAAAAAACCATCTAAGAGACACACTCTAATCATAGGCTGAGATCTCAGTCTGAATCTGAGGCAGTCACTTTGGGCAATAGACTTTCCTGGTTCACTGTGCTAAGGAATTGCCCTCAATGTGAGTTAATCTTTACAGTGATTATTGTAATAAAAACAGTTTATGGTATGGAAACTTTTCCATTTACATGTCAACTTACATGACTGTATAGGTTATTCACTTGTATTTACTCTGTCTGTTGGAAAGGTTGGGTGAAGATATGAATCTGTGTTCAAAATAACTTACTAACATGCCATATTTCCAGTATATATCTAAATTACAGATCTACCATAAGGCTATAAAAACCCAGTAGAAACCCTAGGCAATTTCAGGTTGCAGCCATAGATGAATCATCAGTTATTCCTCCTGCCACAGTCTTACTTTTTTTTTGGTCCAGTGACTTTGTGTTTATGAAGACGTTTTGAGTGCTTCCTTTTTTTCCCCCCTTTCCACTTTGCTGTTCTTGTCCCCTTGGGATGCTGTAAAATGTATGCCTAAAACTTGAATCTGGAAGTCAAATGTGTCTACTTCCCAAGAAGCATTGTGTTTCCCTAAAATCCTGTTTTCAGCAGATCCATGTACATGTATCTGCATGTAAGAAGTCAGAACCATCATACTGGTGAGGAGGTAGTGATTTGACCTGGTACTTCTTGAGTTTTTTTGTTCAGGTGCTTCTGACTCAAGTTCTCACTTTGAATTTTGGAATGATTGTATTTTTATTAAAATTAAGTAATTTTTTTTTTTTTAAAGCTGAATCCTATACCTGAGTGAAAGAAACAGAAATACCAAAGTCCAACTTCTTTTGCAAATTAGGTTCTCTTTTCCCAGGCAATCCTAGCAGTGGGCTGCCACAATGAAAGCAGTTGCTCAGACGTAAAGTGTATGGTGCTGAAAGTGCAAGTCCGAAAAATTCAGTCCTTGCTCACAAATGTTGTCAGAGAAATTTCTCTCTGTGATTAGAGCTTGAACATACAGTGTTATGTTTCCTTTGACATATTTTCTTTTGGCCTATTTTTCTGATTATCATCATGGTAGCGGTTCCTGTTTGTCTGGTGAAAGTGCCAGATTTAACCTTTTTGTTGCTGGAAAGTTAGCTCTGCATGTAAGATTATAATGGAAATTAACCATCAGGATTCCCCAAATTGTAATTTTAAATGTTATCTGTAGACAAAAATAATGCTTTAAATTGTTCTTGAGGCTGCTGAATTAGTTTCCATTGTTCACCAAAGAAACCTCTACCTAGGGAGAGATTATATCATACTAATAGTGATCTTAAACTTAAAAAAAGAAAGAAAGAAAAGGCAAACGTAGGAGTCAAAACCCAACCACCTCTCACCAAACCCACCAAAAACCTGCTTGCTGAGAGAGCATTGTGTCCTTTGGTTCTTAGCACTGCGAACATGCATTCTGCTGACTAGGGTGTGATACTTAGCTGATAGACACGGTGCATCACAGGCTTGATAAGACTGCAATTGCAGAGCCACAGGATGTGTGGTACTTCAGAGCTGGGTCATCAGGAGAGCAGAGCTCCGCGAGGGTACAGCTGAGCTTTAAATCTGGCAGAGCTCCTCAGTGATCTGCATGCAGCCTCCTCTGGAATGTACAGCTGTTCATTTTGCTGCCTGCGTGGCAACTGGACCTTTGCTATGGACTCCTCCTTGTGGGTAAGGAGTGAAACTCCTCTAAAATGTCAGCTGCTTCCTTGATGTTCTTCCTATGTGTGAGAAGATGTAACTTGTTTCTGTTCAGAGGCAATTCTTTAAATGTCAGGGTCCTAAGTGCAAATATTTGCAAGGTTTGTATTCTTCAGAAATTAAATTCCTTTGAAAGCTTGATAGGCATGGAATCTTGTCCATGAGTGGCTTCTCTGAGGGTCCTTCTCTGAGATGTCCCATGATTCACACTGGACATTTACAAAGAAGTCCTGGTTTCAATTTCAGGTTGAAAATTTAGGATGCTGTCAAGACTGAGCTCTCACAGCATGGCTGTTGGTGTTGTGCTGCCTAAATCATGCTAGAGCTTCATGAACTGTGCTATGATCACACATTTTGATACATTTCCTTGACTTAGGCATATTTGAAAGTGTAGACCTTCATTTAGAGGAACAAGTCTCTGATTCTCTGACAATTCTAAGAAAGGGCTCTCTAATGCATTTATTAGCATTTATTAACAGAATTTATTAGGGGCACTGGATTAGGTTTCCAAATGTGAGTAATTTCAGCTTTATATTGTGCTACAAACCTTACCTTGTCAGTAGAGGTATTTGATCACTACTGAACATTTAGTGGCATTTATGAAATGAGAGCAAATTACTGCATTAAAATATACTGGAAATACAGTCAGAACTTGTAATTTCCTCCCTTTGTTTTCACTTATCAACACAATAGAAACAAAAGGGTAAGAAGGGTTCTAGGAATCACCTTACGATCATCTTTGAACGCATGTGTGGCTTTTGGTAATCAGATAAACTGCATGTGAAGAAGTATGGTGTCAAGGACTTTTTTGCAGCCTAGACTTTTGCTGTCCTGATGCTCTCTTCATAACTTCCATCCCTTTCTTCTGCCTGCAGCAAGGGGTGTTTCTAGTGGTGTATATGTGAAGTTATAGGGAGACTGTGAGTAGTGGCCAGAGAGCTGCCTGTTTGTATACGTGGCTATTTTCCCCTGCTAGGCTCCTTAACCCTGTCACTTCCCTTCTCACCAATGCAGAGGTGCCCCCTCTCTTCTTCCTAACTTGAGCATAGGCCTTGACTATAGTAGAAATAAGGGAGGGTTATCTCATATTTTAACTAATGTGAGTTCTTTGTAACCAGATGCACAGTGTAGAGTCTGAAATAACTTGAACTTAGTTCAAAACAGATCAAAATCTCAGCAGGGATATGAATTGTAATGCACCTTTTGAGGGTAACCTGATTTTTGTCTGATGGGGAAGGGAAAGAAAGAGTATGGATTATTGTGAGTGTGTGAAATATCCCCCCCACAAAAAAAATCTCTTGGCTCTTAGAAAGATTTATAAAAGACTAAGCTAAATTTTAATAGCTGTTGTGTACTGATGTTGCTTAAAAAGGTTTTTGAATAAAATCAACTTGGAGTTGGCTTGCATTTATAATAAAGGTTTAGAGAAAATACATGAAGCTAGCTGTTTTACCTCATAGAAGTGTAATAAAGAAAGGAAAATCTTTATTGAACATTGATCACAGTATCCAAATTCACAACAGAACTTGAAATGAATCCCTTAAAAACCTTGGCCATAAATCTCCTTAAGCTTTGTGATATAGTAATATTCAGGAAATAAAATGCGCCTCTGTTTTCTTAGAAGTTGGTCTCCTTTCCCTTTAATTGCTTCTACAGCTAGATATTTCCCAACTATGATGTAATCATGTTTCTTTTTTCTGTTTTTAATTGCAGTGAACTGTTTGTTTGTTTTGGTATAAAAGTGATGCAGTCATTTTTTTCATTGAGAGCATCTCAAAGGGTAACTCAAGGATTCTTGGCAGCAAGGAGACAAAGCGGGTGCTGTGGAGAAACAAATTCCTTGCTCTTATTGCAGTAGTCCTTGGTATCAGTGCCCCAGGAAACTGCCTCTGTGATGGGTGTTTTGGGAAGCTGTGAGGGGAGAGTTGTTTTAAAGGCTTAAGCAGGATCTGCCAAGGCAGTGATGTTTGCTAGTTGGAATGAGAGGGGAAAATCAGGTGCTCTTACTGCTGCCTGAAGTGGGCACTTCCAAGCCTAAACTGCTGTGGATTTTGGCACCAGTTATTTTCAAAAAGGAGTAGAGTTCTATTTTCCAAGGTCAGTGCTGCCCAGACCACAGGCACTGTGCTCTGTAGTCTGCTTCTTTGTTTATCCCTCAGGGTGGCTCTTGAGGAGATGGGGTTGGTATATCAGGACAGAAGAGAGGATGATACAATCATATCTTTAGGCTTTTGAGGAGTGGGAGGGGAAAGAAAAAAGTTTTTCTGTAACCTGAACTTCCTGATCAAATATGCTTAGTCATTTTTAGGTAAGTTTGGGGAAAGAAAAGTGTTAAAACAGGTAATCATATTGGAATCTTTCTTGATCTCAGTTACCAATGATCTGTAAGAGAGCTGGAGCAGCCATTTACTCTGCAGCCCAGGGAAGCTTAAACAGATTTGCATTAGCTAGGTGTCTGGAGAAATCCTTTCAGCAACAAAAAGGAAAAAAATCACTTCTCTATGTAATGACTTAAAATAATTCAGAGGGAAAAGCTGACAAAAATGTCAGTTCTGATTTTTGAGTATGCAGAAACTAACTAGTATTAAACAATTCTCCTGGTGTTTTTAAGTCTTGTAAATCAAAACGAGGTAAAATGGAAACCTGGCAGCTGCAGGACTAACACTTGGTTATAATTGCTGATAAAATCACGTTTTTTCAGATTGTGCTTCTTATTTTTTTTACCCATGTGAGTTAAAGCAGGGAGGTATTTGATTTTTTCAGATTTGAGTTACTAAGGAAAGGTAACTTCAGTGGGTGTAGAAAAGAGTGTCTAATACCACCTACATTTGTATGGAACTCTTTAATATTGGTTCCAGTCAAGAGTAACACTGTATTGAAAGAAAAATCTTGAGGTATATTTTTCTTTAATAGAAAATACTGTATATATGCTCTCTACGAAGATCTAAATGTAGCCACAGGATGCTTTATTTTTTCAGTCTTGCAGAATTTACTTGTGGCTAGCTTCTCTTGGGATGCTAATGCCATCTTTCTAATATTAATGAGAATTAGTGTTAGATGGGAGCAGGGCCGCTAAAGAACTGTGTAGTTGATAAACAAAAATAAATAAACAGCAACAAGAATTTTAAAAAATGGTGTTCCTTCTCTTGGTCAGGTCAGAAAGATGAGGTAAGCATTCATCAATTAATGAAGAATATTTCATTTAAATTGCCCAAGCAAAGCCTGTATAACATATAGCAGTGCACTGGCTTGAAAAGGGCAGATACCTGTGTCTGGAAGCAAAGGTGTTTATACACATAGAGTTTGGAGGACCTGTTTATATGTGAAATGTTGCTTTTAACTGAGAGGATTGGAATAAGCAAGGTCTGTATGTGTTACATCTGTTCACTGTCAGATTTAACAAAAAGCAATTATCTACCATAGTAACCATGACAGAATTCAAAATGTATTCTGACGTCCAGACATAGATAAATACCTAAAAATAATGCTAAAGGTGTGTCTTCAGTCCTCAGTGTTTTTCTTGATTTTAAAGAAACACTAAGCAACACAAACAAGAAGACCACAGCAATTTGGAATTACAGCTGAAAATCTACCTTTGACCTTTGGTGTAATACAGTTTTTTTTCCAAACTTGGTTATGTATTAGAAGGCATGGAAATGTCTTTATAGTATTTTCAGACTAAATCTAAATGTTTAGCTTGAGCTAAACTTTTTAAAGAACTACATGAATGTAGACTCTGGGATGATTATGTACTATCTCAAAGGAAGAAAGTCTTGAATTTAAGATCTCTTTGAAGTATCTTTATTTGCTCTTGTAGAGGAAAACCTTGCAACTTTTGTGGATATAAATGCAGAAATGAAAATGCAGCCAAATAATTAAAATAGGAAAAATGAAATTCTAAGTCAATGTTTTTTGGCTCTGGGGAATCTCCTTGTCAGAAGTTCAAAGCCTGAGAAATTATGGAGATCCTGGTCATTTGGTATAAGAATTGTTAGTTTTAAAAGGAATATGCTTCTTGGTAATGCATACCCCAAAATCACAGGTTTTTTTTTTCAACTTGAAAGGCTTCAGGTTTCAAAACCAAACTTGCCCATTTGTAGCAGAAACTGTCGAGAAAGATAGTATAGCTGCAATTGATGTTCCCACATGCATCCAGGTCGGTTTTGTGGTGTGTTCACCATCTATTTTATCAGTATCTTGGATTCTTTTCCACCTTACAAAGTACACAGTGAGAGTTTCCTAAGAAATGTTTTTCCTAACTTTTATTAAAATTGAACCCAAAGGCTTCAAACATATAACACAGCAAAGAATTACCCTCTGTCTTGCTTCTTGTGTTCCCCAGTTGCCAGTTGTGGAGCAATATCTTGAAATGAGATTTGGAATTATCTTCTCTATGTTGTTTTGATAGATATCGTCATGGTGCAGGATGCTTCTCAGAAAACTAGTCTGGAATTCTCCATCAGTTTGAATACCTGATATTCAGAATAATCTAAATACCAAGTTGACTGCTTATCTTCAGCAGTTGGTATTTCACAGTAACTGTCCTGGGTCTCCATCTTTCTCCTGACTGATATTTTGACATATGTTGCACTTCTGTGGCATTTTCAGTGTGCTGCCTCTCCAGCTGAGCTTGGGGTGCATAGTGGCACTAGTTCTCAAAGTTTGGTTCTGCATTTTACTGCATCATCATTTGCCTGTCATGTTTGGCCTTCCCTTAAACACAAACCTGTGCAGCCAAGTGTGTGCTGAGCTCTCTTAACCTCCTTTTTCCTTGGCTTGCCTCAGACCTCGCTACTTGCTGGAGGTTAAGCACATGTCTTTTTAGGAGTGGAAATTTGCAGGGACTTTTGGTAGGGCTTCTGGGACTTAAGCTCCTGAAGAATGGGCAGTGAGAGGGCAGAGGAACACAGTCCTTGTGGTAAGAAAATCATGCAAATAACAAAAAAATGATACAGATAGAGATGAACTATTAGAGATTTGCAGCTTGTGTGAAACATTTGTAGTACAAAATCAGATGATGGAGGTTTGGGAGCAATTTAGTAATGTTTGGAAGAAATTCCTCTCATAATACATTTTTGTGTGTTCTTACACAGACTTGAGTCTTCAAACACTAATCAGGGAAGTA
This sequence comes from Rhabdornis inornatus, assembly GCA_013397075.1. Classification (NCBI taxonomy): domain Eukaryota; kingdom Metazoa; phylum Chordata; class Aves; order Passeriformes; family Rhabdornithidae; genus Rhabdornis; species Rhabdornis inornatus. Next base: position 1,844,180 of record VWZS01003937.1, on the reverse strand, counting down.
GCTTGATCATGGAATGATTTTTTTGAACTGATTAAACTATCTGCTTCAGCATGTGCTTCATTCTTAAACATAGGGATTAGCCCATTGGCATAACTAGGAGTGAACATAATGTTTGTGATCAGATCACCATACAGCACTTGCTGTTTTAGGACAGCAGTGGCTTAGAGATGCAGCATTACAGGTATGCTGCTGAGCCCTGTCCTTCCAAATCTACAGCTGAGCTTTAGTTGCAAATTCCCAAAGGGAAGGCAGTGATGCCCGTGATTGCTGGTTCCTATGGTATTGAATTGAACTCCAGCATTGGTGTGTTCTATAAATACCTCCATATGTATCTGTATATAACATCTTTGCCTGCAATCTGTGTAGAGTTTTTTCTAAAAACTATTCAGAGGAAATAAGTCTTCCCATTAATGATTTGAAGAGAACATAAGTGACAGGCTCTTTGCTGTGCTTGGCTGAATCACATACAATGTGCTTAATTAACAGGTGCACAGTGACAAGCTGCACTCAGCAGGCAGTGCTGGGTCGTGTTTAGAGTCCTGGACACTGAGTTTCTTCTGTAGTATGGCATTTGAAAGGATCAGTGAGATACTGAGTGTCTCTGTGCCTCTTTCATCCTCTTGTAAATTCTTGCCCCTGTATAAGAACATTTTTTAACTTTGCAGGGTTTATTTTAGGGAGCAATGCAGACCTCATACCTGTTCTCTTCCTCCTTGTACTGCCAACACGGCCAAAGTATTCATCTGGAGCTGGAGTGTCTGTATTAGAGCTTCCTTGTTTGAGTCAAAAATGAGATCCAGCCTAGCTCTTGCCTTTTAATCTGTTTCGGGGTTGGGCTGGTGTTTGGTGACGTATTGGGCTAAGCTGACTGCAGCGAGTTAATAGAGAAGGCAAAAGGTGTCAACCCCCTGCAGAATGGCTCAAGTACTTGCAATGCCTGACCTGTATCCTGGATGGTGAATAAAAGATGATAAAGCTGCCTCACAGAAAATTGCAGAAATTTTTCCTTAAAAAGGTAAAGTGCATTTTTTTTTTTCGCTTGCTTTAGTTAGGCTGGTGACAAAGTTTGATAATTGCATTGTTTTTGTTCTGTCAGCCTTGTAATTTCTTTGTACTGAGATGTCTCAAACTGTTCTCTTCATGTAGTGTTATTCCTGGCTTGGAGTCTGGGATGCAATTAGTATCTATCAAAAGCAGATCAGCAGCATGCTACAGGGGTTAGTTTGATTACAGATACAGTCTACAGGTTCTGTCAACTTGTAGTATTATGCTGGATTTTAGCAGTTCTCCTGGACTTGGTGGCACTGGATATTCTGAATCTGCCAAGTAATTTAGCGTGAAGTTTTTTGCAGTGTACAAAACAGAATGCTGCTCGCTGAGAGGTTTTCATTTAAAAAAAGTTGGTATTAGAACATGTATGTATATGTTATGTGTAGAATGTATATTTGCACTCTGTTTTCAAATATATTCACAGAAATCACTGGAGATATGGATACATCTAACAGAAAACTGTATACTTTCAGGTAGAACTCTATTTTAAAATGGAGTTTAAATTGGGTTTAAAACCATCCCTAGATCATATGTTTCTGTAAAGCACTTTATCTAGGTGTTGAATGCTGTGTTGAGCTATCAGAAATACCATTCTTTAATTTTAATGTCTGCATTATCTAGATGCTGTGTTGACAACATATAAGGATTTATCCCATAGGTTGTGAAAACATACTGGGCTTTTTCCCTCCCCCTCCTTCTTATCTTGGCTACTCTTGCCCAGGGTTTATTAGTGGTTGATTAGAAGTGCAGTCTCTTTAGTCTGTAGAGCATCTCAATTTTCATACAGGGCATTTGCAGCTGTAGTCAATTGGAATTTTGTATTTTCACCATGCTGTGTAATTTAACATATATGAGATTTCATACTGATATCTGCAATATGGTTATTCAAAATTAAATACTCAGCTTGGTTGTATACTAATTAAAACAGTTTTAAAAGGGCATAAGAAAAGACAGTTGCATTTCAATGCAAGTTAGATCTGACACATGGTTCACTGATTTTTGGCACATTCACAGATGCAGATGGTTGGTTGTACCTTTTTCTCTGGAGTAAATTTTCAGTATTTAAATGTTGCTATCACCATTGTTCTGTTGAACTATCCTCTTAGGGTTTCTTATTTTGACTGGGAAGAATTTTGCCATTTGCTATTATATATGCCTTGATGCTGGCATATTTGATCAAATTGTTGTAATCTCACTGGGATATGTTAACAACAGTGAATTTTTTGTTATACTCTTGAATATAGGACTGAAAGCACCCAGTCAAAGTGCATTAAAGGTGCAAGAGAGAAGACTTATGCTGGATTTTACTTTAATGTAGTTGCTAGAAATTTATTTAGCTGAGCTACTGGTCTGAAGTGACAAAGTGAATGTGGGTACAACCAAAGTGGTGATGAGTGTAAGTTAACATGAAATTAGCAGTAGTTTACTGGTAGGCTTAGGAGTCCTGTAGCAACTTGTTCTCTAAAAAAGATGTCTGTATGGTGCCACATAGCAGAAATCATGTATAATTTACATACTCATCTGTGCTGATGGTTCCTGGTATTTCTCTGGAGGTAGATGGAGTATTTTAAACAAACTGGTTTTATTTGTGATAGTGCACAAAAGAAAATTGTGGAAAACATCTGTAATCCTTCCAAGAGTTGTGTACAGGTTCCGTTTGGAGAGGCATTTTTCTAGATGCTAAGAAAGGGAGGCACCACAGACCAAGTGATCAGATCTGCCCTAAATTGTGTGCATACTTCACACTCGAGTGAGTGCATGAACTTATTATGCCTGCGTCAAGTTTGTCTTATGCTGTCATTTGAATCACAGGAATCAATAAGCTATGTCATCCTAGATTGCCTGAATATACCATAGCCAGTTAGTATAGAGAATTTTGTTTCCCTTCCTCTTTGAGGTTGTAGGGTTGTTGTTAAAAAAAGTAATCTCTAATAACTGGAAGATTAATTAGGTGAACTATGTATTTGTGTGGTAACTGGAAGAACTTAGGAATATTTTTTGAGGGGGGTTGCTGTGATAAATATGGAGTTCACCTAATGATATCTTTATTTTATGTGGCCACTCTCACTGCAATATGTTCTTGAAACAAGTTTTGAGAAGGGCTCATAGCTCCCTTCTTGCTTTTTGAGTATAACATCTATCTGATGGCTAGCCTACCTGAATATCGTTTAGATGTTGGTGCAATTAAGTAGCTAAAAGAACATGCTTTTAACTTTACGTAAGAAAGAATGCCCCAAATTGACAAGTTTCTTAGTATAAGTAGATCAGATCTAAGCACAACCCTGTATTTTCCAGGAAAAAAAAGTATCTACTGAAGAATGACATTGAATTTGATTATGGCAGTGAACATCTTCAGAGCTTACTCTTCAATATTATATACTGAAGCAGCAATCAAACACCTTATCAGATACTACTCAGCTTGATGTTTGTGTAGGTACCAGCAGCTCTTAGACAAGTGAATGATTCTTCTTGAATACACGAGGGGCAGTTTCAGAGTTGGGTCTTCAGTGGCTGTGTTGAAAAATACGACTTTGCTCTGGAAACCCAGGTTTCTAGAATCCAAAATGACTGAAAAAGGACATGTTTTAAGCACCCAAAATCTTACAGTGGTTCCTAAAAGAATTTGTGTCAGGACCAGAAAAAATTAGTTGTTAAGAAAACACTTAACAACTTTGTTGCCTACTGAATCTTGAAAGAACAGTTGTCCTTCCAAAGAAAAGGCGGCTGCTTAAGATGTGAGAGTAAATTGTAAATTACATTTCCATGTAAATTTCTCTGTGCTGCTCAGTTTCTTCTGAAACTGTGCTGCTTTTTTCTTCTGTTTCTACATGAAACAATCATGTAAAGACAAAGGGGTGTTCCTCTTGTAGCACTTTAACATTGAATTAGTATGCTTTACAAAATTGGTATGCATAGAAAATACAGTGTCACTGAAACAGTTTGATTTGCGGAATTGATCTGAAAACAGTTGCTTGTAATAAACTATAATTCAGTAACTGAGTCAGCATGAAAATAAAAACCTAGTGAAAAACATTTTGAACAGCATTCTGACAGAGAAAAACAGCTTTTATTAAAAATGGGTAATTTAGAGTTTCACTGTTTAAGAACAAGATGTAATGTCACCTAATAAGAGAGAAGCACTTAAGGAAAAGAAATTAAGATTTCAGCTGATGCATTCTTTTACAGGGATCTGGTGCTGTAAATGCTGATTGCAGGATTTATGGAAATGCATATGTTCTTTGTAGCATTAAAAAGGAGGATCTTTAATTTTTTTTCAGCATTGTGAAAAACAATTTGGTAATGACTGCAGTATTGGCAGAATGTTGCTCTGTTGTAGCTTGTGATAAATGCCTCTGCCTTTTCCTCATTGCCACCAATAGAAGTTTCTGTCCTTAAAGAATGTATGACTGAGTCACCGATGCAAAGGACAGCAGAATGAAAAGACATCTAGCACTAAAAGAATCTGACAGCACGGACCTGTTAAATGTCTTTCTGTACATTCTCACATGGGAGAATCATACAAGTGGGCAAGGTATTTTGTGATTTTTGTTTCTGATATTTGTTCATATTTTATGTAAAAAAATGTATTTCATACATGTCTATAAAACTAGCTGTTTTTCATATGCATGCTTATCTGTTGTGTTCTCAAGGACCTAGTCAGCTTGAGGGAGCTGCTCTATCATGGTGAGGATGCCTGTCCAGCTTGGGTGGAGGGCTTGAGCCCTTCCTAATGGAAGGGTTTTCAAGGACTCTCCCTCATCCTGCATGGACACCACCTGTAATATTCAGTGTCACAGCTCCTGTCCTCAGTGTTGAGATTGTTCAGTATAGAGTAAACTCTGGGGAATATGGGGAATTCTAGTGGTGTTTAACTGACTCATATTACTGTGTGACTCTTGCAGGACCTGTGTGTGTTGAGGTAGTGAAATGTGCCTGATCTGGCACTTAGTCAGCTTCTGTCATGACTGGGACACTGTTAGAGAAAAAAGGGGGAGATAATATTTTCCAAATATGTTGAAGAGCATAGAAGGCACAAGAATTAACTTGGGGAGCTGTTTCAAATGAGTGTGTGGTGTTTCCCTTAGGCTTTGTTTTGTAAATAACCAACAAATAGGGGGGTATGTGTAGGGGGTTTCCTGTATCTGGTCCAGAGAAAAGTACAGGTTGTCTCAGCTGGAGACAGCCCCCGTGGCTCGGGCTGCAAGGACCTTGGTGTTTGATTCACGAGGGCTTTGATTTGTGTATGAGGTTGGCACATCATGACCACTGTTGGTATTGCTTTGTCTTATGAGTACATGCTAATGAATCTTCATTTTACTACTGTTAGGACTAAGATAGCCAAGTAAAATTACTTCTGGCAGTTGTAGGGATGCTTTTGAAGCCAGATATGGGGAAGGACTCCTTTTGTCACACTCAGCTTACAATGCCTCAGACTGTTGAGCTGCCAAGAGCTGTTGTAGTCTGGGGCCAACAAGGCTGCTGGGTGGGTTTTGAGGATGACACTTCTTCTTGAGTATGAAGATCTGGGGCTAGTCAATCTTCACATGGTGAAGGGAGAAGAACAGGTTGGAGCTGGGACACCAGGTCAGGGGCAGAGCTCTGGAGAAAAGCAGTCTTGGGTTGTTGCTGCAGCTGCTGGAGAACTTGAGGGATGAGACAATTTGGAGAGTGCTCCATTTGTCCCTTTTGCAAATATGAAGCAAACTGCTGCCCTGTGATCGCTATCCTGCATTTTGCAGGAACAGCTATCTCTCTCTGGGACTGTGGTATAGGCAGGATTGGGCAGGAGGGAAGACTGTTTTGCCCCATACACTGCCTGTTTCTCTAAGCAACTGCACGCCTTGATTATGCCTAGAGCTGACCCCGATGCTGTATTGTCTTCCAGATGGAAACTGGTGTTAAGGAATAACTGTAATCTTTTGAACGTGCAGTATTAGCTGTAAGTCCGCAGATGTTTTTACAAGGAACCTTGCTGATAGTTGTGCTCTAGAAAATATGTAATTATTTAAAATAATCTAGGTCCTCAGTTCCAGAACAGGTAATGGATAGGCATGATCACTTTGAACAAGAAATCACAGTATACACAGAAATCACTGTCAAACTAACTCTCAAAGCATCTGTTTTATGGGGGGAGGAAAGAGGAAACAACTGGATATTATTTCTGGTTGGACTTCAGAAAGCAAAGCTGCCAGCAGGAGCAGTTTGGTTCTCTTACTGTTGGTGCGAGACATTCTTGGGGATTTAAAAAGATTTGCCTAATTCACCATCAGAAAACCAGTCTTGGACTTGTCTGTGTGGGACTGGTGGGAATTAATGCCCTATGAGCTTTTTGGTTCACGTGTTTTTGTAGCACTGAGTGGCAGAAAATGTTTATTTTGATAAGTTGCAGTAGAAGCTTTGTGAAGTGTACAAATCTCTTAAACCTCACAAGACACCAGCAAGAAGAGTATGCTTTTGAATGTGTAGTTCTTGTAGCTGAAGTACTTGTTCAGTTCTTGGTGTCAACAAAGAACGAAGCAGTCTGCTCACAAAAGAAGAGGGACTTTCTATTCAAGTGAAGGCAAAGTTTTAAAAGGAAAGCAATAAAATTCTGAGTTTAGCATGGCTACAGTTGTGTATTATAATGCATAAAACATATATACCTAGAACTAATAAAAAGACAAATGATATGTTAATATGGCCCTCAGTCATATATAAGCACTACATGCTTTTGCATGTTACAGCCAAAAAGTTGTGTCCTTATATAAAAGGAATATTAAGATTGAATATAAGTGGCTCTTGAATTCAAGTAGTTTGATCACTTTCAAAATTACAATGGGAGCTAATCTTTATACTTCTATTTTGTCCTTTCCTCGTGGAACAGGACCTGTACATGTTTCTGCCCTTTGTACTCATCTCAGTGTTCCAAAGGCATGTTTTATTTGAGGGAAGTGAGGAATGGTTTGGTTTTGACCTAAGCAACACAGGTATTTTTCTTCTTATCTTATTCTCAGAAATAGCTGAGCTAGTTAAGCTTGAAAGTTTGCAAAAAGAATTTAGCCTGAGGCAATCTTCTGGCATGGAAAACTTCAGTCTAAATAGACTTGAGTTGGTAGAAATAGAAGCAACTGAAGCATAATTCTTTGATAGAAGTGCGTCAGTAAATTCAAGAGGAGGTGGTGCTTGTGGAGGTGTTCTGGGAGCCACAACATGAGGGAGAACGCAATCCAGCTCTTGAGCACTGCCTTTACCCTTTCCTCCTCCCCCAAGCTGCATGTCTTGAGCAAAGCCATGCCCAAATCTGCGAGCACAGCTCAGAAATATCTACTTACACATACCACTAATATGCCAGTGAGACAACTCCTGCTGTCCATGGGTTATGTAACTGGATTGAAAATTAAAATCAAGCCTAGTTGAGAATCTGTTGGTGATGAATGTGCATCTGTGCAAGCTGGGTGGAGTTGTGTTGGCATGTCATTTGCTACATGTGATATAGCAATTATTTCAGGGCCTAGAAACAATAGTGGACAGAGACAAGAACAGCACTTGGGCAAGAAACTTTCTACTCTTGGACTTGAGGCAGAGGGAAAATGGGTTGCTTTTAAACTGGCACACTGGCCCAAAAGAGGGGTTTGGATGGAATAGTAGTATTTATGTTCAACAGATTGATAAATAATATGAAAAACTCCCTGGATTTCTGATATGAATCAAAGAAGTAAAATATTAGCTGTATTTTCCAAATCCAAAGGCTGGATGGGGCTGATCCATTCCATCTTTAATGATCGTTTACTGCAGGCTTCCTCCTCTTAAAAAATAACCACCAAAAAAACCAAACAAAAAACAAAACCAAAACAAAAATAAAACAAACAAACAAAAAACCCCACAAAACACCAAAAAAAAATCAAAAAAACCCCCACAAAAAACAGAGAAACAAGTGAAACGACAAAAAAAGCCAAAACACAAAAAGCCAGCAAAACCAACCCTAAAACATGACAGCAATACATGAGGACCTGTGGAAATGTCAACAATTTTCCATCTCCTGGATGTACCTGTTGACCTCCTATATAATTGCTTATGTGGAGCCTCACACTCTCTTAATGCTTCAATAAGCTTGTGATCCAGTGAGACAAACCTTGTCAGTGCTTTCAAAGAGAAATGTACTCTTTTGGCCAAGGGGAAAGCCTGGAGATGCTAACATGCCTCCAGGTGATCTCTGCATTCAGCCTGCCACAACTGCTCTGTGTTCCTTGCTTTGCAGAGAGTCTTGGGCTGTGCTGCCAGCCTGTTTCCTGCCTTGCTGTGCTCCACTGGGCACCTCTCCTGGCCATGACACACTCTTGCCTCCCTTGGGAGTGCTGGGAGAGGTTCTGCAGTGAGCAGGACCTCGATGCATGCAGGTGTGGGAGTGTTCTCCATGGACAGAGGGTGAAGGACTGCTTCATCTGTCTCCTGAAGCTTACATTTCACCAACAGATTGTCATTTTGGTAGGACTAGGAAGGCTGTGGAAAAGGGTCTGACTGAGGAATCTGGCTGGAGCTCCAAGATGGGAAGAACTGATGGGCTGAAGAACAGAATGGGGATTGTGACACTGACCTTTGTAAAATTGATGTGAATTTCCTGGCTATTGCTAGCCTAATATGTCTATTAAATTTGTCTTGCAATTTGACTCTTTCAAAGAATTGGTAGGTAAAGAGACATTACTTGAAACACTGCTTGAAGACTAAATGCAAGAAAATGAACAAAAGATAATTACATGTAGTGTCACACACTTAAATACACCAAACTTTGCCTCACATAGATGTCTATCAGAATAATATGTTACCCTCCAAATCCTTCCTGCACAGCAGTGACATTCTCCCCTGGAGCACAGAATTATAGTAATATCCTTAAAGACTATTTGCTAGAACTACTGCCTGAGGGCTTGCTGCTGAGTGTGCAGAAAATGTTAAGACTTCTCTTACATGAAGCTTTTTTAGTATTGTGCAGATTTTTGCACTGTACAGCAATATCTTGAAATCTGCAGTCAGAAGGTAAAATTTGGGTGGAGGTGTACAGTATATCACAGCTTATCCCCCTTGTTTTCTTGCATGTTTCTCTCTCCTTTATCAATATACTTGTTGTTGTGCTCTTTAAGAGACTTAGAGATTGTACGGCTAATTCACTGTTAGTTCAGGAAAGTTTTCTGCGAAATACCTTTTCCTTTTGGCTGGAGGCAAACACAGGTGCTTTGAGCTCCAGGTTCTTCCCACTGGGATTTGGGAAATACGTCAGGACTTCAAATATGTCCGTGTACCCTGTGTGTTTGGACAAATGCTAGAGCAGTGTAAACCTTTTAAATGGCATTTGTTGTCAGTTTCAGAAAGAAACTCCCTGCGTGGTGACTCCTGGTTGCACTCTGCTGCCCACCCCCAGGGGCACTGAGTAGTCAACTTCTACTGCAAAGATACACAAAGATGGAGGTGTATTTGTTTTTGAAAGTGAAATCAATACTGTTTTTACTGCTATGAATATGCTTTGAATCTCAAGTAAGAGAAATGTGCAAGAGATGAGGAATTGGTAGTCTGAAAAGTGCTACTGCCTCTGTCTGCTCAGCTAGCAAGTGGGGAGAAATACCTCTGAGTATGTGGTGGGCTGTAATTGCCTTCTGAAAGGCTCTTCCACATAGCTGTGTGTAATATCAGATGAAAGCACAGAATTTAGGAAAGTATTGCATAAGACCTGGTTTTTTTCCCCCAATATACTTGATTTTGGTGTGTAAGAAAATGTGATATCTTGGTGCACGTGATATGGTGCCATTGTCAAGTGCCCCAGTACTGTAGTCACTGGGTGTGTCTGGAAAACAGCTGACATACTTTAGTACTAAGTTGAATTTCAACATACCTTTCATTATTTTTGAAGGTTTTTGTGAGTAGATATATGGCTTTCTGTGAAGAGAAGCCTTTTTTGGTTTGTTTCTGTTAATGACTCGTAATTGAGGTTATGCTCAGGTCAGTCACTGCAGCTTGTTGCAGAAGATTCTGAGATCCAGTTCATAGCAGAAATGCATAGCTGGTACCTTTTGCCTGAAGTGTGTTGGGCATAGTTCTGCACCTCTCACAGCACTTTCAAAAGAGCCCTATGCCGTAAAGGGCTCTTCCCCTCTGTAGCATCCATGGATACCAAGGCCAGAAGTAAGAGCATTCCTTATGCTTTTAAGCACTGATCTTCTGAAGCTTGGCTGAGTGCTGTACATGCCCTAAATTCTGATGTACCCCTGAATTCTTTTGTTGCTGTTTCTTTTTGTATACTGTCCATTTCCAAATAATTTCCCTGAGAATTAGTGAGGACTTGTGATGAAGAGGCATTTGCAAGGAGCGTGGTGAAGCAGCAGAACTTGACATCAGGACTTGCACAGGCTTGGTGTTCAAGAGCAGGACTCAGGCTGGAGTAATCACTGTATTCCATGGGGCTTCCTGTGTTTGCCATGAAAATATGACATGGGAGTGGAACTTGTTTGCAGAGAATAGCTCAGCAGCTTTTCTGGGGACAAAGTCAGTATGAAATAATTGATGTACTTTCCTCCCTCTTATTCTGGTATTTTTTTTTTTTCCCCTGTAGCCTGTTACTGAGCTTCATGTGTATTCTGCATTTGTGTGGCCTTTCAGAACAGCAAAATGTATTATGGCTTGCAGACTCTTAGTGGAAAAGTCATGTTCGTATGACTGAGAAATCTACAGCCCTGGAGGAGAAGTCTGAGGCAGAAAGTTTTGTTTGTATGAAAGATACTCAAAATAAAGAAACTCTTCTCCAAAGCTATAACTTTTGAAGGAATTGGAGATTTTTTTGGTTCAGGGGGGTGCACATGTCTGCGTAAGTTCTGGCAGCACTGTTCACAGTGTTGGCATTAGTCAGTTCTTATTTTCTGCACAGGTAGTATGCTAGATTTTGTTTTAAATAGGCCTTGTGATGATAAATAGCAGTTTCTTGTTCTGAAAATCAGAGCATTCCCCCAAGTGACTTTATGATCAGTGGCTCCAAAGAGGTACTTTTCTCTGCATGGAAATTTCTCTGTCAGGGAATGTACCTGTAAGTCCTTTGTGCACTGTTGTCATTCAAGTTATTTACCCTTTGTTAACCTGCAAAGCTCATGGTGTGTTTTAGAGAAGGAATTAGCAGTTTCAGGAACAGTTAATGACTACCTTGTGTGAGCAAGTTATTTTCTTCACAAATCTGCAGTTTCCTTTGCAAGTATCTTCAAGAGTAGTTAGCAATGCGGTTTTGATTGGTTTTTTAAATCCTCTTTAATTTATTGCTCTATTTCTTGGCTGACTTGTTGACATATTTTTTTTCAAAGCTTTGGTCTATTAAACTTCATATGTTTCTTTATCTCTATCTTCTTTAGCAAATGTTCTTCAGCTTTAGAAGGCAATAAATTTTTAATAGCATAGTTCGGTGAAGTGAACTTACACTATTGCCAGGACAGTATAAATGTTCTCAGTTGTCTTTGAGCCCTTTTACTTGCTCTGCCTCCTCTGATAACTTTATTTTTAACTTTAGGATTGCAGTATTTGTGCTAATTCAATGGTGGTTGTAAATGAGTTTTATCACACAAAACCTTCAGAGCCATAATATTCCACTTGTCACTGGCTATGACGTAACAACCCAGATCCTTCTTGTTCCTTTTATTGGCTTGCCAGAAAGTCCTTCAGGGGTTTGTTGGTACTTGATACAACATATGTGACCATTCCAATACTTTTCACTTTGTATGTTGCACCTGAGTAGACTTTTCAAGCTACAGAATTATGCTAATGAAGGCTTCAACTTTTTCTTTCTATTCTTCATGATAGCATTTTTTTAGCTATCTCTTTGACTAAAACTGGTTCTGTACATCCATTAGAAAAGAACTAGAACTTGTACCTTGATCTATACTGATCTTTACAGGACTTGTTGAATAAAATGGGGCAGACTGGGGAAGGAAGAAAAGTAACCTCAACAGCTGCATGATGTTCAGGCGTAATCATTTTGCACATCTGCACTTAAAATTTGAGTAATTATAGAACTAGATGCAAGCTAAATAAAGTGTGAACAGAAACAATGTCAACATACAGAAATTCAAGAATCAATCCTGAAGGCATTTTTTATCTATTATATGGAGAATCATTTAAACACTACTTGTAGTTGTGGTGCAGCTGGATGGTTACTTGCACGAAATTGATCATCCAGTACAACTCCTGCTGAAATTTTTAACAGTAACTATGTCTGGTCATGATAGTTTGCAGTATGCCTGAAGGCTCAGGGCCTTAAATACCATTGGTGCCTGTGGGCTCACTCAGAAACTTTGAAATGTACAAACAGTAGAGTAACTGCCAGTCTTGCAATAAAACATTGTTAAGTTGACCTTTTATTTGTTTGTTTGCTTTTCTAAATAATATTTTTGGAAACCCAAAAGAGGCAAGAATCTGGATAGTGGGCTGCAAGTGAGAATATTTCAGTGTCATTGCTGGCTTTGTTCTGTTATATTTTGGTATAATGTTTTTGAATCCTGGGCCGCCTTAACCTCCTTAACTTTTAGCTGGTGGTTGTGCTTTTATAAAATGAAACTTACGGACAAAACTGTTAAAGAATAGTTCTTATTGTTTCTAGGTGTTCCCCTTCTTCTCAACTTACTTTTTCAGGTATCTTCTCTGGCTAAAATTTGGTAATGCAATGTAAGTAGCATCCTCCAACATGCATTCAATGTCAGGTCCTCTGAATGTTTTAGGTTCAGTCTTGCATGTGTTGTGGTTGCTGAAGAGTTATTCTTTTCATGTCCAGCAAACACAGATTTTGTAGGATTCTTGTCTTGCCAAAATGTTTCTATCCATGTCCAAGCAACTTTCTACTGCAGTCATTCAGTACTGGAGCCTTCCTACAAAGAGGTAAAATTTGACTCCTTTTTGCTTAAGACATAGGCTATTTTGGAAAACTTGTTTCTCTGACTTTGAGGAAACATCACTATGAGTCTAAGGCACCTCAAACCACCAATGTTTTCATTTATTTCTTCTTAAGGAAAAGCTAGTGGCTGAAAATGGAGATTTTTGTGTGAACTCCATTGTACTTTTTCCTTGGATTACACCCAAGGGATGCTGTTCTGAAAGATGGAACTCCCTTTTCTGCACCTAAATGAGGCTTTAGCTTCCTCCTTTGTGGAATATTAAAGTTGTTTCTTGTCCTCTGGCATAATCCCTGAATTCTTTCCATTGATTTTCCATTTGTTTTGTCTGTATCCAGGATTCAGTATTGTTGCCAACAGCAAAGCACACACGCTGTGTACCTTCTGCTGCAAGCACAAGTCATCCTTCCTGTTATTAGCTGTTTCATATTCTGAATGCCATTCAGTCCAACTTAATTTTTCTTACTCTTTTGCCACTGTGATCTGCCTTTGCCTTTTTGCTTTAATTAAGGTGGTCTTCCAGTTAATTAGTGCATCCCCTTGAACGTGGGTATCAAGTGTCTGCAGCAAGTATAATCCATGTATGTTTTTACACAGGCAGCCGCATTTTTTCCTTGCCATACTGGGACCAGTAGAAACTGACGTGTTTCGCCTTTTCTGTAGTTTTCCAGAGTGATGCAGTGTCCTCTTTCAGCAGTCATTGCTGACCTTCAGAAATTACAGTTAAAAGGGTGAAACATGCACGTATCCAGTTTTCAAACTCTCAGGAAGTAAAAGCAGCAGTCTTGGCAGAAATCTCTTCTCAGTGACTTCTGGTGATACTATATAAAGGAAGGTATGAGTCATGCCATGAAGGCAGGTTCCTGTACATTTCCACGCAGGCATAACTTGGGTTTTCTCTCACCTGTCTTAAGCTTGATGCAGGCTACCAAACTGTGTGAATCTTAGAGGGAATGTAAGCATATATACCACGTTTTCTAGAGAGTAATAAATCTATACTTTAGTTGTGTAAGTGTAGAGATAACTCATCTATTTCTTAACAGCAGTTGTGTCAGCTCAGCACTGCCTAATTTAACCTGAAAAGTAAGTCTGAGCTGTATCTTCATTTACAGCTCCCTGATGGGTATTATTTGCATTTAATCTCTAACTGGTCTCCTGCACCAAGCAGAGTAATGTTCCATAAAAAACAGTAGGAATTATTGACATTGCATTTGGAACTTTGCATATAAACTAGGATTTTGTATTTTATAACTTTTTCTGGCTTTTTTGTACTGTATGCTGTATTTGCAAGATTGTATTAGTTTCCAGAAGACACTGGTAGAAGAGAGGAATGATAAGATGTGGCTGTGAGATCAACCTTACAGCTCCAGTGATGTCTGTAGAGAAGTTGTGGGATTGGTCTTTGGCACAGGTGCCCACAGTAGGTGCCTTGGGAAGATCTGTCAGACAAACAGTCCCTAGAGGGCAAAGCTGGGGCTGATGGTGTGAAACAAATACAAGATTGTTGTTTTACTAGCTCTAACCCAGGATGCACCATTCCTGAATTGAATGGTGAAGATAGTTAGCTAAGATTTGAAGCACAGACCATGTATTTTGTTTATTTTTATGATTGTATTGAATTCAGGCATGTTTATTTAATCTTTGAAACATGAAGGGAAATAGGAAGTGTTGAAAGAAAAGCAAATCTTAGTATCTCTTTAATAGCCATCTAATAAGACAGTAAGTATTAAAATGGATTTTAAGCAATGCTTTACTGCATTACACTACTAGAATCCAATAGATGAAGAGTTATCAGTGAGCTACAATACTTGTCTCTAGCTTGAACTGTAGTAAGCTTTCTCTTTTACCATGAATTTTTATGTTGCAGTCTCTTGCTTTGCTCTCAGATCTCAGGATTCAGGTATTCCTCAGCTCTGCTTTCAGAGAAGTAAACTAGCAGGCACCACACAATTGCACAACATGATCCTCTTTTCTGACTGTGGTAGTTAAGTAACAGAGGAAATGTGTATGGACTTTATTGTGGCTTTTTGCTTACATCTTTGTTAAGAATTTGGACTTGCCTTGTCTGTTTTTTCTGTGCTAGATTATTTATTCCCCTCTCCATTATGCTGCACTTCGGAAAGTTTGCCACACAAAAAACACTTAGAGACATCTTAATGTGTCTTTCCTAAGTGAACGTTTCTCTACTGCTCTTAGTCCTTTGCTTGATGTTGTTTGAAATAAGATTCTACAAGCCAGGAGACAGACCTTTATAAAAAAAAATCTTCTGTATGAAAGTTTTCTCATCCCAAATTGGTTTAAAATTGATTTATGTGCTCTGTATTATAGATATAGAAATATATTTGTGAGTCACTCAAGCAACCAAAATGGGAAATTAACGTAAAGCTCTTGCATGAGGTTACTCATTTGATGGAGCTCTTAGGCATTAGCTTCAAGGTGTTGGTGCTGTATTACCATGGAAGGCTGATGTAGCAAGCAAATGGTTCTGCTTCTTTATGACTGGATGTTTAAAGGATCTTGCTCCCTTTCATTCTCCCTTCCCTCTCTCCCTCCTTAATATTTATACTGTTTTTCTCTTTCCGCAAGGGTAAAAGTGTGAAATATTGTTAAAAAAAAACAAAACAAAAAAAAACAAAAAACCAGAAAATGGTCTTCCTAGCTGCTTGCTCAAATATAAACACTCTAAGTCTGGAAAATAAAGGTACATCTACATAGGTCATGAATTGACCAGGGCAACTGCTACAGACACTGTTTCCTTAAGCATTTTATTCAAAAAGAAAATTAATGCATATTTAAATTTTATCTCAAGGGGATTGTTTCTGGAGTCTGAGTTCTGAAAATCAGGGAGATGTTGCAGCTATGTGTGCCCTTTTTCTTTTGTTGCCTCCTCCTCAAAGAACAAATCCTTAACATGGGAAGGCATTGACTATATCTCATTTCAGACTCTGGTGGTAGACGAAGTCATCTTAATGCAAGACTAATAGCTGTTCTAAGCAGAAAGGAACATGACTAGAAAGTCTAAAAATATTTTTTTGCTGCTTCTTGCTTAGGGAATAGCAGCTGGTTTTGTTTGACAGAAAACAATTGAAGGTACAGGGCTGTGTAGGGTAAAATGAGCTATTCATGAAGGCATTAAAAACATGCATATCAGTTTGAAGAGCTGGGAAATGCCATGGCCTTGTTGTACCTATTGTACTATGTATGTATTCATAAGCAAAACTGAGTATGTTTATTTTATGTTGAAGATTCAACCTCTAGTTTTGATTTGCATGAATTAGCTTGCAGGATGGAATTGTAAACATCTTCATTTGTTTGGGAAAGAACTAGCAACTCAGGTGCACTGCAGGGATAACAGGTAGTTATGAAAGCAACTTTCCTTCCATAGATGAATATGTGCAGCGGTGTTGGAAGGGTACAGCAGAACAAACAACACCCCCTCTTCTTCCTGCAAATACCCAATGAAACAAAAACAACAACAACAAAATTCACAAACAAAAAACCAATCACCCTCCCCTCCCCCCCAACCCAAAACAGTAAAAAACCCTCCTAAAACCTCAAAGCCAAAAAATCACTTAGTGAACTTTGGAAGCTCCTTTATTTTCCCTGGAAGTCAAATGATTTTTCTCATGCCTTATATTGTGTCAGAAGGTATCACTTCAATATTTCAGCTTTTGGGGTAATAATAAGATTGCCTTATTCATTGAATGACACAAAGCATCTGTAAAATAGCTGAAGATAGCTTTAAGAGACCTGTTGATTAAAAAGAAATTGCAGAAGAAACAGTGATAAATCTAAGTAAGATGTTTTCTCTGTTTGATGTGGGAAGGGAAGGTTTAACTCTCCTCACCTTCAGTGCTTTCTGGTTTATCACATTTAACTTTACATCAAAGTTTTTTAAAATGACATTTTCCTACTAAAAGCTGCAGCTATGCTCTCCCTCTTAGTAGCAGACTGTAGTGAGAAAGACAAATTCAAGTGCAGAAATCAATCTGTTTGAGTCAAAGAGAGTTCTTCAGATGGTTGTGCAGTTGTATTTGCCCACTTTTTCTCCTCCTACTGAATGCTTCTGAGGAGGCAAGTAGTCAAGTGTTGCAGGTGATAAAGTTGGTTACCCAAGACTGGTGTGTGTCTCGATCCTCATGTATAAATGTTCCACTGAAAACTTGATGACAGTTACTTGTCTGCAGCTGATGTTTGTCAAGTCTCTGTGTTGAAGATCTTGCAATTTAATCTTTGGCAAGTAGCAGTGGAAGAGGTGGCAATATGGGCACAAACAAAAATTGGATATTCCATCTGAATATGTGGAAAAACTTTACTCTGAGGGTGGCAGAGCACTGGAACAGGTTTCCAGAAGTTGTGGTCTCTTCTCTGGAAATAGTCAAAACCTGCCCAGATGCCATACTCTGCTCTGGGTGAACCTGCTTTAGCAGAGGGATTGGAATAGATGGTCTCCAGAGGTCCCTTCCAACTCCAACCATTCTGTGATCCTGTAATATAGGACAGAGAGGCTAAGGGAAGGAGAATCAAACCTACATTATTAAGTCTGTGTAGCTACTTAATGTAAAAGAAAGTAAAGAGATTAGGACTCTTTCTCTTCCTGCCTGGGAAGTTGGTTCCTGAATTGAGTAACACTGGTCTATATTGATGGATCTAAAACAAAAAAAACCTAGTTAAATTAGTAAAGCCTTTCCAGATTTCCTTTTTCAGTCTGCTAGGAAGAACTAGAAAGTGAAGTCCTTCCATTATTTCATGCTGAGAATTCAAACTTTAAAATTTTCTTTTAATATTGGTCAAAATTTTGCATGATGATGATAGGGAAATAAAATGGGAAAATATGTCGGAAAGTTGTTGAACATTGGTGTTTTCAGATAATCTTTTTTGCAGTAGAATATAGATCCAGTGTTGCAATAAAATCTCAGCTTATAACTACCACGGAGAAAATTAGGAAGCACATTTATATTCATAGTCCCTAATGAAAACTTTACCCAGGCTCCTTTTGTGACTTGGCAGCAGCAGCCTGTCATGAGCATTTTACCAGCTCTCCTGTTAGACTCCAGCATTCTGGTTTCAGCTTCTGATCAAGGAAGATGGGGTTCTTGGATCTGAAGCAGAGTGCTGTTTCTGGTATGCTGGGGGAAAAGCGATCTCTTGTTAATTTTCATGTTGACATCTGATCCAACTGCCTATTCAATATCAGCAGTAATGAAGAGCAGGTGCTTGTTATGCTGTGTGTGCATGTATGGGAATATCAAAGCTGCTCTGTGGTTTGGTGCTGATCTTTAGGAGAGAAGTTAAAAGAGCATAACAGATGTTCCCCTCCAACAGCTCCAGTGCTAGCAAGGCTGCACTAGCAATCAGTCTCGTGGACAGAAAAGGTGCAAAATGCAAACAGCCTGCTGAATAAAAGATGCCCACCTCCTGGTTTGGTCCATGGTTTCCATGGCAGCATGGAGCACCATGGCCTCATGCAGCTGAGCCAGCTGATCTCCTCACACCTGGCTAATGACTGTCTCTCATGCTTGCCAGGGAGTAAAAGGAGAAGCCTCCCCTTTCAGGCTTGTTGGCAGCAGTGCTTCTCACAGAAATAGCTTCAGTCCATAGAAATTAGTTCATGGGCTGTTAGAGAGGAGGAGTAGGAGAACACAGTGAAAACAAGGCAGAAGAGCCATCCAAGACAACGGGTGGCTGCCACTAAATGTCCATTCAAAAAGACTTCAGAAGGGGAAGAAAATGTGTGAAGGGAAAAGACCTCAGCAACAGTCTTCAGAGGACTGAGCCAGGGAAACAAGGCAAGGTGACTTAAGCAGGGGTGGATGTCTGTATTGGGGAAAATGAAAAGAAAGGTAGGAGGGAGCTTCCGTAAGCTGTTGTGAGGATCTGGCTCAGGTGGTGGCCATTTTTGTAGCCACCTGGGAGCTCTCCTTTCTCAGGGACATATGAGCAGGCAGGAGGTGAATGGAGAAGAGAAGCCAATGCTTTTACTTCACAAGCTCCCAACCTGTGTCCGTGTAAAAGGATCTATATAATTATGTCTTTAAGTAAGAACTTCAGTTTGGAATCCTACAAGCTGATTTGAGAACCAGTGTTTACAGATGAGCAACTTTAATTTTCCTCTTATGTTCTCAATGAATGGCATATGGAGGCAGAAAGGAAAAAAGATGCTCTGTCCTATAACTCAAAGTAATGTTATAGATGTGGGAAGAATGCTTGTGATGAAATTTTGAGGCTTCAAAGTGCTGTTAGACTGAGACTAACAAAATTAGAAATACCATGTGATTTTGGTAAGAAGTATATTTGGTGCTATTATTGTAACTTAATGTGTGATAAGATAAAATAACCAAGTCTGCCTGTTTGAGAAGACTCTCCAAATAAAGCAGATTTTGATCTTTTATTACTAGTGAAAGTTTATTCACCTTTGCAAATATGTAAATTAAATATAAACTGAAAGTGACCCATAGTGTTAGACAGTTACTTGGAGGTCAGCAATGAGATAATGTTTCACATTAACTGAATTGAATAAAGGATCAGTATAAAAACATATAAAATTTGCTAATTCCTTTTAAACCCTCACTAATCTGTGATTGTGGATAATCCCTCAGGATGGCACCAAAATCAGTATATGGAGTCTAGTCATAAGCATGATGTTCAGCCTTGCAGCATTGCTTGTAGCCCCACTAAAGCTTTTAGTACACTGCGTCGCATATAACTTTCTTCTATTTGACAAAAATAGGAGTGTCTTCAAATTTAGAAGTGTCCCTATCATCTTCTTGTCCTTGGTTCTAGGTTTTTTCAAGATTAGATTGGATGATGCAAAGAAGACAAACGTGTTTCTCCAAATCTAAAGACACAGGTTTGTTTAGGTCATGGAGACATTGAAAGCAGGAAATTTCCTGACTTGCTGGGGAAAAAAGCAAATTAACACCTGCATATTCATCATATCTCTTTTAAGTTGTGTTCTGGGGGGTATTTACTTCAGGCTTAATGTTCTTTACCAAAGATACCAAAGATTAAGAATGCTCTCTCTAGTCAAAGGACTGCTTGACTTGGTTTCTTCCCATTCCTTTTGTTTTGTTGTTGTTTTTTTTTTCCATCCCTGCCACTTGGAAGTCTTTCTCAAGACAAGCAAGCTGAAAAATGCAAAGCCTCAGCTTAGCAAGGAATTAAAGGATGCCTCAGTTATGCCTAGACAAGCTGCTCTTGTTACATGCCTGTCATTCTTCCTTCACCAGTCTCTAGGTTTAATAGTGAGTACTGTTTTTAAAAGATGGAAATGTACTTCAGAATAGCCTTGAATGTGTGACGCAGGAAGATGAAGGGGTATAGATATGGGGCAAGTGTCCTTACAGCTAAAATATCACATGCTTCATTAGGAATATAATTTAATTGAAAGTCAGGGTTTTTTAGAGTTTAGCTTCAGAAGCTTTTATTTACTCTGTGCAGCACTGATTTCTGTGTAAACTGCTCCTTCTAAGCTTTAGCAGCACTGCCAGTGCAACTTGTTCAGACAGACAGATGGTGTGCTATTAAATCCACCTGACTGCGTCATCAGCAGGGACAGTGGTCATTGGATGGTTTAGCTGCTTTTAGGGAGGGGGAAGAAAAATCCTGCCTTGATACTAAAACAAATTAATTCAGCATTGTTTATGACCACCCTGAAAGTGATAAGGGGAATTCTAAAGAACTTGCCTAGAGTTTCCTTTTTTTAAAATTTATTTTATTATTATTATTTTTTTATTTTTATTTTTTAATTTCACTTAAATGATCCTTTCTCTTCATTGTTACTCTCTTGGTTTCATTCTTGACCTTTGATTGTTTAACCTTGAATATATTACACTACATGAAAATAAACCTTGTGCATAAAGACAAAAGCTTTTATTCAAATGAAAGCAATTGCTATCTAAATATATCAAACTCTGTAAGATATCTTAAAGTTAAAAGCAGCACTTACAAAAAAAAGTGTTCGTGTATGTATGAATAATTTGCAATGATTCATGCAGGTTACCAAATAATCTGATTCAAGGACTTTGTTTCTGGCAAAAACTGATCTATGAGAAAAGGCCATGGCTATTAATCACTGCATGTTCTAGGCTTGTCAAGAGAGCTTAAAGCAAATGTACAAATGAAGAACAAAAAAAAACCTCCCAAATTATTAGTCTGTTTAGTCTTATCAAAGTGTAATATTAACTTGGTGACTCTTGATTACTTCCTGATTTTTTCCCCCTCTGCAAGTGGTGGTTGATATTTGCCTGGAAAGAAACTAGCCCTGCTGCAAGTTTTGATTAGCAGGGATGAAGGGCTTTTGTTTTGGTTCCATTTTGTTTGCTGCACTGGAGTTCAATAGTATGGGGAAGAATGTCTGCACAGCTCACACTTGTTATGGTCTGGGAGCTTGGTCACGTTTTTTACGTGAAACTACTAATGCAGGTTCCTCTTTCTGATAAATGATCACTGAGTTGTACAGCAGTGGAATGTAGAGCAAGAAATTGCACAAATTTCTGGGATTGTTTTGTCTTTCAAAACCTAAGAATGAATGTGGTTCTTACGTCTACACACGTATCATTTATTTCTGTCTGGTAGCTCCTAAAATGGCTTTTTCTTTTATTTATGTTGGAGAGAATACTTTATCATTCACAAAAGATTCAAGTTTCATGATTCATTCTGAGATAAGACATTTTTGGAGGCCTATTAATGGACAGCAATGTGTGAAAATAAAGATGAAAAGCAAGTGGCATGATTTGGAAGAATGACAGACAGAGGTGCTTAGGTTCTCTCTATTAAATAACTAAATCTCAGTTTTAGTGGAAGACTTCCCACCACTTTCCCATGATCCTAAATACCTTTAATGGTGAGGTAGGGTGGAGGACTTTAAAAACTGGGTAGTAAAAATGCAGTGCATATGAAAAATCCGCAATAGCCTACAGAGATATTGTTGACGTATATGAGCCCCAGAAGCAGAAAAATTATGGCCAGATATTCCTATGAATTTAGATATTCATGTTCAAAGTAATAGCTGGTGGTAAAACAGAGGGTCAGAATATGACTCCGAACACATAGGATTGCAGCATTTTCAGTCTACTCCAAAGATCACCTTTCCACCCACTCCCTCATACCTCTAACTTGTCTATTTTGCTGTGCTATTGAGGTTCATATGTATAAAATGTCTTCTGGATATCAGCAGTGATAGTTCCAATACTGTGCTAGTGCAGGGCAGTGTTTTTAATTTGTGCTGAATGCAGAGTTGATAATATTGAGATGTTTTTGTTATTGCTGAGCAGGACCTGCACAGAGCCAAGGCCTTTTCTGCTGTTCATATTGCCACACTGATGAAGTTGGGGGTGCATGGGAGGTTGAGAGGAGACACAGCCAGGACAGGTGACCCAAAATGACCAAAAGTGATGCTTTTACTCTTCCAGTGGTGGGGAGTGAGTGTCCGTGTGAGGCTTGGCTGTTGGCTGGGGTTAAACCATGAAACACCCCTAAATGGCTTCTATGCTTCTCCCATATTCTGCTTCACCCTTAATTTCACTTATTGTAACACTCTCTCACTCTATTGCTCTCCATTACCCTAGTTCTCTCCCAGTTGTGTAGTTGAGAATGTGGATAATACATGTCATTAACTCCCTGACCCTGGGCTTGTGATGTATAGAGATGTTATTAAGGGTTTGAGGTATTAACAATCAGAGATGATGACAAGCTTTCCAAGTAAGTGCTGACCTGATGTACAAGGTTAATGTAACTGTTTGATCTGCTTAATGATGACTGATAACATTAAATATTTGCTGAGTAAACTTCCAGGAATCTAAATGGCTGTTACAGATAGCATGGAAAATGTGTGCAAGGAAGCCTAATTCATATTAGTTTAGGAGGATGGCCATGATAAATGGTCTTTTAGTTGTTGCACTGTTTACCAGACCTTGGTTTTGGGCTTAATATCAGATACCATTTTAAAAGACGCTATCTTCTTACTGTATTCATATCTAGACACTTTCAAAGATTTAGCTGCAATATCTATTATTAACACTACCTGAGAAAGAAACTGCTCAAATCTTACAGTGGTGGCTCTTTTGGATTTATATACCTTTTTATGCAGTCTGAGACAAGTATTTAAAGAAATTGGCAACTTCAGTGTAGTCTGAATGGCCAGACACTTACTCAAATACTTATATTCCACTTTGGGATTGAAACATGTTTTCTTTCCAGCTGGAGAAGAGATTACAGTTCAGTTTCCTCTGCAGGAATATGCACCCGTATTGCTAGGTCATCTAAACCAGAATGAGTTTTTGTGGATGATGGCAGGATTTGTTTCATGGCCCCATTACTGCTCTTAAATAGAACAGGAGTGCAGGCACAGTGATGGGAGCAGATGCATGGGTGTTTTTTAATCTTGGGGAATTAATACTATGTTGTCATTAGTGCATCCCTGCCTTTCGTAGCAATGAGATGATAGTTTGTTTTCTACATGCTAACATGGGCAAAACTGTCCCGTCATAACTTCTATGCCCTTTCTATCTTTTCTGGGTCTCCTTTTCTTTGCAGATAGTTTGTATTGTGCAAAATGGAGCATGTGGATTGATGCCTAACTTTTTCATGCACAAAATGATGTGAATTGACTTGTTTATTCCCTGAGTTCTCTTTATGGACTCATTTAATATAAGTTTTCTCAGTTACTGATCTGAGTATTTTGTGAGATGGTAGGAAATGCTATAATTTTCCATTTCAGAGATGGCAGTGCAGCAGCTGGAGTGAAAATGTTCATGTATGTACCATCTTCACTTTGCATAAACCAAAAGCCAGACACTGATGCTCTGCATCTGGGGATCTAGGCCATTAGAGAGATAATGTACAGTGAATAAAATTTGATTGAAGTATGCCATGAGATTTACTTGTGAAAAAGGTGTTATTTACATAATACTACAACCATGCAGAGCTGAAAGTATTGCTTAGATAGACTATTTTCTAAACAGATTTAATAGCCAGCAAATGTAAACTGCAAGTTACAGGGATTTCTTTATTTTTAACAACAAATGTTCTTTCAAGAGCCTCTGTTTTGTTTTGGTTTTGTTTGTTTTTGGTATTGAATTTTGTGCTTATTCATAATTTTATTTCCAAGTTTCATGGGTGTGATCTCACTTCCCATAACAGTGATGAGAGAAATTCCAGAACTGCTCCTTTTGCCAGTTTTATAGGATTGAGTACTGGCTAAGAGCTTTGCATGGTTTCCCCCCCATAATTTTCTTCATTTGTAGAGGAAACTGTCCTTTCTGGAATTGCTATACTCTTCCTTTGCAAGGAAAAAGTGCTTTGGAGCCTGGTGCATTGCTTTTGGGAAATTACAGCCTCCATGTCTGACTTTGATATTTGTTTTCCATGCTCTTCTTTCAGTTTTTTTTCCTTGATCTCTGACAGCAGAGTATTATTGGGACATGAACTTTTATGTTCCTACTAACTTCAGATGCATTTAGAATAATGTAGTGCTACTTTTGTTGTTTCAATCTCAGTGAAAAGCTTTATGCTCTCAGAGTGCTGTGTAAATGGTGAGGAATTTGACACTTGGCTAACAGATATTTCAGCTCTCATGAGAAAAAGTAGATTTGAGGTGCCATCAGTAGAGAGCTTTTAGGAACAAATAGATATTTCTTGTATTTCTGGTTTGTGTTATTGGAATGAGTGTGCATGATAACAAATATCCATATACTTTTTAAATAACCCAAACACCTCTATGTAGAGACCTTTTCTGCATATTCTTCTACCTTGTACATTTCAGTCTAGTGCTCTGTGCTAAGTGAACCTTTCAAGCATGTATGGAGAGATAATGCCACTGAGGTGAGCTCAGAGCATGGTGCTAATAACACCAAGGCTGTGGGTTTGATCCCTGTATGGGCCATTCACTCCTCGTGGATCCCTTCTAAGTCAGAAAATTCTGTGACTGTGTTAGTACGAGTATTTTCTTCTACTTCATGCTTCTGAAATATGCTTCATTGGCTCACTTAATTCTTCAGCCTCCAGAAGAAACAGCTTTTCCCTGATGACTGGAAAAAAACTTCTATACTGACAAGTGCTGAGATGTTGTTGATTCTTTCGTGGATTGATGGCTTGATTTGAACTAACTGTCTTCTATTACAATAGATGCTCAGAACACACTAATTTATTATCCATCATCACTAATTTTGAAGCTTTTCTTCTGCATATATATAGCAAATAAGAATTGTCATTTTGTTATCCTAGAATAATATTTTGATACAAATGCTAAAATAGGGACTGCAAAAGGTCACAGAATTACATTATATTTTAGGTTCATTACAAAGCAAAATGTCAGAAGGGAGAATACAGAAAATTTGTCTGGTTGTGTTTGTATCCCCCTATTTTCTCCTTGGAAAGTTGCTCCAGTTTGAAAGTCTCAGTATCTTTGTAAGACTGTATCATTGATAATTTTCTTAAATGCTGTTCCTAACTGTGTGAGTACTTTCATAGGGATTTATATATGTTTGCTTTAAAAAGTGTAATATTTGTTTTGGTATAAGTGAACTTTAAGCCTCTGTCAGAATGCATACTCTATCAACATCATCAAGACACCAACAGTGTATCTAATATATTTATCAGGTTCTTCAGACTTCAGTTAATTTTTCACAGTTAATCTTTTCTTCAATTACAGTTCATCAATTTTATTGCTGCCTCATAAATTAACTGGAACTTTTCTCTGTTTAAATTTATAACCACTTTTTTGAAATTAATTTTGCCTGCAGATTTTCTTGATCACAAACCTTCATCCAATCTTTATTTTCTCTAAGCCAATACAATTTTCATAACAGTTGCCTATATTGTGTGCCTTATAACTAACGTACATCTATTGAACACATCAGCAAATTTGTAAGAGGGGAACTCAGATTATAGAGTATTGTAATGTTAACTGTGTAGATGACTTGTGGCAATGCTTTTTTCAATTATTTCATGGAATACTCTAACTATGCAACTACTTCAAAATTTTTTGAGTAAAACACTCTTGAGAAAAACTAATGTCTTACTCTTTGAAGACTGTTTGAGCATTGCTATTTCAATTTCCATGGCAAGCCATTAAAGTGTTCCTTTTGTATGCTTCACCCATTGAAATAACTGATGTTTTCAGAACTTTATTATAGTGTCTTTTTCTCAGGAAAAAAAGCTATATAAACAGTACAGCAACTTTTATATTGTCAGAGGGATTTTCTTCAGTATTATCCACAAACGTGAGAATATCCTGGAAAGCCTAAAAAGGACCTATCAAGAGATCATAATTAATACCCCCTACAATAATTTTGTATCACCTGATGTACTTGACAAAGCTAGAGTATCTGTGTTATAAGAGAGGACAATGAGGCCTCTCTTTTCTTGTTCTTTAAAAGTTTTGGTATGTTTTTTTATTTTAATGTAATATTTATTTCTCACTTTCAGTCTTTATTTGAAGTTTATGAACTGCAAATCTGATAGTGTTAAACTCTTGGATCCATTTTCCTGTTGGTGGTGCTAGATATTTTTAAACTGAGTTCCAGTAATGATGCACACCTATGATGATAAATGGTCTTTTATGCGTGTGGGGTTTTCAAAGGTAGGGATGCAGCAATCACCAAACACCTCCTGAAGTCCGTGCCACGACAGCTCTTGAACACTGATGTATCTAGTCTCATTGTTGCTTTTTACAGCTTCTCTCTTTACTACCCTCTTAATTTTGACATCACACACACCTGCTGTTGGAAGATTTCAGGTTTTCCTAACTCGCCCACCAGGAGAGCTCCATATACATTTTGTGACGTGGGGTGTTCTGTCCCAAAAACATGTGTGCAAGTACTTCTCTAAGGATGCTTAGCAGCACTCAGTAAATCAGTGTGTGCCATAGCTCCTGCTGCTTTGGGCAGTCAATTGACCATTTGTTGTTAGAAGCTGGGAAGTTCTGGAGAGGGGCTGGGGGCAGAAAGGTGCAGAGAGAGAAATCTTTGCATATTTTTCCTGTTTGCTCTACTACTTCTCCCAACAGGTTGTATGATCATCTGAGGCAGATGTTGGCCTGATTGTTTTGACCCAAGATATCCTCTTGCTTTTATGCCTGTGTCATATTTGCTAATGACGTGTAGCTGCTTCACTGGGATAGTTTTAAACACAAGCCTGAGGGAGACATAACCAATAGAGCCTTTTGGAATAGCTTTTCATTAAGGTCGCTGCTGTTGCAATTTAAGTTCATTGCTGTTAGGCATGACTTCTGTTCAGTGTGTGCTGTAGTGATCTGTTACTTCAGAGTTGATTCTACCCTTAAGGGCAGCAAAGTTCTCTCTCTCCCTGCCTACCCAGCCCCCACCTTTTCTTCAGGCTGATGTGGCTTTTTCCTGATTCAAAATGGCATCAGACTTCTGTTTCTGTGACAAAATGCACCCACACAAGATGTCTGCATCCCCTAATTTCAACAGTAACCATTATATAGACTTGTTTGGTTGATTTAGCAGATGTGTTTGACACCTCAGCAATCTGTATCCTACAGTCCTTAAGGAGGAATTTTTATTAGTTGTAAAATCATATCCATTATTAATTTCGGTTTAGAGTTATCTGCTGTAAGGTGACTAGAAACTAATCCCTTCTCACTACTAATGTAATCCTTCCATTTCCTCTGTAATAAATGCCTTTCGAACTAGTATTGCATGTAATTAGAATGGCACCATTTGTTAGTTTGAATCAGAAGTAACTGACGTTTATACCATATGTTGTTTGGTACTCTATTTTGGGCAAGCGATTTAAAAAAAGAATTTCTGTCTGAGGATGCTATAGAAAGAAAGAAAGAAAGAAAAAAGTCAGCTTTCATCAGATGTTCTCCTTCCCCACCGTGAATCTATGCTGTTGGTCAGCAGCCTGTTCTGTACCAGAAAATTTTCAAATTGTTTTGTGGGTATCCATATGTGAATTGTTTAGGCAAAGTTAAGCAATCTATCGACACATGCAAGGAGTTTGCTGCAGAAAACAAACCATAAATCTTTCAGCCCTATTCTCACTACAGTTTCAAACAGTGTTTGACAGTCACATTCCTATTTCTCTGTTCTGACTTAAAATCTGAGTTCAAGCTCCATGTTCAGCAGCAGTAAGTTCTTGCTCCAAGAGGCCTCTTGGCTGTGCTCACACTGCACCCACTTCTGGGACAGCTGGCATATGCTACAACATCCCCTGTAAGCCCCTGATCCAGGCAGGCAGTATTCCCTGGCCCATGCTGAGATCAGCCACACACCCACCTGTCCTCACAGCACTGCCTTGGCCCTCCTGGGAAGCCTCCTACCAGTGACCTGCTTGGGTCCCTGGGAAATCCAGATGTGAGCTGGTATTTCTAACCTTCTGCAGGATGACATGCAGCTGACTGGTACTGCAATTGCTGTATTGCCAGCTGTGTGTTTGTGTGCAGCAGGAACAGGATCTCTGCTCTGTGAGCAGGTCAAAGTGTGAGGGGTGGGATGGGATGGCTGGAAGTTCATAGTATGTGACCAAACAGGCAGCTAGGCATCTATTGTTTATTGAGCATATTTTAGATAGATATACCTCAGTTCTGACTGCTTGTGAAGTGGAAAGAACACTCTATAAAAAACTTAATAGTGATTTGAAGGGTGATCTGACAAGAATTTACCATTAAAATAAAATTGAAACAACTTGAAGCCAGTAATACCATATCGTAGATGTTTACATACACTGGTTACAACTTCAAGTGCTAATTTTGCACTCAAAACAATTGAAACAAATGGAGAAAGAAGAATGGTTCACAAATTCTAGGAACACATGGAAATTACTGCCTGCCAGGATACCTGGGCATAAAGAGTATATCTATTTTGTCTAATGGATACACTGAAGCCAGTACGATTCCAGTCAGGTGTATCTGGGTTTCTGAAATCTCTCAACAGAGTTTAAACCAAAGCCAAACCACCTTGTTTCTGTTATCTGTCTTGTCAATCCATGTATTTTCTCTGCATATTTTTTCTTCCCTCTCTGTAACCTTTTATCTGTGACTTTGGTATTACAAGCTGAGGAATGAGTTTGTATCCTTCATTTTATGTGGTGTTCCTGTCAGCTCTGTGTGTCACAGTAACAGTGTGAGTAAAGTGGTGATTTTAAGAGGAGTGATGTTTGCTTATTAGTGCTAGGAACCATTGTTCTACCTTACCCAGGGTTACTCAGCAGATATTCAGAGCTAACAAACTCAATTCTATTATTTGACTTCCAAAGATGATGGATGAAAAAGGTTTGCACTTCTGAGTCAGAAACAGAGGAATTTAGCTCTTTACCTCAGTACTTATTGCTACTTGAGTTTTACAGCATTATATTTAAAACCTTAGCAGCTAGAATGCTAATTCTAGTGCTAATGCATTAGAAACATGACTTTATCTTTTTAAAGTAAAATAGATATTTGCCTTTCTAGAGAAAGCTTTGAAAGTGGGAATTGGGTGTGGTGTAGCCTGAAAAGTTGGAAGACACATAAAAACTGCAATATTAATTTCAGAAGTGTCAGTTGTTTTTGAGCGAGTAATGTGATTTTTGGGAGACAAGTCTCCCATTTTGAATTTCTGTGTTGAGCATCTGAGCAGGCTGAAGGCACAGGAAGGGGGGATGAGGGGGGGTGGGAGCTGGACAGGGCTTTCCCATGTCCCTTGGAGGTGCAGGGGGTCAATCACTTCTTCCCTCCAGCCCTGTTACATGTCCAAGCCCAATGCTAGGAGGAAACAGTTATAAAACAGAGACTTCTTTTTCTGATTGATTCAGTAATATGAAATGGAATTATTGCAAATATAGTAGCTGTCATCATCAACAAAATTTTGGCACAACAGAATATTGGTCGAGGACTGGGGTTTACAAATAATGCTGGCAGTGTGTGTTGTTCCAAAGCAACAGATAACCATTTATTATTTTGCAACAGTTCAACAAATACGTATCTTTGTTTGTGGAAAAGACACTACTCTTTGCTAAACAAAATTTCATGTTAGAAAAGGGAGATAGTTTTTTAAAAAATCCTTTATTCCTGTCATGTTTATGCTTCAGAGCTTTCACTCTGCTAGGAGGTATCTGATGTGATTCCATTCTCAGTTTTTAAAGAACATTGAGTTGCAGTATATTATTTGGCCACTAAATGTCTCTGAAAACCATATAAAGTGCCAGGAGCAAGCAGTAAGTACATCACGATTAAGGAGAAGAAAACCCACCTAATTCTATTGAATTCCACAATTGTCACTAGTAATGAGCCCACAGCAAGTCCTCACAAGTTATATTTCCTGTCACGTAGCATTTTCTGATAACTGGCCCATTTCTTCAAGTTATTCTGCTTCTTTCTACTTCACGTATTTGCAAAGTGTAAGCATGGAATCATCCATCTACTGCATTGTAATCTGGTTTTCCCTGGGTTATCCTGGATATAGCTTGTAATAGTACTTGAAAGAAAACATCCAGAAATGAAAGTCTTCAGGGGACAGACACATTCTTTGTTTCTCTTGGCAGTTTGTTCCTCTGTCTAGTTACTCTACCTCAAAAGGTTTTTTGCCTTGCTGGAAGTATGAAAGTGCTGGGCTTTGGCTTCTGCTATTGTTTTTTGATGTATCTCCCTCTTCAGGTATGAGTATATTGGAGGATCAAGCTTGTCCTTACAGTTATGACACCTTCTTTAAAGAGCTCATTCTAAAGAATTTATCAAAAAGGGAAAACATGGCTCTTGAGGCATTCTCTAGCTGTTCTTTCATACCTTCTGCAACTTCCTTACGTTCTTTTAGACATGTGGAGACCAGACCTGCATCAGACCCATTTGCAGAAGTAAAATTCTCACTGCAGAGTAGTGGCAGGAGTGAGAATATGGTGTCTTGAATCTGCTATTTTAATCTCCTTCTGAGTCACGTAACTTTTTCTATGCAGTGGAGACTATTCTTTTTGTAATCTGTTGTCCATAGCACTACTCTATCCACTTGATTTTTGTGCTTCCCATTCTCTAAATTTTCTCCTCAACTTCTCCACAGAAGATCCAAAGTTTCTTGTTTCCTGAGATGTATTTGTAGTAACATGTCTATTATTTTTGATCTAGCAATTATTAAGCACCTTGAAAGGCTTTTCACTAACATTTAGTCCTAAATTGATCACCCTCTGCCCCCCCCGGGTTTCCTTTAATTATCAAATCATGTGTAATCTCCTTGTTTCAAGTGTGAAAGTCTTCATCAAGACTTTGGTTTGGAGAATAATACTGTTATGATGTATGAACCTGGGCTGTCTCAAGCTTACAAGCACATGCATATCTCCTTCAGAAGAGTGTTGAGATTTCTTTATCCAAAAAAATTTTTAGTAGGTTTTAAAGGTCTTTGAAGTCCTATGAGAATGACTCTTGTATTTGTTTATTTCTGACAATAACATATTAGAAATTACTTTTTTCTTTATTTGAACTTTGGAAATTATTGAGCTTTTTTGTGTGAATTATTTAATTGCATAAAGAATGATCTATAAAGTAGTGAATAAAGAAGGAAAAAAAATCCCCAACGACAAAAAGATATAAATAGGATATAAAGAAAATTGTTAAACATTGATAAAAGGCATGACTCATTGTGCTTAAAAACATAGTTGACATTTATTATTGAATTTTAGAGTAACAGGTTTTAGTGGAGCTGAGTTTGTTACTGAATTTCCAACTCTTCACGACTGTTGCGAGGGAAGTATGTCTATTTGTGTTGTTTTCCCTGAACAATTCCCTTGGAACCAAAGCTTTTCACACAAACATTTTGTGAAGAAAACTTCCCTTGGGTCAAGGTAAGGAAGTGTTTCTGGGGGGTGCATATGGTGAGCTCCAAACCAGGGGCCCTGGCAGAGAGGCACAGGCTGTCCTGTGCTAGCAGTGGTCACCTGGTCCCTTGGACCAGGGCTGAGTCAGATGGCACTTGGGGCAGGGGGAGTTGATTGGCCAACTGTCACAGGTGCTGTGGTCTTTCAGTTGCCTGAAAAAAAAAATAGGGGAAAACTTCATATGCCTAATAATATAATTTCTATCTGAAGATGACTTGCCTCTGATGGATGTTGCTGAGAAGTGTATGTATTTTTGTCAAGACTTCTAGACACCATTGTGTGCCTGACTGTATTTCTCAAGACTGGCTGCAGTTTATTTCCTACCCTGTTTTTCATGTGTGTAGAGTTCTTTGTATACAGGATCTGAATTGTTGGTTTCAGCAGTGACAGTAAGTCCTAATGCTGCTAGAATAACATCCTTCAGTAAAATTTTTCTCTTTTAAGTAAACCACAACTTCATTTGACCCCGGTCCTTGGGTGGCAGTGGTAGAGTTTCCATGGCCATGTAAGTGTAAAATATGTCAGAGTGATCCATGTAAGCAAGCTCAGAAGGGTACTTGGGCAGATACAGCTACTGAGTAGGATCTTCTGTCACCACAGTTTTAAAGGCTTTCATTTTTCTAATCTATGTATATTATAAACACTGAAATACAGGTTGAAGAGTAACTGCCATGGCACTAATTATTTTCAGTGCTTGATATACAGAATTTGGCCTAGGATGGGAGTGTTTTTCCAGTTAAAGGATAATATTTCTCTAAAGGTTAACTTTTTGTATTTGCACATCACACTAACAAGAAGACAACCTTCTTGCTCTCTGCCTCTGCAAGACCACAGGCAGTTGTGTTTCCCAGAGCAAGAACATGCTTCAGGGAAGCAAGGACCATGTTGAAATCATTAACATTAAATAAATTAAACTAGCAAAGCATTGTTTGTCCCTTCTCACAGGGGTGGCACGGAGAGGAGAATTGGAGACACAAAAAGGTGATGATCACTGATTGGGATGAGGACAATTTACTGGAAACAGCAATGAGACAAAAAAAGTAACAGGAACAACATTAATAACAAAAGTGTACAAAAGAGAGAGTGAATCACATGCTCACCACAGCACTCAACTTCCCCACCACAGCTGTGTTACCCTGACTGCTCCCTCCAGCTCAGAAGTGGTGCCACCTGACCTCTTTCTCCAGGCACAGGTGTCTGTGCAGGGGACACTTCCCTGCCTGTCCTGCTTCAGCAAAACTTGAATTAAGAGAGCTTGTGCTACCTGTTGCTGCTGAGCTGGAAGAAGTTTCAGCAGTTAGTAATTTCTTTCTTTTGGACAATTTATACAACAGCTGCTATTTTTCTGTCCCACTCATTATGCAGGAGACTTTGGATGGAATATGCTGTTTAAAACCTGTGCCAAAGTAAGAATTGTACAGAGTATTTAGTACTTGGTGTTGCATGAGTAATAGCACTGAACTAGACTTGTGTAGAACAATGCTCCCTGTAACTCTTTTGATCCCTTAGAAATTGTTTAAAATTCTCTAATAAGATTTATTTGCATGTGATTTTAATTTGGTAATTTATAGAGCAAGCTGTAACTGGCATAAGCTAAAATCAAAATAAGCCTGATTTTTGATGCTGCCTCTTTCATAGTTCTCATGAGAAGCAGCTCATTGGCGAAAGTTACGAATCTATGCTTGCCAAGAAATATATTTTTGTAGTTTTAAGAAGGTACTTCTCGATGTGATGTGCTACTTCTGATCTTGAAGTGGGGGAAAAAAAAATGATGCTTTATTCACTATAAAATTTGTAGATTTACATATTGTATGTTCCAAATTTATCAAAAGAATAAGTTAATGAAAGCTTTAGGGAAGAGCTTCAGCTAATAGTAAACATTTTTTCTCTCTGAACATTTCCAAAAATATATTGTATTTAGAAAGTAAAGAAAAATTGCTTCATGAAATGACTGGTAATTTTTGGAATTAGGCTAGGCACATTTGTATTATTTTAGATGCTTCACTACCCTGTTATTTAGGCAGGTATCCCATCCTTATCTCAACATTACCCTGTTTTTACAGACCAGTAATTGACAGGAAAATGGTGGTTTCTCAGGGTTGTGCGAGGAGCTGGTTTCTGAGAGGGAATTGAATCCAGGCTTCTCAAAGTCTGAGCTTGATGCTGTTCCTCGTGCCATGGTAGGGAGAGCAAATATAATACATTCTGCCAAGACTAGAGAGACAAGGAAGAGTTGTTCTATTTATATAAAATCCAGAGAAGAACATCAGGGTTCTGCCCTCCTCTAGTATTAGGAAGTTTAAGAAATCTTTCAGAGTTCTGTCTGGTTTTGGCATTTCTCTTGCTTAGCAGAGCTGGGCCCTTTCCAGATATACTGGGGGCAGTTGAGTGATATTGTGTAGCCTTTTTTTCATTCTTTCCTTAAGAATATCTGAAATAAATCTAGTGTGCAAGAACAAAAAGTGAGGACTTGCAAGAATTTGGAGCCTGTCAACACATAAAATTCCTGTCACTGCTACTTTTGCCATGGATTCGCCTAAGCAGCACAAAAAGATGTGCAGATACTTGTTTTAAACATGTGGAAAAAAATTCAGAAATGTGTGACTTGGCACTAGGACAGAGATCCGTGTTGATTCAAAGATCTTCATCTTAACAAAATGTTGAATTTTGCTTTAATTCACACTACTGTAAATCTTAACTCTGTGGAAAGCTGTCGATTTATTCCAGAACTACCCTAGTGTGACAGAGTAGAAGTTCCTTCATTAATTTTGTCCAAAAGCAAAGGCTGAGTACCCAGGTAGCTGAGTTGTTGCACTTAAAGAAGTAAATTATTCTTTATACTGTATTCTCCTTCTAAGAACACTTTTGTAAGAGGTTGTTTTGTTTAAGATTTGGAAAGATTTGCAGCCAGCCTTGCCTGCCTGTGGCAGCCTCTCTGTGTGAGCTGTGCCACTGCCTGTGACTGATGCTGCAGAGCTGATGCCCAAGGGGATGATTCGGATGTCTGCACATTGGCCCAGCTCCCTCTTTGTTCTTGCTGTCACTTTTTCCCTTTGCTTATGCCAGAATTATGCTCTGTGCTGGGTATTGGCTCTTGTGGGAAGGGTCACCCTGAGGCACCTCCTTGCAAGCTGGAACCAAGCATGGTAAAAGCTGGAATAAGCCACAGAGAGACTTGGGTACAAGGAATGAAGCAGGTCTGCAGCTCCTCTGCCCCTTCCTTTCTCTCTGATCACCTACAAGTTCAGAAGAGCAATGCTTGACTTTTGCATTTGGATTTATCCAGGGGAAGTGGATTCTTGGAGTACGTTTGTATTGTCTTTTTATAATAGCTCATTTTAGCACTTTCCTTGCTCTTGTTACCCAGGAATTTTTGAATGGTTTATCTGTCTAAATGTGTTTAAGCATTGTAGGCAGTGATTTTCTTCCTGGTTGTAAAATAATCTTGATTTGTTCAAGCATTTTTAGTCATTAGTTAAAAACCCTTTAAATTAACCACTTTAACTGGTAATTGAAATAATGTCTGTGTGAGTTAGTGTAAAGCACCCATTAGACTCCTTTCTAGCACAATGGGAAAGGAAGAAAGTGCACATTAGCTTTTTCTTGTAAGGGTAAGAAAGGAAAATGCAAATGAAATTAAGATAATAAAATTTGGAAGTAAGCATTGACAACATTTCTGGAAGTGATGCCTGTAAACTTATGCAAATACCTCCCAAGTGCTACAGTTCATGCTATTTGTTTCCTTTCATAGCATGCAACAGGGAAGATATATCTTCACTCTAGGAAACAAATTGCAGTTTAAATATGTGGCTTCGTACATTCATAATTTTCTTTTAAGTCCTGACAATGTACCTTTGCTATTTACGATACAGCATGAATTTGACAGCAGAAAGAGATAACAAGATTTAGAAAATATCTTATTTTTTCCAAGCTATGAGGTTTTAATTTCCTTCAGGAGTGTAACTTGTTTCCTTCAGTATAATTCTATTTGTATCTTTGACACATCTGTCCCTCTTGGTGTTGAGGTGCTTTTACAAGATGAATTATATAATAATTGCAGAATGCCAGGGCTGCATGCTGCCACCAGCTGGGTGTGCATGGTGGCAAGGACAAGCAGTCTGGATGAATAGCTGCTGTCTTGCACGCAGCCTGGGCTGCATGAATGGAAAATGAGCTCTCCCTGCTTGATAAATCCTTAACTGTAATTCTATTGGGATGAAGGGATTGGTGTTGTGTCTTTCACTTCACATGATCAGTCTAGTAAAATTATAGCTTAAACTAGAGATCGTTGAATGAACCTGTTTGGCTGGGGGAGCAGCTCTGCCTAGCAATCCTGACTAGTTCCTATTTACCAGGATAAGTAGGGGAACTCCATTTTCACTAAAAAGGAGTGCTCATTAAATAGTATTTCGATTTTGTGCACTCTTCTATGTCTGATAAAAAAGCCCTTACCTGTAAAGACTGAGCAAATATATTTGAATCATCTTTTTGGCATGCAGAAGAGAAAATGAGGGTAGCTACAGTGAGCAGAAAAATTGGTGTTGAGGAGTGTACAAATCAGTTGTGCTTGCCATGAGTGAGAGCTAGATAGTTGACTGAAGTACTTTTCAGCAAAAAATGTTTGAAATATGAAGGGATTTCTTCCCCTGTAAAGAAGAGAAGAAAAACAGCTCTTTAAAGATTTGTTAATCTTACAGCTCCTGTTTTATATTGGAGGAATTTAGATGTAGATTACCTTAGTATATGCACTTGTCACTGGAAAGATATCAGTAGAAAAATATTGGGATTTTTAATTAAAAATAGTTTCACAAATGATGGCAATTTACCAATATACTGCACTATAAGTGAATAATTACAGAGTAGAGAAATAAATGTATCTTGTGGATTTAAGTGAGGAGTTTTACAGCATGATGACTGTGTTTTAGTTCATGTGATTTTATAAGCTGAAGTGTAATTTAATTGTAATCCCACATCTTATATTGGGAAAACATACTCAGCTGTTTCTTAACTTGGACAGCTGAAGGAAGTGAAGTTTCTCCAAAATCCCAAATAAACATCTGACCTGAGTATGCAAGTATTTGATGAAGTAAAATCACATAAGACGTGAATAACAATGCCTCATTAGCTCTAATTTGTTTCAGTTCAATTTTGTCATTGCAGTCTGTTTCAGTTCACAAATTAGCATGCCAGTGGCCTTTTGCTGCATCCATCTGAATTTTTTCAGGGAGCAATAGCCAACTGATTGGGAGGTCTCAGACCAGATGGCAAGAAACTTGGAACCTGATTCTCATTCTGCTTATATAAGGAGAAACAAGAACTAGTGTTTATACAAGTGAAATTCGATGTAGAATAAAATAATTTCACAGGCAGCAGTAAGAAAACCATAGTGTTTTCCCTACTCTCCAGAAAGTCTCACAAGATCAGACATTCAAATTTGTTCAATTTGAATCACATTCACACGCATTTTAAATTTCTAAGTGAGCCCAACCTTTCAATGTCTCAGTTAATGTTTTGAGACAAATCTCACCCTTGTGCAACTCCATTGAAATTGGTAGACTTAAACTCAGAATTAAATTGGCTCCTAAATTTTAATTTGTTTTACTCTTTCTAGCTCAATGTAAAACAAATTCTCATAGAACTCAGGTGTTACATGTATTTATATTTACTTTTAAAATGAGTTTGAGTTGTAATCTAATCTGGATTTTAAATGTATTGGTTTTGTTTTCTCTTCTGCTTTTTATGCTGTTCCTTTGTCTAGTGGCATTTGTCCTAATGACAGTTAAGCTTTATGTGACTTCTTGGAAGGCAAAGCATTTCAAAAGCTATAATTAAGATGTGCTGCATTCTTTCTTCATAATGATGAAAATGCTGTCAAAACCTTTGGAGTGATCAATGTATCTGCTCAAAACAAAGGTAGATTTTTTTTTTCCCCTGGATTTTAAGATCTGGGAAGTTCAAGCATTATCTCAAAGTAGTAGTTGTAAATCCAGATATGAATTAAAAGGAGCCTCAAGTCAATATATGCATCAAAAAATGTTCTATGAAGTAGTTTTGCAACATTGTAATTTGTATATTTTGTACCTTTTAAGTATGTAAACTGGTGAGAGATTAATCTGCTAATTGTGTTTCCAGCATCTTGATGCTGATTCCTGTGAAGTGTAGAGCACCTGAGGTGAGGGAAGCTCCTGTAACATCTCAATATTGCTTGAGATGCCCAACCATAGAGACAGGCGAACCTTGTGTACCCCACCTGACTTACAGACAGTGCAGCACATCTGGGTACTGTCAGTTTTTTGGGAATGCTCAGTAAATCCCTCTATTTGTTGAGAAGAGTACCAGGGAAAAAAAGTGAGATGGGATGTTTCATTCCACTGAGAGCTTTGCTATGAACCCTTTCCCTTGAAGGACTGGCCTGAAATTACCCAATGTATGCTTTTGTCTTCCTTCTACTTTTAGTGTGTAAAATGAAATGCCTGGCCAATGATGTTGCTATTTGAGAGTGACTTGGGAGATCAGGGATATATGTTGTGTTGACACTGAGTCAGCAGTTGTCTCACTGTACATATGTCAGAACGACTGAGGCTTCGGCACACAGCCAAAAGCCATTTGTAACATATTTCTTCGCAGAACTCTGCTGTGGTAGGAAAGAGTTGGTAGACTTTGCCAGACTCCCAGTTTGTGAAATTTGTCTTCAATATCTTTTAACTCTGGCCTTTCATAGCAATTTTTGTTCAACTTTGTCTACAAAATCCAATTATTGGTGATTTAATTAAATGAGAGATAAACCAACATTGAGCGACTTAGTGAGAATGAAATCTTGAGTAGGTTTGCCCTGAGCAGATGTGTAAAGAGAGCTTGTGCATGCCATAGCCACCTCTCTCTGAGGGCACTTGGCAGTTCTGTGGGAGCACAGGCAGACAGGTCTCACCAGGAAACAAGTATTCTGCTCATGCATGCATTGATAGGTTTTACCAGCTTGTTTTGACCTACAGTGGAAGGAGGCACAGACATACAGAAATGTTATCTAAAGTACCTGGATGGAGAAGCACTTGATGCAGAGCAGGTATCAAGTAAGAACCTGGCTCCTCCCCTAGTCCAGGTAAATAGGAGTCATAGCCTTTCACCTATTCTGGAAGAATTCACCTTAAAAAAAATAACAGTTGGTAAAATTGTCCCCAGTTTAAGTGAAGCCAGAAAAACTGGCGATATTCTACCCCTGCTTTGAAACTGCAGTGAGATTAACTTTGAATGAACTCAGAGATAAAAAAAAAGACAATTTAAAATGTTGTCAAATTCCATTTGAATTACAAAAAGGCACCAGAAGGAAGTAATTTTGTTGTTCTAAGCCAAAACTTTCAAAAGGTTAGGGTTAAAAAGACAAACTTGTGATTTTTTGAATACTTGTGAACTATGTGGTCTGATACTGCATTTAATTACACAGTCACTAAAAACTTCTTTTGGAAGTCCCATTGAATGGAATTTTGAGTGTTCAGTTAATTCATGTATATTGTTTTTTTTCATCTTCTTCCAACACATTTGAGGGGTTGAACATATTACATGTTACTGTTACCTGCTCTGAAGACCATGTTCATTTCTTTCAGGTGCATTTATATATTGTGAAGTTAGAATCTGGAATGCTTTAGCAAAAACAACAAAGGAAATAAATGGGGCTGTTGAGCAGCTTGAAGAAATAGAGACTATGACATAGATATGAAAATGAAAATATTCTGAAAAATTAATAAATGAGCTGAACTGTTTCAATTAAAACTTATGTACAGAAGTCCTGTGG
The DNA here is from genome assembly GCA_013397075.1 of Rhabdornis inornatus. Taxonomy (NCBI): domain Eukaryota; kingdom Metazoa; phylum Chordata; class Aves; order Passeriformes; family Rhabdornithidae; genus Rhabdornis; species Rhabdornis inornatus. The sequence goes on along the minus strand of VWZS01003937.1, from coordinate 1,804,643 downwards.
CAGGAAAACGACTCTTTGGAGGAAATCTTCACATGCCTGTGTTTGCTAGTTAAAATGGGCTGAAAAAAGCTCATGTAGAAGCAGCATCATTCCCAATTCTAGAAAATGCTGTAGCCTGACCTTATAACAGCAGCAGACCTGCTTGTTGATGCTTTTAACATACATAGTTTTTCATTCAGCATTTCCTTCCCTGTTTTGTTTGTATATTTTGTCTAAGAAACTGTTAGAGTAATATAGGAATTATGTTTAAGAAAAAAAAACCCAAAACCCCAAATATCTGTGGGGTATGGCAGAGATTACTCATGAATCATATGTCAGCTTCTGTAGTACATACTGGAGACACTTTGAGGCCCTCTTTAGTAGCATATTTTTACAATAGGATTCTAGTGAGTGACCAGTGTTGTAAGCTGTGCTGTCTAAGCTTTTAGTGTGGAGATGGAACACAAGTTGATAACATGGTTAGGCTATGCTGTTTGCAATACCTGTTGAATCACAGCAGACCTATTGCTGTGCTGCTTTTTTACGCTTTTAAGAGGAGGGGTACCAAAAATGTTCATTTGGCTGAATTAAACATGTAATATGCACAAGAGCTAGACTAGCAACTACATCAAAACCTTTAATTTTTCTACTCTTTTAAGGTGGTGAGATGAACATGGTGGAGGGTCTAAGCAGTTATCATTTGGTCTGTGATCCCATTGCTTGAACTCTGACAAGTCTCTGACATTCATAAGAAATGCAAGAGGGCTGGTACTGAAAAAGATATCTTAGTGTTGCCACATGTCCCAGAATCCTTTTAGATGTTGCTGGAGATGTTACTCTCAAAGGTGTTTGTCGTAACACAACTCAAGACTAAATGCTTCAGTTCTTCCCCCCAAGAACAGAGGCTATTTACAGTAGTGCCACAGCCAAGCCCTCTAGGTGAACCATTAGGACTGAAGTTCATTTTCTTTTAATTTACAAAGGTTGCAGTGGTTTGTGTCATGAAGATCTGTGGGAAGAAGGATGCTGGAATTGGCCCACATAAGCACATACAAGTAACTGTTGGGGTTTACAGGGGAGTCTGTGGCAGAGCAGCAAGTTGAGTTTGGACTTTCTGAGGAAAAGTTGAGTCCTGCCCATAGAAACAGCCTAGGTTTACTCAGACTAATCTGTAGAACTGGAGACCTCCTCCTGTTTATTTTTGATTGTCAGTAGTAGAGAAATGCTAAAATGTAGAGTGCACCCCTTAAAAGAATCTCTTCAAACATGTGGTGTCTCCATGGCACGTGCCATTTCTGACTCACCAATGTTGTTAGGAAAATGCATTATCACCAAGTAGCTGAGCCTTTTTCCTGAGCAGCTGAATAAACTGCTTTCTTGAGGCAAATATTGTTGTACTGTGGATGGAAATCTTTATCACAGTTTAGAATGGAGCTTACAGATTTCTTGCCTTCCTTTCCTCTTCCCCTCACCCCATCTGCTCCAATTCAGCTTCTTACCAAAAGGCTTTAGTGTAACAAAATATGTGAGATAAGGAGTCTTTGGAAGCTGGTGTGTGTATCAGAGCAAATGTGATGTTTGCAGTTGGTCAGCATAGAGCAGACCACATGTGCAAATCTCTAATGAAAGGGGCAAGGTGTTTCAAACATCCTGACACTCATATTCCTGCCAATAACTTATTTTTCCTCTGTTTAAAGGAGGTACTAGTTAATGGCCATTCTTCCTTTTTGGCACAAATATCTACTGATTGTTTCTTCATGCAGGCCATCTCTGGATTTGATGAACACAGAAAGGAACAAGGGAGACCATAATCTAGTAGCTGTTAGTATGAGAGGATACAAGGTTGCTGGAAAGGCTGGGGAATTACTAAGAGCAGGATCAAATACCTTTGGCAGTCCTTGACACCCAGTGTGTCCTGATTATACCATTTACCCTCTCTCCAGCCACCTTATGTGTCTCAACAACCTACCCTGGCAACTAAATCTGGCACCTTGCTTGCCACATCATGGCTCTCTGGAAGTGAACAGAAAAGCAGCCCCCTAGATTTGGTACTTTTACTCACAGTGAACTTCATTTTCACAGGTTCAGCCTTGAAGTTGAAGATGGGTCTGGGTCTCCAGGGTTGGAAATTAATATCAACTTCCTTTCCTGGAGCAGTTGGAACATCATTCAATTGCATGTTGCTTATTTTTTGAGAGACCCGTATGCCAGAGAGCTCTATATTCTCAATTAAACCACAACCCCTCCCTTTTTCAATTTCCTCTGATTGGCGAGAGGTGATTTTTTTTCTTACATACTTGTTAGCATTTCTTTAGCTTTGTTTTGTTTTCTTCCTTTCTTTATAATTATCTGTATTCCTTGTTGAATTTGACTATTTGCAGGTATCTGGATAAAGTTGGAAGGTTGATTTTTTTTTTTTTAAAAATCATTGCAAATTAGCTGCATTCCAGTTCATTCATTGACTGGGATTTTAATGGAGAGGCAAAAGAAAAATCCAGAATGTAGTAGTATGAAAGGTGGGGAAGATTGCCACACCTGCTTTTTTATTTACCATCAAAGTAACACTTATTAACACCTGGATCTCCTTTATTCAGAAAAGGCACAGTACAAAATTGCTAGTAAAAGAGGGTCCGTGCCTGGAACTGCTTAGAGAAAATCCCTTCTGCAAGGAAGATGTTTTTGTCTCTTGGTGTCACATCTCAGCAGCCTTCCACAGCACAATGTGGGTTTGTGTCCTTCCACTATTCTTGTTAGGCTTTTCCTATAGTCTAGAAAAATACTGATTTATCGTACTTTCATTTAGTCTGTTTTTTATTTTTCATTTATTTTTTGTTTAGCAAGCTGTGATCAGATTATTTTTTTTTTCTTGAGCATATCATAATTCTTTAGCCCCAAAATGGCCACAGTGTGGAGTCCTTGTTCATCACTCACCCTAGTCCAGGCTCTTCAAGGTGCGTGGTGTCTGCTCATTTTGTTCAAAAGTCAGTCTCATGTATCTCCTCTGTACTCCCCCACTTGTCTGCGTTGGTGTGCCAGGGAGGAGATGTTTTATTTGGCAGGCTGTATTTGAGGGTTTTCCCTGCAGAGGTCTTCACAGCTCCCTCCCCCAGAGTATTTTGCAAAGGTGCTGCTGATGTTCCCAGTAAAACTGTTTTCCTTGTGGTCCTTCACAGGGATGTAGGAGTGAGCACCGAGGAGCTGAGCAGAATTAATTTGATTGTAAATGACAGCGAATCTGTGGCCACAGAGAAAATGAGGCAGCAATGGGAATTACTCTGTGACTGCTGAGGGGACTTGAGAGGAAGGGGGGACATGATAGAAGTCTGAGAACTGTTTACCACAGTTTCAATATTTCAGGAACCCAAATAATGATAGTTGTTTCTCTCTTGCTTACATTGGATTAAATACGATCTGTAGCTTCAACTGCAGAATGAGGAACTACTCAGGCAAATAATTAAAAATGCATACCAGATTAAAGCAATTCAAAACAGCTGTCTTCCCTTCTGAGGAACTTTCGATGAGTCTCACTTGTACAGGACTACTTGCCATGAATTAGGGACAGGTAATGCAGAATAGCAAAAATACTGATGAAGCTAGTTGCTCAATGTGTTATTAGAGAAAAAGAGGGTGAAATGGAGAACCAGACATGAAATTAAAAAGGAGGACATCAAATTCTGTGTTAAATAACTTTTTATTTAATAAAATAGTATTTGAAAACTGCTATTAGAGGAATGTAAAGCTTTGAGCTGTTGAAAGGATCAGACAAGTAGTTTCTGAATTTGTATTATGGCTATCAATCCAGCAAAGTCAAGACAACACCAGATAACTCAAAACTTCATGGACTAGGAGTAAAGGAAACATTCCATATTATTATGTGTACAGAGTTTCTGTAAAGATTAAGTATTAATAACCCATATATATCAAATCAACATTATCTGATTCCTTTTTACTTTCTTTATTTTGTTGTGAGGCAGGATACAAATATTAGTTTTATAGAGCAGAAGATGAGTTGAGGTGAAAACAGGTTCCAACCAGGTAGATCAGACTTGGGACAGGAACACACTGTGCTGAATTGCCCACACAGTGCTGCCAACGTGTGTGAGTCATGAGTAGCAATGCCACTTCCATTTATAGATTCCTCAGGAACAGAGGCAGCTATAAATGCTATGGCGTGGCAATTTTTTAAAAGAAGGTTTGGACTCAAAACGTTAAGTTCCACAGAACTAATTAAATCAATACAAGATGTCCAAAGTAATTCCCCTTTGAGAAATTAGTTAAGTTGCCAAATACAGCTCCCATCCTCTAGGGAAGTGCCAAGGATTCAATAATTGCTTTCATCCCCAGAACATTCAAGCCATCTGAAACATTCACATAAGACATTAACAACATAATATGAAGTTTAGAGTATTAGTATTTTCAAGTACAAGCTTTTTAAAACAAAATGTTTGATTCTTATTTCTCTAAGGGAAAATTCCAGAATTTCAACAGCAAAATGTATCAGATTCACATTCCGAAAATTCCCAGGCTAAAAGGTTGCTCAGTTACAGTTATTTAACCTATTAAGAGGTCATAGATGGAAAGAGTAGGGTACCTTGAACTACATGTGTGTACTATATGTGGAGTATAAGCTGTGAATAACCATGTAGTGTAACACACTCTCACAGGTTGAGAACACCATACATAATGTGCATTAACTTAATACTTGTGCACATCCTTCATAAAAATGTGTATGTTTTGGGTAAATTAATTTACATTTCCACACACCAAGTATTTATTGAGAAACCAAGGAACTAATGGAATAGGAATTGCAGATTCATCTTCCATTATCTTATGGAAAGAATGGTCTTCATGGCCTATATAATTAAAACTGTAAAATATCCACTGTAGATGACGCCTTTGTGCCTGAAATAATTATCAGGCACTCCAATGGGGTATTTGTTGTTTCTGTCATTTCCATTTAAATGAATATTTTTCTTCCTTCCACAGTAAAAAAGAATTTAGGGGATGCTACTGCTCATACACATATACATGTGTGTATATTCATATGTATATTTTTATGGTTATATCTACATTTAGGATTGTTTCTCAACATCAAAATTTACCACTTCTTAACAGAGGAAGTTGGGTGCTTCAGATGGGAGCACCTACCCTGGCAGAGCACACACACAATGTCACATATTTAAGTCCTCTGAATGCAGTTCAGGCTGAGAACTTGAAATTGTCACTTGTGTCCTATATGAATGTCTTAACCTTGAGGCAATTTTTGGGATGTTACAATTTCCATCTCTCTTGTGAAAACAGTTCTGCTTTATGTAAGTAATTAAAATACTAATTGAATCTGGATCTTTCACAACTTGAGATAAGTCCCATAACCAGTGGGCTTGGAAAAACAGCCTAGTTAGCCCTGTGAATGTGTAATTAGTTACACAAGATGAGGTTACTCCAGTAGAATAATTGAGAACAGCTCACCTGAGAATAGCAGAGAATCTGGTAATTAGTGCACTCACCTAGTCTATAAGAGAGCCACTCATTCCTGGTAGGACTTAGCCTGTGCTGGGATTTGAAGTATGGCATCTTGGATTTCCAGTGAGGCTGTGACTGGTTAAATTGTGGGGGAATGCCTGTCTAGATTTTAATAAGAATTTTCAGATGATTTGGGGTTTCTTTGGACAAAGAGAAAAAGAGATTTTTTTTTTATTTTTTTTTTTGGTATCAGAAGAACTTCTTCTTGCATAGCTCTACTAACAGTACAAGAAATCCAAGAACTTTTAAAAAAGTATCAGTAATGATTCCTGAAATATTAATTTGTTAATATTATAACTTATGATGATGCATAATGAAAGTTACTTCTGTTGCTGATAGGAAAAGTAAACAATGGGAAACATGATGTTTGCATTGGCCTGTATTTGTGTCTTGACTTCTTGTAGTGTTTACATGTTTTTCTTTCTCCTGAGTTATGGAAAAGCCTCAGCGCTCTGTTTATAATAGATTCTGCATACAGCAGTTCCTTTGGGAAAACAAAACTCAAATACCTAGGAAATGTTGCAACCTATCTTGCCTTTCATAGGATGTGACAAACTTCCTCCTCACACAGTACGAGGAGTCTGCCTGCAGTCCTGCTGGCAGCTCTCTGCAGCCAGTCCCAGACACTTCTGATATGGGCTCTTCCCTTCCACGTGTTCTCTACCCACCAGGATGGATCAGTGAAGAGTACTGGCAAAACATCATGGAGTGGCCTGTGCTGCCCAAATTCTTAACTGTATTTGTTCCTTGGAATGAAGGGAAAGCTCCTCTCCAAAATAGACTGGGGCTGTGTAAAACATATGCACTAACAACCTGAGCTCCAAAATAGATTAGTTCCTTACAGTACTTTGACAGAACACAACCTCACAGAAAGTCTTTTTGCCCTCTCTAAAGGTGCATTCTTTGCACAAAACCTATCCTGCCTTGCAAAATAAGAGGGGAAGTGCTCCAGCAGTTAATTGGTGGCTTGAAAATTTAGTAGATAATATAACTCTACTTATGCAAAATTGTGCTTTAGTAGTCCAATACTTTTAAAATGCTGAATCTGTCTAAAAAGCTGATCTGTTAAATTACTTGCTTTGGTTATCTGAGAGCAGTTTGGCTCCATAATTTGTAAGAGGGAATGGATACACTGAGGCTGATTTAAGTTTCTGTTATAATGTGTTGCATATTAAATCAGCAAAGGCTTGCTGTCCTTAACTGCAAACTCTCTTGGGTCTCCTCACTTTAATTTTTTTTTTAATTGAAAATTCCATTGTTTTGCCTGGTTCCAGTGAATCATCCCAAAATGTGCTCTGTTTCTCTCACCTAAGCAAAACTGTGATGCTGTGCCAGACTTGACTGAAGCAGACTTCTGACTACAACAGAGAAATAGTAGACAGCTCCTTTTGCACTAGCACCTTAATACTTTTTGGCTGTTCTTTTTGGCACTCAGAGGCAAATATTACTGAAGGATCCTTGTTATGCTTAACTGCTCTATCTGATGATCAGTAATGAGAAGCATTAAAGGGAAGCCTAGATCCCCTACAGTGGGTAGGTATATTGATGTTCAGTGGTAAGGCAAACTATTATTTTTATTGCAACTCTGAGTCTGATGTCTATGTGTCAATGTCCTCATTTGAGATATTTTGAGGATTTGGATGCAAGTTGTTTCTACTTTCACACCTGTGGGCCAGTCAGGAGCAGTTTCTCCAGTGTCATTGTCCCACAATTTTCTCTTTTTCAATTTACCCAAGAGGCACCTTTCATTCTGTTATTGTTCTAGCTCTCCTTTGCACTTCGATTCATAATTCAGGCTATCACTTGACATTCTTAAAGCATATGCAAATGTCATCTCTCACTTCCTCCTTGTTAGGCTTTAATATTTTATGTTCATATGCTTAGCCTATGATACCCAACACTTTTTCTATCTAAGGGATTCTGGCTTTTTCCCATGAGGTTAAGTTCATCCTTTATGAAATGGAGTTGTAGAGTTCTTTTGCGTTGTTGTTCTGTTGCGTAGAGTGACTTTGCATTGGCAGGGAGAACAGATCTAATAACATGACTAAAATTTTTTTATTTTATATCAATTTTGATTCATGCTTCTACTTTTATCCCCCTCCCAAATTTTTTTTAGAAATTCATCGAAGCCTCTTTCTGACCTTGGTTTGCATTGCTTGAATTGCAGAAGGGTTTATTCATCATCATATGGTCTGCTTCCTTAAAGATAAGGTGATACAAATGTAATGATATTCCTTTATCTGCTGTGGAACTGGTTTGAAATAATTAATAGGCATAGTTTTGACTTCATTCTCAATGAAGTGACCAATATGTTTTGCTATGTTTCCTAATAACTGATCTGTTTATTCCACTTGGGAAATGAAGTTAAAAGTCAGTGTATTTTGTCTGTGAAACTTAGTTGCTCACTGGGCTAATTTTGTTTGCACCCCAATATTTACAGGGTTATTATACATTCTGGTCTTCTTGCAGTTATGCTTACAAACAACTGGACTGTCTGACAGCAAAATTAGCTTTTTGAAAATCTCTAATATTTTTCATGAATGGTGCTTGTAACTTTACATTAGCTGTATAAAATGAGAACAGCCACTTGACACTTGGCTTAAAATCTACTTGGTGCTGTCTGGCCTGGAAATATACTTGCTTCTAAACAGGTTGTAGACGGAAATTGCTTTTGATTTTTATTTTCCCTGCTCCCTGGTGTGGAGAATAATACAGGGTTTTGCTAGATGTTGAGGCTGACAATGCTGCCATCATCTGAAATGCCTGCTCTAAGTCTTTCTTCTTTATGGAAGCTGCATAGTTTTTTGTGAGAAAAATATTTTGATAACCACATTAAAAGCAGCTTGAACCAAGAATATCTGCACCACCTTGGAAGTACCAGCTCTTTTGTCATGAGGGAAACAGACTTCAGTGTTGATGTTGGTTTAATGCATTTCAGCTATTTTGTAAGGTGAATTGTTTAAGTATTCCAGTGATAAGTGTTTGGCAACAAAATCTGTTTCTTCAGTGGTGTGCTGGGGAGGTTTTGTTCATGCTGCATAACTGAATGTTAGTTTAAACTGTTGTGCAAGGGTGTGTTCATATTGAAGTTCTCAAATGCCATTATAAAATCCAGCTAGTTTCTTGCTTGTTCTGGCAATATTTCTAGTTATTTAAGATGCTTAATTTCACATTAAGGCAACTGACTTCTGTTCCTCCCTCATACCTGATATTCAATTTCTGTGCAAAGAATTTGCATGTATAGGCACTCCTGTTCTAACAAGAAGGCGAGGTCAAAGAATTCTTATGCTCCAGCACCAATTAAAGTCGATGTAAGGGTGCTTAGTTATTTTAGAGAGACCTATTTTGAAAATCAATTAACTGCTGTCACCTCAACTCACCAACCTACCAATACTCCCTCTAGTTCACTGCCTGAGAGAAAAATAGTAAAAAAGAACACAGTGTTTTTACTGGAAAATGTAGTAGTTTGACCTTTGCACATGTGTCCCTTCATCACGCCTGAGCCTTGCTGCATTACAATTTTTTTAATTCTTATTTTTAAATATAAAAGGTGTGCCACTGTTACTAGGAGTTCACCCACAGTGGCAGTGACAATGCACAGTTGTACAGCCTCTTGCAGTGGTAGAGCAGCTTAAGGAGCTCAGAGCAACTCGCTGGATTCTGAAAACAGCTGCCAGAGCTAACACAGAGTCAAGTGCTCATTGTGCCAGCCTGGATACATGATGTGCCAAGCTGCTGTTAGCTGTGGTGGGGATGCCTTTCTAGAGATAATGCTGTATGTGGGTCAATTTCAAATACTCCAAATCCAGTTAAGACTGAGGGCTTTCAATTCGCCCTTCAGCTACCATGAGGGCAAAATAATCTCGTTTTTGCAAAGAAAACTGTCATTATAAATGTTTGTCTTGGTGTGTCTGTGAAAGACATTTTTTACAGCAAACTGTACCTTCCTCATTCTGCTCACAAAGATGAATGTCAGCGTAACACTGGGATTTGCATACTTAGAGAACACTTACTTGGGAATATCATTTTAAAAAATCATACAAAAAAACCCCAACAAAATTTGGTAGTAAATGTTTGTGTGGATTTTATCTATCTAGACTGCTCAGGTGTTCGCATTCAAACTTAGTATACATGTAGATGGGAGCCAATTGCAAAACATGCAAAATCGATTGTTTTATTTTTCCTTTTATTATTGCAAGCCCTAAATACATAATCCTTAGCCCACCCACCTTTTGTATTTTTCCATTATGTATGCATCCACAATGTACTGAATGCAAAAGCTTAGTAAATGCTATAGAAATAGAGGGTACTCCAGCAGTAACGTCCCTTTTGGTTTCTTGAAAGCCTCTTGATGCAGTTGGTACTTAAGTTACAAGAATTTCTCTATCAGAGACAGATTAGAGCATCCAAACCACATGAAGGCCTTCCCCTCATCTGTGGGTGAATATTGTTAGAATCCAGCAGGGTTAAGATTGAATTTCCCTTTCAGGAAATGGAATTAAATCTTGAAATCAAAGTCTAACAAATGCTCAGGAGAGGAGATAGCAACAAATAAAATACAATGGAAAAAACCAGAAAATTTGGAAATGGAGTGACTACAATGAAATGGACCAAGATGGAATAAGGGGCAGTGAAAAAGAACCAAAACTTAGCAAATTTAATCCAATTAAAAACCTGATATCAGGGAAGAAAGGTAAACAAAGAGTGAGGAGAAGACATAAATAAAATAAAAAGCTAAAAAAGAAAAAATTGGAAAATTCCAAAACCAAGTGAAAACAATAAAAATTGGATGACAAGAAGTGCGGGGAAATGGACTGAAGCTTGCCCAAATAATCCTCATTGAAATAGCAAGATTTCATTCCCTTTCCTGAAAGGAAGAATTTCTTTCAAAGTCTAACAAGCCCTCTGGAAAGGAAATATGAAAAAAAAAGGCAATAGAAAATAAACTAAAAAATTAAAATTCTGACTTTAATTAAAAATTAATGGATGACTCCAAGCACATTCATTTCCTTAGCATTTTCTCTACACTCTTTTTTCGCTTTTCTTCATTGATTTCACAATGTTATTTGGAGTAATTTTGTCAAGTTATACTGCTTTAAACTACCCCTCATTTCATCTAAGTCTATTTGGTGATATTCACCCAAGTTCCTAATTGTCTAGGTTTTTTCCTATTGCATTTTTTTTTATATCTCCTTTGCAGAGCATTTGTTAGTCTTTTTTTCTTTTTTCATAACAATGCTCTTTAGTACAGCTGTCAAAAATCCCTGAAGCAGTAAACCTACCTGCTCAGAGTCACCTGATGGTAACTATTCCACCTACTCTTTCTTTTTACTGTGAAAATCTGGGCATAGTGTTTGAAGCACAGACTAAGTGGAAGTCTAGCCAAAAGAGAGAGACCGTGAGAAAAACATTTTTCTAGTTCACCAATTCCAGCCAGTCAAATTATTGCCTCATAGTGTATCTAAAGCTGAAAGCCCTGGCTTGGGAGTACGTGATTGGATGCACAACTATTCAGGTTGCTCTCTCTAGAGACTGATGGCGTTTGCCTTATGACAGATAATACCTGAAGCTGCTGTCTGCATCCAGTTAGTATTACTACTAAAAATCCCTTGTTATTGATTAAAGCAATGGATTCATCTTGGTGCACAATGAACCTTCTTGAGCAACTTTTACAGTGTTGTATTTGGTAGAGTTACTCCTGATTTGTTAGAGGAGAACCAAATAATGCTCAAAATGTTTTTGTCAATGTGAAAATATCACAGAAATATTCCCCGGAAAACCTTTGCCTGTCTTACCTATCTACAACCAGACTTGAAACTGTAAACCCTGTACAATTCTTTTGTGGTGTAATTCTCTTTCATTTTTATCCCTTCATTCATTTTTCTGTTAATGTCAGTTTTGCTCAGGGTATTTCTAAGCCTGATCAGACAGAGCACAGTTAGTGTGGAAAATGACTTAAGGTGCTGTTTTTTATTCTTTCCCCAACCTGTGCTTTACTGGTGATGCACTGCATTGCTGCTGAATTCCCTACATTTTGTGTGCAAATATCAACCCAGCCTCTGACCCATTTGTTTCTACACAAGTAGCTGTGTTGACTCAGTATCCTGGCCAGATTTCAACCTGGGTAATTACATACTTCTTTCCACAAGCTATCTTCTGACTTTCATTTCAATAGATGACTGTGTTCAGCCTGTTGTATTTCAAGCCCTTTTAGATTCCATTTTTGGTGTTCAGTTGTCCTCTGTTACTTGAAAGTACCTTCATTTTGAATTCTGTAGCAATCCATTAAAATATTTTCTCTCTTGACACACAGTGCATATTGAAACCTTCAGGGAGGGAATGTACTTCTATGTACATTTATTATTATCTATGTCACTTTATTATTATCTCAATTACAATTATATAAGAGAAAATATGAGTATATTTTCAGGATAAAACCAAGGTGAAACAGCAGAGGACAAACACCCAAAAGAACTTCTGTAATAAGAAGTATACAAGGCCATAATAATTGCGTATTAAATATTTTCAGAATTTCTTAATCCACATAGCAAAAAGAATTGCAGTAGCAGTTTCCTAAACAAAAAAATTGAACTTGTATTCATTTTTTTTTCTTTTTGCTTTTATACTATTCTACTCTTATCCTTGTACTCTTGGCCCTAAGGAGAAGAGTAGATTCCACAGAGGTTTTTTTTCTAGTTTCCAGTTGGATAATTTCCTTTTTTTCAGGAAGTAATATCTTTCCTTTAGTTTGTGCAAGTAGAAAAATAGGAAATCATCTCTACTTCCAAAATCCTTGTCATTGTTCATCATTAAATTTGATGTTTGTTTGCTTCCAAAGTGGATACACTTCCTATCAGGCGATGGTCATCATGGAAAGTCTACTGTGTTCAAGGGCTGTTATCTGTTATTTGGAATTAATTACTCTTATCTCTCATACTTTTAGCAGATTTTATTGTCTCTGTAGCAAAATATGTCTACAATACCATATGCATATATAAAAATACATAACTGTTAAGATGAACAGGTAACAATGTGAAATCTATATCTCTTTTTACCTGGTCTTTAATTACCAGCCTAAGGTCCCATAGGATGTTGTGTACCTCCACTTTGTCTCAAGTGTATTGCTCCACTTTTTCATCTGTTATTGCCCTTTCTGCTTCTTCAATTTGTTCTAGTCTTAGACTGATTCACTCATGCACCTCAGATGTTCATGGACTAGACCTATTTGTTTTGTGGTTTATATAAGGACTAAACTTTTATTCTAGGCCCTAACAGCTGGCAGCAATCTCTTTCGGGAGAAACATCACTTGTCTGCAAAAGTCTTTGAGTTATTTGTCTATACCTAAAAATCACCAGGCAGTTATTTCTTTCTCTACCAGAAGATCATAAAATGGGTTGGGTTGGAAGGGACCTTTAAAGATCAACTAATTCCAGACTGCAAAAAGCAGGGACGTCTTCAACCAGATCATGTTGCTCAGAGCCACATTCAGCCTGATCTTAAATGTTTCCAGAGATGGGGCATCTGCCACCTCTGGGCAAACCTGTTCCAGTGTTTTCCAACCCTCATTTAAAAAAAAAGCCTATCTTATATCAAGTCTGAATCTACCCTCTTTTGGTTTAAAACAATTACCCCTTGTCCTATTGCAACAGGCCCATATAGAAAGTTTGTCCCTATATATCTTGTGAGCCTCCATTAGGTTTTGAAAGGGTGCAATGAGGTCTTCCCAGAGCCTTCTCTTTCCAGGCTGAACACCCCCAGACCTCTTAGCCTGTCTTCATAAGAAAAATGTTCCATCCATTTTTCTGGCCTTCCTCTGAACCCACTCCAATGGGTCCACATTGTTCCTGTGCTGATGACTCCGCAGCTGGTTGCAGTATTCCAGGTGGAGTCTCACAAAAGCCAAGGAGAGGGGGAGAATCCGTTCCCTCCAGCTGCTGGTTAAGCTTCTTTTGATGCAGCCCAGGATAAGGCTTTCTGAGTCACAAGCACACCATGCCAGCTAAAGTTCAGCTTTTCATTCACCAATACCCAGAAGTTCTTCTCAGCAGGGCTGCTCTTGAACCAACCCTTTCTTCCCCAGGCTGTATTGATTCTGGGAGTCACCCTGACCCAGGTGCAGGACTTTGCACCTGGCCTTGCTGAACCTCAGGAAGTTCCCATGGGCCCTTGACCTTGTCCAGGTCTCCCTGGATGGCATCTGATTCCCCAGACATGGGGAACTTGAAGACAACTTCACCACTCAGCTTCATGTCATCTGCAAACTTGCTCAGGGTGAGCTTGATGCCATTATGTAGTTGATGGAGAGCTCAAAACAGTCCCAGTAGGGACCCCTGAGGGAACATCACTTGTCACCATTTATCATCTGGATATGTAGTTATTGTCTACCACCTTCTATGTATGATCATCCAACAGATTCCTCATCCACTTAACAGTCTGCCCATCAAATTCATATCTCTCCAGTTTAGAGGGGAGGATAGGGGACCATATCAAAGAGCTTACAGAAGCTGGGATAGACAACATCCATAGCTTTTGCCTTGTCCACTGATCTAGTCACTCCATCATAGACTGGTCAGTCAGAACTTGTCCTTGTTGAAGCCATGCTGGCTGTCTTGTGTCATCTCTTTGTCCTCCACATGCTTTAGCACAGCTTCTAGGAGGTTCTGTTCCATGATCTTCCCAGGCACAGAGGTGGGCTCAGCAGTTCCTGGGGTCCTCCTTTCTACTTTTTAAAAAAATTTTAATAGGTGCAGTGATGCCCTTTGAAGTCTAGGTAAGGTGGGTAAATATTTATTTGTAGCTATTTTATGTCTCCTTAAAATACTATGCAGCAGTAGTAATGAGACCTTTATTGCTATGAAATATGATACTAAGAAGGAAATGTTGGTATCTGAGGCCTTGTAGCCTGCAGAGGCAGATTTCATGGTTTAAAGCAACCACCACTGAAAGTGCATGGGGAGCAACCAGTGCCTGATGAGAAGAGAGTAGATGAGGCTCCTTTGTGCTATGCAGAATTTGTGATCACCTACATACTTCCCTACTTAGGAGCTGCTTTCAGTCAATATGATCATTAAGCTTTAGTATTTCATGCCAGTATTCTCCAGGCTGTTTTTGAGAAGTACCAAGCACATCAATGCTGACCCTCAACCACAGCTTTTTGCTGAGTGTTGTCCTGGGACCACTCAGTCTGTCACCAAACTTGGTGAGCATTTTATGGTTCCCCTTAAGAAATGTTAACTACATAGAACAAAAGAAAAAGGCAATCATTTATACTCCTTTTGGCAGGTTAATTTACATGGAATGAGCATTGGATGGTACCTGCTGGGCACATATTATGTGACTTGATGGTAGTTCACTGCCTTGAGGCACTCATCATGACCTAGCATAAGCAAGGGTGTATGACTGAAGGAATGTGTTTGCTGCCATCTGTCCTGGCTGGTGCATGCTTTCAGATGTGTCCCCTAAGGCTAAGCAAAAGAATAAAGCATCTGGAAGATTTTGCCCAGTTTTAAATGCCCTCCTATTATCTAGGCATGACGTAATCCTTTGACCATTAATTTATTATGCAAAAACAGTAAAACATCTGTGGTTAAAATTCGCTGGAAGTCATGTGTTGCCTATAAAGTTGTTTGAAATGGTAGTGCCTCGGTTTGAAACTGTTATTCTTAGTAATTTTCTATGGAGAAGGAATTGACCGTTTACATTCGTTGCGTGAATGCTAGGATATGTGTGCAGTTTCACCACCACACCCTTGAAGCAAACCATCTGTCAGCATGATTTACATGAGAAAACTGCTTCCCCTCCGAGCCGCTCCTGTAAGGGGAGAGAGCAGCGCCGCTGCTGCAGTGAGCTTTGTGCTGCGTCTCAGTGTCTGCGAACAGCTCCCAGAAACTCGCTATCATCTGTACCTGTGCACGCCTCTCATTCATCAGAGCATTCCTCCCAGTTCCCAGCCATTTCCACTGCCTGGCTTCCCTTCCATTTACCTGTGATACCAGCTACTCAGCCTATAGAGAATTTGGAGGCAAAAATAATAGTGGTGTGTATGCTGGATTGGGTGAAAACTGAGCTCCTTCTCCTTTCTGGGAAGACATATATTTAGAATTGTAGTCATTTTTCAGCTTTGACGCCTAAGCAGCACTGACAGTTGCAGTCTGAGGTACCAAATTATTTGATTTCTCAAAATGGGAGCAAGAGTTACATTTACAGTTTTCCCATTTGCAGGTAATTTCCCTCAGTTTGTGAGAAGAAAGGGAGCCTGTTTGAGGATTTGTAAAAAGAGATTTCACCAGCCTCAGGGTACTGTAGACCTGGTTCTTTCTGTCTCTTGGTCCTTCCATGTGTGCTCTTCTACGAATTACTTTTCTGTTCAGGGAATAATCCATGTAGCAGTAGGTGTGATTAAAGGGGCTAGACAGACCAAGCTTAGGGTGATGTTGTCTGGCCCTGAAAATTACTTAGGTGCTTTCAGGTGCTTAATTGAAATTCTGAACTGTCTCCACAGTTATTCTTAAAATAGCTGCTCTTGTTGAAATGGGCATCTAGACATCAGTGAGGACTGCTGCCGTTTTAGTGCTCTTCCTCAGACAGCTTTTTCTCATCACTGAGTATCTTTTTCATTTTCTTCTTCTCTACATATGTATTTCATATGCTTCCACACATTGTGTTGCAGACTCTAAGGGTAGGAAAACTGTTTTACAAGGGGAAAATTCAACTGTTACTTGTTTTGCAGTATAACAAGTATTGTAAAATATGTTTCTAGGCTTTACAAAAAGTCTTCAACTTACAAACCACTTGTAAAAATATGGATGATTTTCCCAATGTATTTTTTTTTTAAATTCTAATTTAATTTTGCTTTCCTGAATAGTGAAGATAGCAGAATGACAGAATTAACTACAGGAAGAGCCATGAACAAACACTGCAGTCCATGAATATTGCATTGACTCTGAGATACAAGTTTAAAGAGTCCCTAAAGATGTTATTTTGTAGAGTGCTAGTGTAAACCAGGTTTAGGAAATGGCTACTGTTGCTTAATGACTTTCCAGCAACATTAAATGCTCTTTCACCCAGAAAAACAAATGCATAGCAACTGGAAATTTGAAGTGGCTTTTATTTGATTTCTACTGTTATCAAAGCAGAGGTTTTTAAACGTTTAATGATCCAAGCAGTTATAATTTGATGTAAAATATTCTAACCTCATGTTATTGACATAATTGGCAATGTATTTTGAAAAGTCATACTCTTGAAAAGTCTCTTGTGATATGCCTAAGTACTCCCCATTGATTTTACCATATTCACCAGTTCTGATACGCATGTTCTACCCTAATATCTCCATATTACCATACCAATGAGTTTTGCCTTGTTTTTGTACATTTTAATTCTCTGGCAACTATTTCTTAGTTGTTTATCTATAAAGAGAAAAGTAAAATAGAATTGCTGTCATCTCATTTAATTATTTGTGTTAACCTTTGCCTTTGGAATAGCAAGTAAGGGCTGCCCTGGCCCATAGAGAAGGTGTGTTCTGGGACTTGCTACCCTATGCATTTCTCTGGGGATTCCTGGCAGCTGCAGGGCTGTGGCAGTTTTGGTGGACAACAGTCAGAGGATGGTCAGAAGAGAGGATATTTATAGCTTTGCCCTGAGAATTTAACCCATAGCAGCAGCAGCTCATTCTTTTGTCAGAGATGCCTTTTCAAGGACTTGGGAGAGGGTGATGTGTGCTTTTCTTCTCAGATGCTGCCTAGAGGCTGCTTAGCTTTTTTCTCCAGCTAGAAGTTGGAGTTATTCTCCAAAAGATGGTGTGTTGGATCTCAGTTTTTGAGCTTTCTGTGCTTCCAGGCACAGACCCCCCTGGAAAACACTTCTCTGGACCTGAAACTTTGAGGAAGGCTTGTAAATATGAATAATGAATTAGAAGTCACAAATGTGTAGTGGGTTAGATGTGTGTGTTTTCACTGGGTGATGGGTTTTAAATTTAAGGTTTTTTTAGTATAGTAGTGGCTATTGGACAAGATAGAGAGTTTTAGGTGGAGTCTTTTTCTTTATTCATCTTCTTCCATCTTCACAGAACTCAGGTAGTAACCTCTGGTTACTCAAATATGACTCTAAGGGTCGTAGGAATCTATTATTGGGTCAAAAGAATAAATAATATAGGTGTTAAACTTTTATTGGTTTGTTTAGCTTTAAAAGGCCTTGAAGCAGGCTCAACTGTAGCAATTTTTTCCTACTTCTAGCAAGAAACTAGAAGTGCTGTTGTACTTTCTGTAATTTCTGATAAAATACAATAAACATCCAAGCCCAAACACAAGAATTGCCTCAATCATGTTTCTCTTAATCCTAACTCTGAAAAAAAAACTGGACAAAACTGATGACAAACCACTAATAAGTGGTGCAAAGCCCAGCATACACCCCCACAATGGTGCCTCAGCCCTCCTTAGATTGCATGATCTTACGATGTCACCAATGCATTGTAAAAGTGTTGCAGAAAAAGTCCTGAACTAAATAATTCTGTTAATGGGGCCTGGATTTTAATTTTTTTTTAGTTCACACAAGCATAGAATAATAATTGCAGTTGTAGGAAAAGAAATGTACTAAAGATGTGCTATGCTGACCCTGTGTCGCAGACTCTGCTAGCTGTGCCTGTGCCACCGTCCTTGTGGCACTTCATCAGCCACCTTGCTTCTGAGGAAGCAATGATCAGGACATAGGTAGTTCTTTATATGGTATCTCTGATACCATCCTACCTGCAGAAACCTCCCTTATTAAAAACACCCCATACCCACCAAAACAATTGAAAAATGCATATAGCTCAATATCTGGTAAACGTGTGTGTTTGTGTGTCTAGGTACTTAGCATTTCTTTTGAAGAAAACAGCAACAGCAGAACCGTTTTGTCTTAACAGCTGAAATTCCTTCTGCAGTTTGTGTGATAGCTGTGACTTTGCACACCAAAAGAAGCAATCTGCTGTTCCTGCTAATCCGTTCAGCCTCTCCTGAGTAATTCTGGGGCTACATAGCCTGAGTTCATCAATGTTAACATGAAATAAAATATTTTTCAGAGAGCATTAAAATCGTTGTTTATACTAAAGTCCCGTAATTCCCTTCTTAGTCTGTTTTGAATGTGCTAGCAGATGGAAAGCTCTCCATGCAGGCTGTGCTGGGAGAACACCATCTGCTTAGCTGGGCCACCATCTCTGTGCCTCTCTTGCCAGTCTGGTTCTGAAGTGTGGTCTGAAAGCACTTAGCTTCTTGCCTCCCTTTTGTGGATCCTATTCCAGCTGTTACGTTTGGGTCTTTTCCTCCTGCATCTCTGATTCTGCTCCTCCTCCTGCACCTACAGCTCACAGCTCTCTGTGCTCTTGCTGTCATGTGCCCTTAGCAGTGATGGCAGTCTTGATTCCCCAGTAGTTCTCAGGATGTCCTCTCCCAGGACACATAACACTCCTGGTAAAACAAAGCTGTTTTGAGACTTGTCAAGCTAGTATAGCCTGTATAAAGTCGAAAAATTATTATATTTATAGCCTGTCTGTTTGATTTTCTAACCTGGAAATATGATGGAGGCAAAGAGTGTTACCAGAAAAATCTGAAGTATAAATGTAAACAATTTGCTATTTTATTTCTGAAATGTAAAACTATAAATTGGACTGGCATTATATTACCCTTCTGGTGGCACAAGAAACATCATAATAGATACCTGCTTAGAAGAATTCCATGTCTTAGAGGTATTATGCTGTGTCCTAAGAAAATTTTTAAAGATACACTACTTTTCTCACCACATCTACCAAATAGGACATGAACATTAGTTTCATTTTCCAAGACATTGATTAAACAGCATAAATATTAAAATGTATCAACAAACTGAGTCACCCAGTTACACCCATAGCATTGCATGTTTTAATTTCTCTGCTCTAGAGTAAAGCAGGGAAGCAGTAAAATTGCCGCAAACTGCTGAGTTTCAGTTTCTGGCAAATGACCTTGCAGGGGTTCATTAATCTTCCAGGATTATTACCCACATTCCTGTTCCTCCTGTGTTGGTTGGGCTCACCTAATTACATCAGCTGTCACCTGATTCCTGGTGACATCACAAGTTGACCTGACCTAAGCCCTGTTCTTGAAACAGGTAAGTAAAATGAGCAGAAAAGAGCAGCAACTTGAAAAGACAAGCTGGCAGAGATCCTTCAGCTTCTGTCTCTTTTCAGGTGTGTAGTTTCAGAATGTCTAAGGAAGAGACACAGCTCAAGGAATAGCTCTATGTTTTTTTCTTGGGCTGTTTTGGTTTTTAGAAAGGCAACAGGAAAACAGTATCAATCTTTGCCTATTTACATGGTCTTTTATCTATGTAGTCTTCCACTATATCCAGCCTCTTCCTAGGTAGCCTGCCTGGCTTCCCTCAGTACCACCAGATGCAGTGTACACGACTTTGGCAGTGTTCTCTGGTGTAGCAAGGTGACCTAAAGATTGCATCCTAAAGGCCTGGAGATTTCCATTGTGTTTTCATTGTGTCTATTCTTGTTGCTTTTCCCCAGGTGTCAGGAGGGTTGCACAGAGTCTGGTGGACAGGCTGCATCCTCAGGAAAGCCTATACTTTCTCAGACTTAGTGTTCAACAAACATGTGCCAGTGGTTAGATTGGAAAATTCTAATTTTATTCAAGGGAAAAGGCAACCTGCACCATCAGAAGTAGTCAAGGGAGTAGTAATTTTGACCTGAATTCAAAGTGTACTGTTTTCTTTTCCACAGTGTAGATAGGTTCCCAGAAAGGTTTCTTCTGTTCTGTGAAAACACAATTCTACTCTTATTCAGCCAGTTCTGGTCCTTTTCCTGCTCACCTGTGCTGGGGCAGAATGGCAACACCCACTACGAACTTGAATGGACCCAGCCTGTAAAAAGCTGGAGAATAAAAGGGCACCTGGAAAGCTTTGGTTTGTTCTGTGTCAGCTTATAGGCAGGAGAAGCCAACAAGGTGACGTTTGCAGGGTTTGAATTTCTATTTGTCATTCTTACGGGTTTGTTTCCATGCTCAGAAACAAATAGGGATTTATAAATGGAGCTTAAAAATTCCTATTAGAATAAAACATGTAGCCACAAATGCACATTTATATTCAAGCAAAATTCTAGTTGAAAAAAAATAATGGGTTGTCCAAACTTTATAGTCTTGTCTTGTTCTAGGGTATTGATTGGTTTTTAATTCCATAACTTTGTTTGGTGTCTTTTGTACCTAAATGAATAATAGAAGCTTTAATTACTTGTATTGCTGGAGTTAGCTATTTTAATTATTTTTTTAGTGGAAAGATGCATAACCGAATAGCAAATATTCTAGTAGGAAAACATGTTTTAATGATATACAGGGACTCCAAGTAACCAAAGATTTGCTGGTTCAGTATGGGATTTTTTTTCATGCTATCTTCGTTTCTTTTGAAGAAAACTACTTTCTCTAAAAATTGTCTAAATTTATGCCCCCCCCCAACCAACTTCCCAAACCTTACTCAGCTGGAGAATGGGAGCTTGATTGTCTTTGCAACCCGCCTTTTCTTCATGAATTTTGTACTGTTTAGTTCTGAAAATTATTGCTCTTGTTCTTATCTATATATATTCAGAGTATTGATTCTTGAAAATTAGTTTTCCAACTAAAGTCAGGAAGAACTATTTAAAATTTATTCAGTCTGTGCAATGGATTTATAAGTTGATTTTGGGTACATATAGCAGGTTTAGAGGGAAGATTGTTAAATGCTTGTATGTCTATCTAGATTACTAGCTATGAAAGGTCCATTCTGCACTGCTTAAAATTGAAAAGTGAGTCTTGGTAACAGTGATTTAATCCTTTTCAGTCTGAAAAAAAACAAAAAAAACCCCAACAAACTGAAAATGCTAGTGCTCTCATCTGTGCCTCATCATGGACAGGGCCATTGCTGGCAGGACCCACATAGAAAGTTACTCTTCCTCCTTCCCAAGCAGAAAATCTTCATTCTGGCTGCAGTGCCACAAGGTCGTTCATGACCTCCAGACAGAATTCTTTGTTTTTATAATGCTTTGTTATCATAATTTGACTCAGAATCAGAAGAAAGAACATGGAGTAATTGCTTCATGCCATGACGTGCAATAGGAAAGTCACTTGAAACTCGCTAGACAGATGATTTTAAAATGCCTTTTCTGTATGTATTAAATAGTAATTCAGTATGTATTTAACTTAATTCCTTCATTGATTGTTTTACTTTTGACTAAGAGGTCAGAGTCCTTGAAGGAAATATTGGTTTAAGCTATTATTTTCATCATGTTAGACACAAAAAGGAATGGACAGGCCTAAAATTGTCAAATTATAGCTTATTCTCAAATTTCCTCTTGCTTTGGATAGGAGCTGATTTCATTATGTATCAAAATAAAATTTAAAGATATTGCATGCTGCTAGCTCACACTTTTTCCATTTTGACCAGCTAAAAGTATCTTGTTATAGCTCCTGGCTGCACATTACATTTTAGTGTAATATGTACTACAGCATTTTACAACATCTTGGTTACCTGTTACACAGTCTACTCTTACTTTGTAGTCTCTGACCCCCGAAACTTCTTGATACGTATTGAAAATATTTCTAGTAACAGTGTAAGGTCAGCTGGTTAGTACTGGGGCTGTGCTGGGTTTGCTGAACAAGCTGAATGCCACAGTGAGCAGAAATTACACAACACAAGTTACGTCAGGTCTCTGATTCCCTGTTACACACTGTAGCTAGTACTATCATGAGCAAGGTTGTGGAGTCCTGAGGAGCCTGTAAAATATTCCTGGAGCTCTGCCAGCTATGTAATAAGTGCTGTCTGGACTTGGACCATCTGCAGATTTTTTTTAACAAGTAATTAGTTCATATATAGTGCCTGACCCAGCCATGTTCTGCAATAACGGTTTCTAACAGTAAAAACTTTTATATTTTTAAGTTAGGAGGGTATTTTTCTCTTTAAGTTGCATTGAGGAGAAAAGGAGATAGTGAGCAAACTGAAGCAGTTTCTCCAGTTTCAGGTTCTGCCTCCTGATTTGCAGAGAGGATCACTGCTGTCACCCTTGTGAGGTCATAAGTGTTTCCCAACTGCTGGTGGTTGGGAAATTATTTTCACTTCTGATCATTGCTTCTGTGGGGGTTGTCACAAACTTTTTCCTCCTCATCCAGTGGCTCTGCAATGCTGCCACTGCCAGTTTAATTCCCTGCTCCATTTTTTAATCTGACAAAACATGCAAACTGCTGTACTTTTCATTAACTGACTGGTACTAAAGAAACGTGTCTGAGTTGGGGTACAAATGACATATTTGAAGTTAGCATATTGTATACCACATGTTGATGGGTGCTAATGAACTCACTGTTCTCCTAGCCTTGTCACCTCTGATTCATTCATTAAATGACAAGGTTCCAAAAAATAAAATAAATCTAGAGTACCAGCAATTTGTTTTCTGCCTTCAGAGAGGATTAATCTCTATCCATCTTTGGAAGAGAATCAACTCAAATTAAATTTTGTATTTGTCTTATAGGCGATGAAATTACAGCAGGTGGTGGTGTTTTCAGGACAAGGAGGGGCAGATCCTCTTGCCTAGAGCTGGTGTTTGGGAATAGAGCTTGTGTGGGACCCAGTGCTCTCTGGGGTCCATGGGCATTGTGGTACTCCCCCTTGTCCTGTGTATTTGCTGCTTCCTGCCCTTCAGAGGGGGGAGTAGACTGTGTGGTTTGCTCTTTGAAGTTGAGGTGATGCAGATAGGTCATGCTAATGGCTGGAGTGATCCAAGTCTATTTTCTTTGTCTTACATACTCTGAGTCTGTCTCTGCTTCAACATGGTTTGCTGGAGTTCCTTGTGACCAAAGACAGGACCTGGAAGCAGAAGCTGGCAGTGGAGGCATGTCTGTCAGCAGCCTGGGCAGCTGTGAGCACAGTTTAAAAAGAGAGAAGCCCCTTCCATGCCCTGGTGCCCCTGTTGGGGACTGGACTTTATATCTCATCATCTGCAACAACACAGGCAAACATGTGCAGAGTTAAACACAGACACCATCCCACTAAACTTTTGGTTTTCCAGTCACTCTTGACCTGGTACCAAAGTCTTAGGTGAGACCAAGGCGCTTTGTGCTTTCCCTTAGCCCAAAACTCAGTGCTTTCTGGAAAGCCTGAGCTCAGTCACACAGCTGGCCAAAGTAATATTTTCCTCGTTTAATTTGGTTTTGCCTGTCAGTTTGAATACAAACTGCACTATTAGCAGCTCACATTAACACTATTTGTGACTAATATATTATTTAAGATGAAGATGAGACTAAATGATCATGCATTCCCT
This sequence comes from Rhabdornis inornatus, assembly GCA_013397075.1. Classification (NCBI taxonomy): domain Eukaryota; kingdom Metazoa; phylum Chordata; class Aves; order Passeriformes; family Rhabdornithidae; genus Rhabdornis; species Rhabdornis inornatus. The sequence continues at coordinate 1,780,848 of VWZS01003937.1, read as the reverse complement.
ATACCAATTATAATTCAATTCTATCAGATTATTTCCTTGTTTTAAGAGTTTTGATTGCTGTGAGATAATGATGTCTTAACACTATTAATAAAACCCTAAGTAATATGCAAAATAAGTTATATTTATTTTATATCTATCTAATAGATACTTGGCATAATGTAGAACTTAGCCCCAAGTAACAATTCTCATTCTGTGATGGGAATTTATTTTCACATAATTTTTCAAGGTCACACTATCTTTTTCATTTGGGATTTTAAAAAAATAAATGAGGGTGAGCTCATAAAATCATATTGAATTCATATATATAGGTTTTATATGTATGTTGGATGACTACATAAAGTAACTGTAGTGTTTTAGAGATGCTATCATTCTTTACTAGTATTCATGATCAAAATGGGGGGCATCTTCAAAATGTTGTGCTCAAATTCAAAACTCAGCCTTTATGGGGCACCTGTTTTGGATTTGAATCAATTGATGCATAGTATCCACATCTCTTTACTTCATTGCGTGTCAACAACTAATCAATAATTTAAAATTTGGCTCTGTTGCATTTTTTATACTTCCTCTTTGGTAGAATGAAAGTTTTGAGAAACACATTACGCAGTCTCTCACATTCCTCAGAAAGGCTTTTCCGCTATATTTCCGAATGATTAGGGGGGTATTTTTTCAAAGACACATTGTCTCTCAGAGTTGTGAGCCATTGCTGTTGGTACTGAGCAGTCAGTGCATTTCAAAGCAGGGTGTGCTCGCATGCACACGTGCGCGAGTGTCTCCAATACAGACACGGGCGTTTTCAAAGGCACAGATGGCAGCTGAGCTCTTCAGTCTTTCTTGGCCCAACCTAGGACCAAACATTGTCACAGCTGTGGGAATTGATAACATAGCAGGAAAACCGATCGAATGTTATAAATGAGTCAGTTTTTTATTTCTAGGAGTCAAATAGAGAAAAGAGAAATGTCTTTGTGAGTACTGGAAGCTTCATCTATTTTAATTGGCTTTTTACATTCCTTCTGGTGATTAGGAAGAGGTATAGGTTGGTGCAAACTAAAGTTCCATGCACTTTTAGGTATCTAATGGGGCAGGTCAAGGGAGGTTTTAGCTAAAGAGTAGTGGTTCTGTTAATTGTAAGTTCTGCCCTGTGTTATTTTAATGAAGAGAAATTTCATATGGGAGTGTGAATCTGCTCAGCTGTAGGGGATGTCATCTATATTACACTTTCTTGAAGAATAACCCTGGCTAATGCACGTAAAGTGCTTTGATTAGGGGAGGGGCTAAACTTGGAAGGTGCTAAAAAGCACTCTGTGATGGATGTGGCAAGTGAGTTTTATGAAGGCACTTAGAGATCATCCTGAACATCACACACCTCATTGCCTTTGCATGCAAATTTCTTCTGCATGAAAATTGAGGTGCAAGGGGGAATAAGTGCAATTCAGGATCACATCCTAAATCTGCAAGCAGGGAAGCACAGAAATCCTTGCGATCTGGTGATAGGGGACTGAGTACTAATCCTGTTTTGATTCTGAACTTCTCTATAATTGCATAGCTGTCTTTTCAGATGATGTGTGTCTAATTCTGCTGTGTTATCTGCATAGTGGTTTAGGGAATTAGAAATAGATTACAGTATTACAGGACTCAGTCCTGCAAAGATTTATGTGGAACATTTTGCTCACTTTAATTATGGGGTCATCTATGTCATTCTGTAGGAACAACATTTACATTTGTTTTCCTTACTAGGACACTATTGCAGGAACAATAG